>VDFB02000017.1:153661888-154094395 GCA_007258455.2 Sequoia sempervirens | reverse complement strand
TTAATTTGCTGATTATTTTAATTTATTATTTATTTTGCTTTTCTGATTTCATTATTATACACTCTTGTTTTAAGTGTCAAATCTGTTGGTTACCATTTTACAAATGGTGGATGGGGATAAAAAAACCCCCTGGGGTATCTATTTGAGGCCGTGCACAAAGCCAAAGAGATGATTCAGCATTCAATTAACAACAAAATGAACCCATAAGTGCATTATTGATTGGATCTGGACATGACAACTCCCCCAATGTATTCATGCCATTAGCTACCCCATTTAAACCATAATTTTTTCTTCTACAACACCTAATCTTCAAAAACTTGTTATCCAAATTTCACCCATCTTTGTAGCTCTTTAGGTCATGAGCGCAATTGTAGTGTTTTTAGGTCATTCACAAAAAAAAGCACAAGAAGTTGACTCAAAAATGCTTGAATGACCTTGTCTTTGTATGGTACAACCTTCAATTGCATGCAAATAAGGTAGATTGGTTGGAGACACATTAAGCACTTGACCATGATGACATTATATTATTCAAAATTTGGTTCCCAATGATGTGGAATCCATGTTAATTGCTTATGATATAGTCAATTTGTAGAGAGAGGCAACAGAATGGAAAGTAGACATGGCAATACATGAGGACGCAGAAGGGAATCCATTAGTGGAGGATTCACCGCACTCAAATTATGATCATATGTTTAAGATCCTCCTATTGAGGATGATATTGTTCCTCAAAAAGAATCTGTAACACTAACATCTAATTCAAGGACCCCCACACAGCCATTTAGGAGTTTTACTTGTAAAAGAAATTTATATATTATGAACATTTAAATTATAATTTGTTATTTTTATTTATATTAAAACTTGAAATTGATGTATTGAACTTATTTTTTGATCTATGATGTGTATTTAACTCCAATTTTGATTTATATATTAAGGATATCAGTAATATGTTCTCTAAACTCAATGATATGAATTTTTTTGAAGAACATTTTTTAAATTCATGTTTTTTATAGTTCAAAAAAATTGCCTGAGTCTGTAACAGATTCTTGAATTTATCCCAATCAGAATTAGAGGGTAAATTTCATTTTATAGGGACATAACATAGCTTTTACACCATCTAAGTGTATAACCAGTCATTTTGAGTCATGAAATATATATCTTTTATTCAACACAGAATCCATACGTGTCAAAGCAAGCCTCCAGCTGCCCAAGCCAGATGTCAAACTCTCTTTAGTCAAAATGGGCATTGTAAGGCTGTACATCAAATATTACTTTAACTTTAAATGGACAAACAAAAACTGCAAAGGTGTTGGTGTTTTGGGATTTGCCTTTGAAATGAAAAGTTAAATTGTACTTTCCACACCCCCCTCATCCTCATATTGTAGTTTCTGCTCCATCATCCCAATTCCCCCTCAATTACATTTATGTCTTACTTCTCTTTCATACAAACTTGAAGGCTACCTCAATCAGTTTAACAAAATTGTGTTTCACACAGTTATGGCTCTCCTTTTGGTGTCAACTTCAGGTTTATCAGCTTTGGTTGACTGAGGATCTTCCTTTTCTGTTCCCCCTTATGACATTCTCAGTGGATTTCTACAAGTTCAGAGTGAACATTCTTGCAAAATCAGTTCACCACATAGAATGTTCCCCTCATAGTACAGGTCAACTTCCAGTACGTTATTGATATGGTGAAAGCTTGCCATTATAAATCTCTGAAGGATTAAAACTTACTTTTGGAGTTTTTGGAGTTGTGTATTAAGCTAACTCTCTAGCACTGTTGACTCAAAAGGGCCCCATTCTAGTTGGCAAGTGAGGTATGTATACATAAGGTGGAGGGCTTACTCTCCATAGGTTGCTTCATGATGCAAAGTACCTTCTCAGGCAAAAGCTTGACATCAAATTACTTAGGATGCAGTGTTAATGCGGAGCAACAAACTGAACAAGGAGTCCAACTGGCACCTGTTTTATTAAAGTGAAATTTCTGAGCAGGTTATGATCCTAAGAAGGAAGATGGAAAAATGTTAGTGCACAAAGCTGTTCAAAGTTGAGTCTAGCTCACCAAGTTATCTTTCTGTCTTTTTTTATTTTTCTCTGCTTATTGGCATCAGGTTTTGCCTCTCACTGTTGATTGGCTTACATGCTTGGTCACACGTTAGTATATTTTCTGGTTCATGAATACACCTTCTGGCTCTGATGCCTGGGTTTCAAATTTATGCTTAAATAAGGACAATGATGGACAATTTGGGAGTTTAGTCTGGTCGGGTGTATTGAATGCCTGATGAACACTTCAAAATTTTAAATTCCATTTTACTCTATTAAAACACTTATTTGCTTGCAGAAATGAAATAGCATGATGACTAGAAAAGCAACATGCTTGGGTTGGCATGAGTATGTTTGTTGGTTCATGCATATGAACTCCAGCTTCAATGCCTGCCTCCTAAAATTTTGTTTTAAGAAAAATTATAATAGGGTAAAGCTGGAATTAAAAGAATTCATCAGGATTGTTGCCAAAGCAGATACGGGTTTGGACTGGGTGGGCTGTATAGCAATCCTGATGAGCATGTTCAATTCTGAGCTACCCTGTCATAATGTTTCTTAGGTTGAAGCCACTGAATAGCATAAAGATAACAAGAAATAAGGTTTTGCATGAATGCTGTCATAGACACTCAGGAGAGGTATGATGATGTAATGCTTGTTAAGTTAGGAGTCAAGTTTAGTAGATGCAACCTACCATTCCTCTGAGAACTGCTAACAGGGGCAGGCTCCTATTTGGATATGAAGGATTCTGTTTATTTATATGTGTTCTCTTAATAAATAACCTTTATTATAAAAAGCAAAATGTGTCTAAACTTGTTTAAAATAATCTACGAATGGAACAACCAGATGAGATGTACACAATTTCAAGAAATCCACCAACCTTTGCCAAGGCAGTGATTTGTACAAACAAGGGGAAAAAAATTAACTGTATATATGTAAATCCATTGAGCATCTCCTTTCAGAGTAAATGTTCCAATTAAGCATTATAATTTATTATACAATAGAAAGGGCAAGGAACAAGACCATGCCTGTGTCACAATAATCAGTCGCTGTACATCCTGATCATTTACATCTGGGTCATCTTCTTCATCTTCTGTTCTACTGAAAAATCCAAAAAGTGGATGACATAAAAGTTAGGGCAGGGAACTGTATAGACTATAGAGTAAACTATTCAAACCATGTAAAGGAAAACAGATACGCTAGCTTAAACCAATTGCACTAGAATGCTGCATTGATTTGGAAGAATTTTTAACAAAGATTAAATGTGAGGCATTTACATAGATATTACTGTAGTCTCATACATTTCGATAATGATAAATCTATTCATACAATTCTAGTCAAACAACCACCTTTTGGAGGATTGTAGTTGATCCTTTTTTGTCGACTGATCATTTTCTAACTCTTCATCAAGAAGAAATGTATCTTCCTCATTCTTGGGCATTAAAGCTTGAGCTGCAAAAGCTTTTGAAAGACCACCACCTCTTGACCTTGACCGTGGAACTGATTTCGCATTGGAAGATAAAGACATGCTGCTACCATCGGTATCACACCTATCTAAAATACCAGTCTGTGAACTACTTTCCTTTTCATTTCCAAGATCTGAAGTTGTGCTATTAATTATCCTAAAAGTATTAGAATTATCATATACGTCCCTATCAGATGAAATGCTCTCAGCAATGCCTATGTCTACAGTTCTGCTATCAGAACTTGTATCTAAGCTAGATGCCCTGTGAACAATACTCCCCCCTTCACTCACATCCTTCTGTTGTCCTCCACAACTAGTTAACAATTGCCCATTACAACCATCTGATGCACTCCTTGTCGAGGTATTCATATCATCATTCCTCAATGACAGTACATTACTAGACTTTTGACTACTTGAAGAATCTATAGATATGTCACTTTTGTTTCTGTGATCAAATTCTGTATTTTTTACATTATTTGCAACTTTGTCATCATTACTGCTTTGTTGTGGCTGGGCATTTGGCACAGAATTGTAACGAGATGGAAGCCACTTTAACCAGTCCATTCTCTTCCTTACCTTATCACCCTGGCAAAAAGAGCAAATATTAATGTAAGCATATATACAAGGCAAAATTGAGAATCTACAATTTTATATTACAAAGGTACTTATTAATTCATACAAGCATTTATCAAACGCATCAAACTATAATGCCACATCCCAAATTAAGCACTTCAAACCTGCACTTCAACCACATTTGAGCTTCGCAGTACATCAAGAATAAAATTGATATTAGTTGTCATGTTGCGAACCTGCAAAACAGGCAGAATTAGCAATCCTTTTTTAGCCATGACCTTCCTAAACAACAATATGTAAATCACCTTGGCACAAGATGACCCAAGATTCTTAGAGACAATTAAATTATGTCCCAGCTTACATGTTTAAACTTAAAGGCTACTGCTTTAAGTAGCATTTTCTGTTTTGGTAATATTTAGTTAAAAAATCAATTATAAATTTATACCTTAAACATCCAAGGTGACATAAGCACAAAAGACACTAACATAAAGGATTTCAAGTACATCATGTAAAGGAGTTCTAAAACAAGAAATAAACATAACTAATAGACTTCAATAATATTACAGGGAAATATGACAAGTGAAACATAATGATGACAAGAACAATTAAAGGCAGAGAAAACATATTACAGTTACAAGAATAAGAAAAAATACATAATATTATATTTGAATGCAAAATGTTATGAACAAATCTGATTGCTAATTAAATAGTATGGATGAAAATTGACTATACATTACTGCTAATTAAATTGAGGCGTAATTGTCAACAAAGTAGTATTATAGTAAAAAAAAAATAACATTCAGAAGAAGGATTCCTATTTACTTATCACCAAAAATCTTTAATTAAATATCATGCATGAAAATTATATAGTGGTGTAAATATTAACAAAGCAGCGTAAGTGCAAAAAATAACATTTGGAACCAAAGATTGCAAACCAAGCAAGAGCATGCCAGTTTCAGAAGAAAAATATTATCTGCATATGAGGAATCAAATCATGTTATAAGCTACAATAACAGAAATTATTCCTCATCCTGATGATGTATTACGGAGTGTGAACAAAAACGTTGATGCAAAAAAAATTGCCTGGTTTATTCTATAAACAATTGCATGGTTTATTCCAAAAGTAAACACTCATCTTCATGGACAGTGGAAAAATCATGCCAACTAAAAAAACCTTGTATATTGAATAGTGTTTGTAGCCACTTTTCTGGTGCTTTCATTTATAAAGAATTAAAATTCATATACCAGATCTTCAATAGGTTCAATGTATGTTTGGAAAAACAAACTCTTTCTCCCTACCAATTTAATTGCTATCACTACAAACAATACAGTTAAATTTGGGTTTAGTATGGGTCATCATACAGAAAGCACAATCTGTTGTGCTTCCAATTACTCATGCTTGTCTTGAGTACATTTTCTACTCAGTAGCTAAGCCAGAGAGCTAGCCTTTGTACTCTGTAGAGGTGTTTCACTTATGATCCATGCTACTCAACATCATAATAGGATATAAGGAAAGAAACAGACTTTTTCAATTTTCTCCATTTCAAGCATTGAACTGATCTGTAAAACAACACAAGATGGCAATGGAACCACCCTTCATACTCATAAACCACAATCTACATTCATCATTCTATGAAAATAATATGAGCCAAGAATGTGCATACAATGGTCCCTCCCATAATTTACAAACAAAAATGTATTCACACTGACAGACCAAACACAACTCAGTAGAGATAGTTAAGTACAACAGGTTCCACATGTAACTATAATTAACTCAAATTTAGAAAGTAGTTTTACAAGAAGTGCATTCCTTTATATATTAGGTTTTCCTTTACGCTGCGTAATAATTGATTACCTACATATAAATAACTACAAGTATTTCAGTTTTCAAAATCGGTATAAAATGTACTTTGTTTATACTTTATAATAATCTTGATTCTTGACAAGCTTCTACAACTGCCATATGCGACGAGCTTTAAGCCTGAATGAACAGTTATGCATGATGGTTCAAAATTCAAATGCTTGCTTAGGTGTAAAATTGGATTACTGAAAAACTTACACTAAAGGTGCAATGTTGCATTGTGGGATAGATTGAGCCTAGAAGAAATAGATCAAAACTGCCAGTCTTTCCTTGCATGATCAAATAAATGAATAAATTGTTCGCTATCCCCTCAGACCACTGAATATATTATAGCATTCTCAAAAAGGGTTCATTGATGTCCCACAAACTCCATGAGTTTCAATAAAGACAATTCCTCAGTTTTATTATAATATATGTAGGCTAAGCATTTTAGAATTAAAGGTACTTTTTAGATTTTAATGGATTCAAGTAGTACATATGTTAAGGACCTCAGTATCAAGTATACCTCATTTTCTACAACAGTGAAATTGACAGTACGTTGATATTTGGTGCTCTTGCTTATGCAATTGAATTATTGGATGACAATATGATCTATACACCTTTCTTGCAGAAGTCCAACTCATATTCGAGCAGCTCCAAGCAAACAATTATACTTGATTACTAAGTAGCCGGTTCGCCTGGTTCTGGGCTGGGTCCTGGTCCGGTCCCTCTGTGGGTTCGACCAAGGTCCGTGCTTTGAGGGCCTGGTTCACCGGTGAAGAACCCGGGCGAACCTAAGCAGAACCCAGGTCGAACCTGGGTGAACCCAAGGAGAACCGACGGAGCTGGGCGCCCTAAAAAGTTTTTTTTTTTTGCATTTTTTTAAGATTTTCTTCAGTTTGACTTTGACCCACGCCCAAGGGAACCCTAAAAGTGACCTCTAAAACACTTTAAACACCTAAACTACCTCATTTTTATTCATTTGATTTGCAAACAAGCATTTTCATTCCAAGAGGCTAAGTTCTTATTTTAACTTGTTGGATTGACAAAAGGAGTTGAATATTGATCGTTGAAGCTTCTACAAACGATTGCATTGCCATTCCTACAGATTTGCAAGTGTTCATTGGCTGCCACAAAGATTGTTGAAGAATATTTTTGCAAAGAGGTAAGTTTTTCTCTTTTTTTTTGAGTTTTTTCATTCTTTTTTTTTGAGTTTTTTCATTCTTTTTTTTGTTTTACAAACAGAAACTTTGTTTTTCTTCCTTTTTTTTTCTATTCTTCTATGAATGTATACATTGTGCAAGATTCAAAAGAGCTAGGTTTTAATTTTTAAAAAATTATTATATTTTGTTTTCATTCAAATTTTGAATGTGTTGTTTGCAAAACAAATTGCCATAGGAATCACAATGTCAATGGGTTCTACCTCCGGCTCCGTAGCTAAACCAAACCCAAAGTTCAAAACAAATGCAAATTCTCCTCTATGGCAGTATGTTGAAATGATAAGACAGATTCCAGGTGGTGGTGGTTATGTTTGGAAATGCAATGGGTGTGAAGTTACATATTCTAGTTCATACCATAGGGTGAAAGCACATTTGTGTGGCATAAGTGGAAAAGGCATCTCACCTTGCCCTGGAAAGAAAGATGCCCCTATTCCACCTGAGACAGTTGCAAAATACATTATGGAGCAAGAAGCAGCAGATCAATGGGAAGCCCAAAAAGGAAATCACCCTTTGTTAAAAAAAAAATCAAAGGGAATGCAGCCCCCATCTAATCCCAATCCCAATATTGTGGTAGAAGACCACCCATTTATGGCCATTCCAAATCTTCAAGCTGAAAGTGCACAACCTTTTGCAAACAAGAGAGCAAAGGGACCTTTGGAAGTTGCATTTCAAAATGAGAGTAGAGCCCTTGCCGACCAATGTGTAGCAAGATGCATATATGCCAATGGATTATCTTTTAATGTTGTTCGTTCTCCATATTGGAAAGAGATGTTGAGAGCGGTTAATGAAGCTCCAAAAGGGTACAAGGGCCCGGGTTATGAGAAGGTGCGTAGCACTTTATTGGAAAAGGAGGTTGAGTTGGTTGAAGATGCATTGAAGCCTATAAGAGATTCATGGGTTGAGACAGGTGTGTCCATTGTTTCAGATGGTTGGAAGGACTCAAAAAATCGGCCTTTGATCAATGTCATAGCGGTGTCCCCTAAAGGGGCAATGTTTTTGAAAGCCGTGGATTGTGAGGGGCAAGTAAAAGATGGACAATTTATTGCTAATATTCTTATTGCAGCCATTGAGCAAGTGGGAGCCCGCAACGTTGTTCAAGTTGTAACGGACAACGCGAAGAATTGTAGAGCTGCAAGGTTGTTGGTTGAGGAAAGATATTCACATATCTTTTGGACACCTTGTGCGGTCCATTCACTCAATCTTATGCTGCAAAAAATTGGGAATAAAATTGCATGGATCAAACAATTGTATACTGAGGCTGAGGACATTCAGATGTTCGTCACCAACCACCACTTGTCTCAAGGGATCTTTAGAACATTTTCAAATTTGGAGCTATTGAAGGTAAGTGAAGTAATATTTACATTTGTCATTTTCTGATTTTCATAATTTGATTGTGCATTCTAATTTAAATTCTTCTTTAAAGTTTATTTTTAAATTTTAATTATTTTTTTAATTTGCAATAGGTTGCAGAGACCCGCTTTGCCTCTAATACAATCGTCTTGAGACGACTTGTGAAAGTTAGGCAGGCACTTTCTAGCATGGTGATTAGCACCAATTGGTCTATATGGAGGCAAAGCAGCACTGAAAGAGCAACAAGAATTAAGGGCATGATATTAGATGACTCATGGTGGGATCGTGTGGAGTATCTCCTTAGCTTCACCGAGCCCGTTTTGAGTATGATTCGCTATACTGGCATGGAAAAGCCATGCATTGGAGAGATATATGATGGTATAGACTCAATGCTTGAGAAGATCAAGTGCACCATAAATGCAAGAGAGCAAGACCCCGAAGAGACTTTCTTCAAACAAGTGCAAACAATTGTTGAAGAAAGATGGAACAAAATGACAACTCCATTACACCTTCTTGCCTTTGCATTGACTCCAAAATACTACAGCAGTCAAATTCTTTCACAGCCAGGAAGGCTTCCTCCATATAGAGATTTAGAAGTGGCTGAAGGGTACAAGGCAGCATTTGTGAGACTCTTCCCTGATCAAGATTTGCAAAGTGTCACAAATGAGTTCACTGATTTTGTGCACTCAAATCATCTAGATGTTGATGCCTCCTGTGATAGGTTCTTAAAGGATGCTCATAGTTGGTGGTACTTCCATGGACAATACTTCCAAAATTTGCAGCCCCTTGCAATCAAAATTTTATCACTAGTAAGTTTAATAAATTTTCATATTTTAGTTTTAAAGTTTCATAATTTCATTTATAATTTTTTAATTGTTTACTTTGTCTTCATAGGTTCTAGTTCATCCGCATCTGAGAGGAATTGGAGCACATATTCTTTCATCCACTCAGTAAAGCGCAATAAATTGCTCTCAAAAAAAGCGGAGAACTTAGTATATGTGCATTCCCACTTGCGTCCCCTTTCACGCAAACAACCTGACTACAAGAAGGGGAGACGAAGTTGTGGGATATAGTGCCAGAGGATACTAACTTGGATGCTTGCAGTTCCCACCATATTGCATATGAGGAGTCGGATATCCAACAGGAGCATGGGCACAATACTAGTGCTAGTGATGGTGCCATTGGCACTACTTGTGATTCATCTAGTCTTCCTACTTCATCTAATATCAATGTTGGCATTGATATGGATGATTAAAACTTTAGAAGTGTTGTAATATTGAACTTGAAGTTATCATGCATGTTTTAAATGACATTCAAGTTTATGGTGGTTTTGTTGTTTATATGATGTTATGTGATATTCTAATCCTAATTCATGCTTCTAGGCTGCATATATATATATATATATATATATATATATATTTACATGTTTTTGTAATTTGTACTAACGAACCCAAAACGAACCAAACCCACCCCACAAAAAATTTTGCCGAACCGCAAACCAAACCCCCGAATCCCGAACCGGCTACTTAGCTTGATTAAATTAGAATTTTATGAAAGGATAACTTCAGCTTGCATAACTGCCTTCTAGAATACTATTATTACATTATCTCAATCAGTTTAAACATAAAGAGCAGGCATACCAACCATGTGACCATGTTAGCATAAAATGTTCTACCTTGATAAGAAATTAAATACTTTCTTTGTATGCACTTATAAGCAGCTCATACTCTGTGAACACTACAATATTTTCTGGGTGCAACTCATCAACTAGGATGCCTAATCCCTGCTATCAATAGCTTCAAATTCTTATTCACAATTAATAAATTATTAAATAATAGAACAATGGCTCTATACGGGAAGTTGACATGTCTAAATCTACCTCTGCATGAGTCCTGTACAGAAACTAATCCATTTCAAGATGGGCTCTTGTCAAATCATAAACAGTTGCCTTCAAACCTTTCATTCACAAGCATAATCCACAAGCATCTTTACTACATTCAAATTTACTTTTGTGGATCTATATTTTGATGCACATACTCCCAGAAGATATCCAGTTTAAGCAAAGTATATTTTTTTTGCCTTGATAGTTCATATAGTCCCAAGTCCAAGATGAAAAGAAACAAAAGAGCAAGAGGTTCAATCCAACCCCTCATTAAGCAATTTGCTTTTGAAGCTAGCTGATTGACAAAACTATAATATCCAACAGTACAACTTTAATGATAACGTAAAACAATTGATACAGGAAGTTAAAATATTATCTCCAAAGCCCTTACCCGATTGAAATTTGCAATAATTGAGATGGGCACCCATCCTTGTGCATCCATATGCGAGCGCAAAAAAAGGTCTCTACATAAATTCTCAACACTGTAACAAAACAATGAAAATTAATATTCAAAACCATAGTAAAAGAAGTTCCATAAAAATAAACAAAATTATAATTAAGCACAGAACATTAAAATGACTCCTATAAATGGATCATTAACATAAGTTCAAAATTAACCACCTGAAATAGTAATCAATTTGTTTTATCACACGTGAATGTAAAGGTTCAGGCATAATAACACCAGGAGGAGGAGGAGGAGGAGGATGTGCAAAATAAGGCGCAGCTCTTATAGGCTCCGGAGGTGCTGCTGGTACATAGTACATCGGTGCAGCTGGACCTAAATTGATACTAATTTATAAGTTGCAAACTAAAATAAGAAAGTAAGAGATATTAAGCACTTATCACCATAAGAAACAATTTATTTTCTTTAGATTCAATATAAATCAATGTCTTAAAAAATTAGCAACTAAATAAAATTAAATGGATAAATAAGTCTGCAACCATTATTAACAACTGTTTTACCATGAAATCCTTGAGGGTTTATGTAACCTGGAGGAGCTGGACCAATAAAAGGAGACGGTGGAGGCGTCGGCCTTGGAAAATTTCTTGGTCCAACCCTTGATTGCATGCTAATATTATCTCTTGCATTATATGCTCGCTGAGAATGCCAGTGGTTATTGAATCTCCCTCCTGGCTCCCGCATATTGTTGCGTCTACTACCAAAATTGTTGGGAAATGGATTTACATCACCTCGTGGAAAAGAACCATCAACTCTCTGCTGCTGAAAATTTCTAGCATGATCTGTATTTCCAGGACCTGGCATTATCCCTTTAAATCCAGATTCTATGCCACCAGGACCCTTGAAAGTAGGATCAGGATAACCTTCTGGAATTAGATGATTTGGCCCACCAGGCAAGATGTAATCATGAACTGGCAAAGGAGGATGCACACCTGGAACTGGATAGAATGGTGTAGATACTGCTTGAGGCATACCGTTAGCTGCAGCAGCACGTCTGCCACCTGATTTCTGTCGATTTAAAGATGACGTTGAATTTTGAATGTTGTTTCCACCTCCACTATTTAGTGTTGTGGATACCTGTATAAAACAATAAGAACCTTAAATTTCTCGAAATTTTGGATGTTATGAGAACCAGCATTCCAGCAGATAAACATATGGGTAACCAACTAAGAACACTGATAGAGACTTCAAGTTTATAATGTTTGATGACAAATCAATATACAGCATTGTCAAATTGTATCAAAAAAAGGATAACAGACATCTACAAAACTAGCATGCTATGACCTCTTATGGACAGCTACATTTCTTGCATTGCAGTTTGCTTCTCAATTATATTGAAAAAGGTATTTTAAGAGATAATAAGCCTGACAACATATTCTGTCTTTATTGCTTTTTTGGGAGATATCAGAATTTTTACCATTCTAATAGAGTACATTTTCTAAGTACCAGAAACTATCATCATAGACTCTCTTTGATATAAGAGCATCTATTCCACTATATACAACATCAACTCCAAGAAAGGTGTCAATCAGTCTTAGATACAATGATAAAATTTCAAATAAGATACAGAATAAGAAATACATAAGCCAAGAACAAGATTGTATGAAAGGTTGCATTGCCCCTGCTGAGTAGGATTGCAAAGCATAATACAGTGAGGCCCCTAATTCTCAGCATGGGATAGTATTTCAAGAAGAGGTGTAATGAATCAAATACAATGCAGTAGGAAGGATAATAATTGATAAAAGTTTCTACATCAATAATTTAGAAATATGTAATATTATGATAGCTGTAAGTCAAATTGATGAAATTATCACAAATGATATAACAATTGCATCTCTACGGAGCTGCCTTCTTTGAATCATAATTCGACCCAAACTACATGTCTAAAACGATACAGATGCATTCACAAATATACAAAATGGATATGCAAACTTCATACTGTGCAGTTTTGTGCATGCATAGACAAGCACTTGCTAGAAGAGGTGTAATCGTTCGGAAATAATAACATAAGAATGTTAATGACAACATTTGAAATTATTAAATGTTTTACATCATTTATTGGAAAATGCATTCCAATGTAATAGACCTGGTTCACAGTAAAGAAACTGTGGCTTCAAAATAAGATCATAACACACAATACCATGTTTCCCTGACTCCCAATCGTAGCATAGTATTTCTAGAAGGGAGGGGCAATGAATCTAAAACATGCAGTATAGAAAATTTAAATTACTAATTGAAGGGAGTATTTTGCACCTAGCATGGCATATTAATTATAGAACAAACGGCCTATTATTACTAAATATTGTACTATAACAAATGTGCAGGTCAATGCAGATGCATTTCCACATATCTGAAAAGTAAAAATCTTTGTAGAAGAGATGCAAAAATCTACACTAGCAACATAGGAATGTTAATAGGTATTAATTTTGTAGAGTTCTGAAATTTTCTACATTATATGTTGAAAAATGTATTCCAGTCCAATAGCCTTGATTCTCATTAAAGATTGTAAGATATAATACTGTGAAGCCCCCAATTCCCAGCAAATCATAGTAATTCTAGAACAGAGTTGGATTCAATCTAAAGCAAATGCAGTGGGAGTCCAAAACAATTAAATGAAGTAACGTGTATCATTTATCCGAATTACATCATAGTCCGATATTAATAATTAAATAAAAACGGAATTATCAAAAACTGTGTACCTGTGTCACAGTCGTGCTCTCAGCAGTCTGCACATTCTTTGGAGGATCCACTGACTTTGAACCATTCCGGGCCTCTGCAAGGGCTGGCCAGGCCTCAGCTCCCATAACTGTAGTTGCGTTTCCAGCCTGGGGAGCCATTGCACTCGATCCATCGGAGGGCTTCTTCCATGCTGGCTTCGCCGCAGGTTTCCCACTAGCCTCCTGCCCACCACTATCACTCTGTTGAGGCTGATCATTATCAGGCTTGCTGGAAGAGCTCAGTTCCTCGCCTTGTTTGATCTCAACTCTCTCCTTATCATTCAACTCATGATTGTGAGCTCTGGGGTGGGGTTTGGAAACTTCAGCCACACCCCCACCACGGACAACCTGCGACCAGGCGCTCTTGTTGCCACCTTTCGAGCCCTTTCCAGAGCTCTTCCCGCCCTTACTATTGCTACTATTATTGTTATTGTGGCTATTGTTATTATTATTGCCGCCGCCGCTGCTACTGCTGCTGATGTTGATATTGCTGTGGTTATTGCTTTCGGGAGCGACAGGGTAATCCACGGCCGCCGCAACAGGCACAGAGGAGCCGCCAGACTCCATGGCCATGGCCATGATCAGCAGCGCAGGGAAATCAACCCCTTCTTATTCCAATTAATAAGATTATTCCCTCTCAGTAATCCCTACTATTATCACTACTACTATTACTAGTACAAAAACCTTGAAAACTCGATCCAAGAAAAACGCATCATCTGCTAATTACAGGAGCAAAAATGTACCTCATTGGCAGCCTCGCAGAGAATCGCTTCCTTCTCCTCCTTCCTGCTCCTCCTCTTCCCCTCCCCCGCCAATTCTTTCCTCTTCACAATCCCTTCGCCAAGGCCGGTCGCCCCCGGGGCTCGAACTCGCGATCTGTGGAATTCAAGGGGTTTTAACTTTCATTTCTCAGGGTTTGGACTGAGGGAGGGTTTGAGGGTTTCAGAGCAAAGAAATAAATAGACAAGATTAAAAACAATGCCAGTTGAGCAAGACCAGTACGCTGCACAGCGTTCCCACAGCACCCGCACTCTAAAACAACCCAAACAACAAAGAGGCCCTTTCTTCTCTCCCAATAGATAGATATGAAAAACCAAAAAACAATAAATACGCTAAAATATATACAAAATTAATTTAATTAATTACATATCCATCCAATGCATGCGCTGCTCCTATATATATACACTATATATATTCAGTTAACTCACGACGGCCCCACTTCAATTTTAGTTGTATTTTGTTTCTATGGATTTTAGATTTTAGATATCCAATACATACACAGTTTACCTTTGCTTAACTATGCTTTGCTTTTGTTGACGCTTTGAATCTTTGCGGACGACGACTTGAGGGTTTTATGGTTTCTAAGGATGCCTAATTAGGGTTGGGAACTTAAGTATAAGTGCTTGGTTTTGTTTTTTTGGTTTTTTTGTTTAGTTTAAATTGCATGCATGAAAAAGAAAAGCGGGGATTAAGGAATTTTTTTTTTTACATGTCCAAAGTTAGTTGCCTTTTTCTCATGCAGTTTGTGTGGGTCAAGGGTGCTTTTTTTTTTTAATTGTGTGGGTCATGCATGGGAATGTATTAATAGCTTGGCCAACTTTAGGAATGTGGTAGTTTATAACAAGCATCATTTGTTTGGTAATATTAATGTTGAATTGTGAAAGAAAATAAGTAGTTATGAAAGTTGGTAGAGAACAAAAATATTGATTGGGATGATAAAGATAATATTTAAGTGAGTTATTTTTAATTATTAAGTAAATTTTATTATGATATTAATGGTTTATATATTTATTTTTATTTAGGAGTGTTGATTAATTTGAATTTTGTTTAAAAAGTTGTGGTGCAAGTGTTTTTACAATTATAAAATTATTGTTTAAATATTAATTTTGAGAAGGTGTTACAAATTTTTAAAAAATTGTTAACTAGTAAAAGAGGTTATAGGGTAAAAAGTTCAAAAACATAAAAATTGAATATTTTGTCCTTACTATTAAATGTTTAGATGTGATCATTAATCATTGGATCTTTTGGGAGCGATGAAGTTTGTGAGAGGTGCGACACATAAGAAATATTGAGAGGGGGGGAGGGGTGAATCAATATTTCAAACACTTTAAAACATAAAACCTCATGAATTAGAAATCAAAACATTAACAGCAACATAAAACACCATGAACAAGTATGAACACCAAGATTACATGGAAAACCCTTTCGGGTAAAAAACCACAGCAAAATATTATTTTTATTACCTTCAAAGGGCACCAACCCAGTTACACAAGTGAGCACCAACTCTGAACCAACTCTAGAATGACTAAAGCACCAACTGTAGTGTTGTTGAAGCACCAACTTCAGACTTTTAATTTGATTTGCAAAATAATTAACTGTACCTGGAAATTTGAAACAGCTCTCTATTGCCCTTTTATAATACTGCACTCTGTAGCATGAACCACACCTTACACCATACTCAAAAAGAAATTTGTATAGCTAATGTGAAACAAAAACATCACCCCTCAGATTTGATAGAGCATCAAACTCTCATTATCCACTACTTAGAATGCTCATTCATAAAGAAATACTAAGCACATTACACACATTTTTCACAAAATCATCCTTCAGTCATACCATTCTCACTTTAAATCTCAAGAGACCACCATACAGAAATATGTGAGGCATGGAAACACGTCTTCAAAGAAAACAAATAACCTTGGCACATGTGAAGACTCTACAACCATAAAAAATATAACTCTAAGTAGAGGGATTAGCATACACACACAGAAATCTTTAATGTTGAAGCAACACCATTTGATAAAATTCGACCACTTTCAGAAACAATCTATGTCCCAATACTTAGACCCATTGAATCATGCCATTGTCCCATAATAGTGATTACATTTGTAAACCCATCTCTCACATAAACATTAACTCAAATTTCTCACCAAAGCTCATGCACTAAGTATTAATAGCAATACATATTTAAACCTCAACGTCTTTTATCCAACATGTGCCAAAGTTTTCTCCAGCCCGCAAATAAAGTAATAGAGTATATTCACAACCTCTTCGCACAGCACAATCAAATTTTCATGTAACACCCAAGACATGACAATACATGGCTTCGCCCTCGATAATTTTATTTTTTATGACATCCTCAAAAGGCATAGGAGCACATCACTTTTTTTCATTGACCACAAGAATAAAGTCTTTATTACCTTTTTGAAATCAGATGACTCAGAAAAAGATTCCAAGCAAAATGTCTTCCCACGATATGAGTGATGACAAGCCGCTAGCAAAAGAATGAATAAATAGTAAACACCACGACTACTACCTCAGACAAAAGGAATGATAGTAATTTCATTATCTTTGCCAAAAGAAATTACCATTTGAAACGCCTCCATAATTCGATGTCAAAAATTAAAGCACCATAGTCCATAGAAATGAAAACGTCACCCACAACACACAATGAAGCAATTTACAAAATAGATATCAATAGCAAATTTCATAACAATATTAAAGCACAAGTTGTCATGCTTGAAACTGTTGTGCATGTTTTGCACAATCGCCCTGCCGAAGGTAGGGACCCCTCTTTCGCTCCTGACGGGCTGCTTTGTTCTCGTCTCATTTTTTGTACCCCTGTTTCCAAGTCCAAGTCGGCCATGAGCCTTAAAACGATTAATCCTCCATTGGCAAAGTTCGCTTGCTCAAAGTTTACCAAGTCTTTTGTTGTTGCGGGCTGGACCCTGCGGGTTTCCCCTTAGTCCTTGCCCCAGCATCTGTCAGCCCTTGCGGACCCGCGCTCGCATGTCTCCTTTTGTCATTCATCATTGTGCCCTATCGTTCACCTGCAACCAAGCCTCTGCTTCCACCCGTGGCACGGACCCCGCATTCATCATTGTCGTTGCATCCTTCATGCTTCACGGACCCACGATCCACCAACACCGTCATCTTCTTGTAGGCTCCGCCTTAGCACTTGTCGTCCATCATCCTGCCATTGCAAAAAATAGAATTTATCCACGGCGCACCCGCATTGTCCACATGTGTTGCTCTAAACTTCATGGTCATTTTCATGGTTAATAAATGCCAAACTTCTAGATAATGACCCTGATGGCATGAGTTTTTCTTAGCACTACGCAACAAAGCTTTTCACATTGTAAATGATGGCACTTAGGATCGGCCTTTACGGCGGTTGACTATGCAAGACTCGTTGTGCGGGCCTCCGTCTGAGCCACACTGTTTCTCCTACGACATTCATGTAATGATAACCCGCATACTCGCACCCACAAAATTTAACTATGCGAGGCCCGCCATTTTCTTCGTCGTGTGCTCTTACGGACTTCTATTTTGTGGGGACGACGCTCTTTCATGGCATGCCCGTGTCCGAGTGGCTTCTCTCTAGACTACCCTCTTCCATCATTTGCTCGCACAAGATGTTCATGTGTTTCTCTTTCTATAGGAAGAGGTTAGAAATGTTGTATATCTCCTTGGGGCTCATGAGGATTCAAAATAATGTCTCTGAGTTGGCGTCATGCACTAAAACTTTGCCTTGCAAATGATGACATTTTAAGCTGGCGCAAACCGCTACCATCTGTGCGGAACCCACATTGCGGGTTTCTGCCTGTCTATCGTCGTTGTCTCAGCGACATTCCTCAAATAGTGTCCTCACTTCGGTTGCCCACACTAATGTCTCTGACGGCTTCCTCCTTTGCGGAGCCCACAAGTCCCATGGTCGTCCCTCTGAAAATCAATGAGATCGGCATAGTTATTAAATCTAAATCATCAAGTTATAAACAATGATAAAATGAAGGATTTAGAGGGTTGGGTGAAGGCATGCACGAAAACGTTTATAACAAGCCATTACAGCTAAGAGAGTTCTACAGGGGACCTGATTAATCATAGACGGAGTGGTGCGACGAACAACCAATATGTCCCAACCTTGACAATGGGATTAGAAGGTGGATGGCTATAAGCTACACCAAGAAATGAAGGAGGCGAGATCATTGTCGATCGTAGGTGTTGCTAGTCTCTTTGTCGTTGATGCAACATCCTTAACTTAGCTACTCCCTGCATTCACTAACCCGACGACAATCACACATGTGGATCCTAGGCCCTTATAGGTTGTTCGCCTTCATCGTGGTAATAATAGCTTCACTAGGGCAACAGTTTGCCTATCATCCTATGCGATGGTGTAGCACCCGCTTCCCCACATCAAGGAACAATTGGAAGATTTCCAGGGATGTGCTCGATAATAATCATCAGGAGGAGTACGCGATGGATGCAATCAAGGTTTGACTACACAAGCAACGACCTTCAAGAGCAAACAAAATAAAACTTCCAAAACAAGTTGCGTTAATATGCAGGAAATTGTTGCAAGCACTACTAAGTAACTATCGGCGACCATGTAATCATTGTCATGGGCCCTCGACTCAAACTTTATCTTCGATTGACATCTTAGAGGGTGGCGATAGGGGTTGTTAAGAGCATGTTAACATGCTGCCATGAGCAGATAAATAGAATGTAGCACATCCCACAATGGACGGGAAAACTTGAATGAGCACTGACTATCTAAGTAAGCGGGCATCACGAGATGACCAAGCTCTAAACTGCGGACATTACAATGCAGGCTTCCCGCAACTCATCACTGGTGGTCGATGACATCCTCAATCCCCGACTTATGATGGTCACCACCCCGCATCCTTCATTGTAGAATCGTCAAGTGCAGGATCCACTTCCTTGGTGGTTGGCAATCTTCGTCGTCACTACCACGACATTTCTGCCTCGGAGCCCCACACTTTCTTACATGTGAACGTGGTGGGGGTGACGGGATCTCATATTATATGGGTTGCACAAAGTATCATGAAAGAAGGGGGTTGAAATGAATAAGAACAAAGAAGCATTTATCTTGCGAAATTCACTACATGGAAATTTGTCTTTGTTTCGTCATTTTTAAATGGAATCTCCACCTCGATCACTTGCACTATTTTCCCCACAACTCTCCCCCGAATGAAGAATTTGTGATATTAATAGGTTTTGAGGGGTTTTACATCAATCGTTCATCTTTTTCCTCGATCCCATCTCTGGGACAATCCGATCAATGGGGGACTTTGAGGGTGCTACATACGAATCTAGTTTGAATTATAATAGCACGAATGGTGCATAAACTACTCTAATACTCAGGCGCAACTACATGGACTGCTATTATGGTGTCTTCCCATGGTGGAGTTCGTAGTTCCCACAGCCCATGGGACAACACTTTGGTGCAGGCCTCTTTTAGCGAAGGAGCAATGGCTTCATTCTTACCCGCACAACACTTCTTTGCCTCGTTTAAGCTGTTATATAGCATAAGTGAAGCATTCGGGCATGATTTGAAGGGACGTCTATTTGGACATGAGAGACGATGCTAAATGGAACTATCGTGAGAGAAGGGTGAAGTTGGATTTCAAACATTACACCACCCAAGTGTTGAATAAACACGCCATTTTCATTCTTTAAGGAAGTGCTCTATCAAAGGGATCTATGATAATATTTCCTCCCCTCGATTTTGTCTATAAAGAAAACTAGTCAACTGTGGGTGCGATGCATGGATCTTATTTAAATCATCACGGTAGCCATGGCCTTTGCTTAACAAAGTAATAGAGGAGGATGAGTGTGTGGGTTACGCATGCACGAAGACTAGCTACCCTGTTGTCATTTTCATGGTGGCCAACGGTTGTCATCTCCCTGTGCCTCCTCACCCGTGGACAACAGCCATGTGGGATCCACATGCTTCCTAGTGGTTGTTTGGGCCCAACCCAAAGACTTTATTCCTGGACGGCAAATGACACCTCATGGCCCACAAAAGTAGTTTAAACGTCTAGGAGGCATGGTGAATATGGATTCTCCTCTTATCAAAACACCATCCTGCGGAAAATGAAGCGTCGAGCTTCTTTGATGGAAATAAAGATTATTTAGAGCAGTGCATACTCCTCACAGATCTAAAGAGACAAAAATAATCATAAAACAATAGGCCCACCAAATTATGTGGAATTATTTGATCATAATCAGGAATGAAGGGACGAGAATCGATGAAGAATGCCAATGTTAGTAAGGTGACCATCGACGTGCCCGAAGGGAATGAAACCAGTAAATTTTATTTTTCACCAAGTAAATAATGTTGAATCTCGTGCGATATAAAGGGGACGTGCTATCACATAAATAATATCCCTCACGTGCAGGTAAGGAGGAGATCGCGTGGAATTAGAATTATCAAATTTGTACAGTGTACCTGATCCTTTGAAAGATTCACAAGGAGGGAAGCAACCGATATATTTGTATCTTCTGAAACATCAAATAGGGGTTGTGCGATACTTGTTGTGCAGGTGTCTATCTACCTTCTTTCGTTATCTTCGGGCACACTCACCAAGACGCTCCGCTCTTTTCTACCCACAGCTCCTCCACGACAATCTCCTGTGTGGGTGTCATGCCACAAAACAACGTCGTCTCCTCAGCCATTGGCTATGACGGTTTATAAGCTATCTCCCCGCAATGCCTTCATTCAAAGCCTTGATTTAGTGCATTTGAAGAATGATCCTAAGAGGTATGAAGTCGTCCATCAGAGAGGCTACGTTCCATATGAAAGAAAGATGGATGTGGGAAAAATACGCATTGTTAAATGAATTACTGCTAAAATAAGGACGTCGATCCCCAAATGTTTCAATTAGTAGGGCCAACGTATGAAGAGGCGATTGGTCGTGAGGATCTATATAGAAAACACAAGACAACATCAAGGCGGGTGTTGCATGGGTTCTAATGAAAGCAATGGAGTTTAAGAACATGGGTGGCAGGTTTTCTTGGCTAAAAGAAGTTCAATGTGCACACCCAAAATGTTATGGACATTAGGATGACATGGTAAATGAATGTGAGGTTGAAACGTGACACAGTAACCAGAAGTCATTTTGGAAGATGGTGCCAATACTAGGAATGATCCAGTCGATGGGAAATTTGCTAAAGGAAAACGACCATGGCAAATCCGCAAAATCTCGAGGATGCAAGGGAAAATCTAAATGAAGCTAAAACATTGATTATGCTACTTTGCATTTTGAGATATGAATCACCTTTTAACGTTATCATTGCTTATCGTTGGTTGCTTAGAGGATATACAGTGAAAAGGCCATTCAAATTATAATTAAGCAACTATTTAAAATAAGTTTTATATGGTCACATGGTTACCAAATGATCACATTCAAAGTTTATATCATTATTTGTGTGATCTTGATTTAATCTATTATTTTGTGCAGGGCTTTGTTTATGATGATCATCGAAGGAGCTTGCTTCAGGAGGAAATTGTGCATGACGAGCTTGTCCATGGGTACGCTTCTATAAGAATGTACCAAAGTTGACAAGGATTGCTAACTAAGGAATGTTTACACAAACAACGGTTAATACGATAGATGGACTAACAAACAAGTGGTTGCATGATGAGGAAAGTCAATACTGGGATAGTAAATGGTTGTTTTCTAAAGTTAGGAAAGGGGAGGTTGTTTATTCCTTTTCAAATGATCATGATCCGTCAGGACTGTCCCTCATATTAGGCAGGTAGTCAATCTGTTTCACAATGACACAAATCTACAAACAAGGCTCATTTGATTCACTAAAGAATGTTACAAATCCATCAACAAGGGTAGCCTTCAGGCAATTTCTACCATAGCAAAAGGGCAATCAGCTACAAGACAAAAATACTATAGTAACTGGTCACTATAGGACAAAATAGGAATGAGACAAAAATTGTATTTTAAATTGTTGAATATTGTGGGGTAGGTGAAACCCTAACTTGTAATCAAATCTGAGCCACATAATGCAAATTAATCCTAGCCATTCATTTGGGCTTTGGAAAACTATAAATAGGGGCTTGCCCCTCATTTGTAAATGGTCGGAGAACTAGTGTAAAGGCATTCTGCAGCAATAGAAAGCAACGTTGCATGATTTATGGGTGTTTCTTTTGAGTTTGTTCATTATGCATACATGGTTCTACTTCCAAGTTAGTTTTAGTTGTAGTTTGTTGAGTGGGTGTGATAATGGAAATTGTTGTTATGGTATCTGATGAACTTTCAGCCCATACTTTTAACACTTGTTGATGACTGTATACACCTAAAAATGGTCACATCACATAGTCTGGTAATTAATTAAATATTTTTAATATTTAATTGAATCTCTGAATTCCATCTATGTATAAATAAATTTAAATAATTTATTTATATTGTTCATTATTCATTTTGATTAAATAAATAAGTTTATTTAATCATCTTTTCGTGTTCATTTCTTAATTAATTAAATAAACATTACGATTTATTTATATTAATTATCATTTAATCTTGGCTTGGATATTTTATTCAAATAAAGATTAAATATTTCTCTCTTTTAATTAAATTCTTCTAAAGTCGCATTATAATTAAATATTCCAAAATATTTAATTAATTCTTCTAAAGTCTATTTCCAAATTAAATATTCTAAATATTTAATTGAGTCTTCTATAGTTCTAAAAATTAAATATTTCAAAAATATTTAATTTCTTCAAATTCACATCAAATTAAATAAATTTATTTATTTATTTATTTAATTTGCATTATCTTCAACAACCGTGAAACAAACTGCCAAAACAAAAAATTAAATTCCTTTGTTCCTGTGCAAGCTTGTTCCCGTGGGTTAAAGACAGGCTTCCATTCTTCTCTCCAACCTCCTAACCTCTTCCATCTTCTTCTCAACCTCTCCATCTCTCACCATTCAAACTTACCAGACAACCTCACAACCGTTGATTCTTGCCAGCCAGGATTGTGCCTGCAAAAAGCTATAAAAAGGATTGCCGGGTCTTTGAAATCATATAGAAGCTTTCAATAGAATAATTATAGTCAAATTTCAATAGCATAAGCCTTTTAGCATTCACAACATTCTTGTTTCATTGCATAGTATAGAATCATGGCATATCATAGCATATCCATCTTATCCTCAATTTACAACCCCTGTGCATATCCGTATCAGCATTCTCACCTTCACCAGCATATAGGATAGAGAAACTTTGCATACTCATTCTGCAGATTGCCATTTGGAGAAGCCAAGCTTACACAATCTGAGAGCAACAGCTTCAAACAAATCTTTGGAGATAGAGGAAGATGGAACGCCTCTGAGGAAGCTTCATTAATTTATTTGAAATCAAATTAATTAGCATTTCTTCAGTTTAAAGTTCTATTATTTGTGTTTATTGTTTTCATTTTGATAACATATATTCTAATACACATTTTTGGCGCCCACCGTGGGGCCTTTGCCCCTATTTTAACATCTTTTTGTAGGTTTCTCTGACAGGTTATGGCCAAAAACAGCGGATTAGCGCAAAAAATACGTTTCAGAAATATTCATACCCAGTTCAACACCCATGAAGCATCCTGCAACACCCTTAAGCCATCTTATAGTGCACTTAAGCCATCCTGTAGTGCCCTTAAGCCATCCTGCAGCGCTCTTAAGCCATCCTGCAGCGCACTTGAGCCATCCTACAGCGCCCGTGAGCCATCCTACAGCACCCGTGAGACATTTTGCAGCGCCATTAAGGATTCCTGCAGCACCCTTAAGGATTCCTGCAGCGCCCTTGAAGATTCTTGCAGTGCCCATAATAACTGTTATAGCGCTTTTTTTTTTTAAAAACCTGCAAACTGTAAGTTGTAATTTAAATACAGCTTGACTGAATCCGACGCAACCGTGGACAGCCAATAACTTTAAATAAAATGAAGCAATCCTAGGGTAGACACATAAATGGAATTAAGCAATCCTAGGATAGTCACTTCACATTTGATTTTAGGCTAAAAAGAATTTCGTGTTTTTGTGAAGCAACATCTTCACCTAGCATAGTAAATTTCTATTTTGGGTTTAAAACTGAATCTTTGATTGCTTTGCTTAAACGGTGATAGGCCTATGCTCTCCCCTTAACTGGGTGATCAAAATGCCAAACTCATCTATTTCCCTTTATGCAATTTCTAGCTTTATTAATACCTTTTAGAAGGCCTGCCATAGTGGGAAAAAGTACTCACCCTACGGGAACGACCTAAGTGGGAACAACTAAAGCCAAGTTTTCCAACCCACTTTAATCAAATGCGGATGGTTGATGAAAATCCCATTCGACGGTAGTGTGCATTGATAACCATCCCCAAAGCCTTTGTTCTAAAGGTAGGGAGGTCTCTCGAGGGAGTCTATCATTTGCCGCACCGAAAAAACCCTTACTACGAACTTAGTGTAGTATCCTACCGAAGTCAGTTTTCGAATGTCATAATAATCACAGTGCAGGGGAGGGAAGAATCTACCCCCAAGATACTCACCATATAACTGCCAAGGATTGTTTGCTCAGGGGATCCGGTATCCACTTCCGTCACTCTGAGTACGCACCTAGAAAAGACAAAAACATGGGCGCCCTTTCGGGGGTGACATGGCTGTGTGAGTCGACGCAGTTTTAAGATGTGGGTTGTTGATTACTATGATGACCTACTTGTGAACTAAGAGTGAGTCTGTTTGAAATGCTTATCATGTGTAAAACCTGTTAAAACAATTTTTGAAAAACATTTTGATCATACACTTGATGTTTAGCATAGTACTTAAAACAACTACTCTACAAATTGCTTGATGTGTTTTCAATACATTAATTCAATTAAGATCATCCAACACTCGCAATCACATTGATTACTCTCATGTTACGAGATTGGAAATCTACAACCTTTGTTAAGAAGTCCATTTTCAAAAGAATCAAAAAGCCAAAGAAACCCCTTAGCTACAAGAAACTATTGAAGAAAAGACGATTCTTGTATCAAAGCCGAAAAGTTTTACTCAAATATAGAACCTTTCTTCATAGGTATCATGACTGTGTTAGAGGTTTCACTGATGATTATGCTATAGAACCTTTGTACTTACAAGCTTTCTTTCAAAGAAGAGCCCTTTCTCAAAGGCGTAACCATAGTCAACGTATTTGTTTCTGTTATATTCCCCAACCTGCAATTGAATATTCTACTCGTCCAAATCAAATTTTGCAATAGAGAACTCAGATCACATTAGGCATCCATCACAAACTCCATCTTTTTTTACAAAGCTATGATCAAAACTTCATAAAGTGCAAAATCATCATTTTCTTGATCTTTTGCTTAAATTCCCATCAACAGGATTTTCATCCTTTCAATTAGGGAACAACACAAGCTAAAGATTAGAAACCTTTGTAAGTCATAGAATCTTCATTCTATCCTAACTTTCATATCTAACACACAATTGCACTATTTCATTCTTTTGATCAAAAGTGAGTAGAATTTGGAACAAAACATATGCCTGTCTTCACGAGATCTCAAAAACACATGGAAAAAGACGAGGGAGAAACCAATACAAGCAAAATGGGTGACCATAATGAGAAAGAAGAGGAAACATTTAATGTTGATGAATTAACAGAAGAAAAGCTTGAAGAAGCAGAACAAGATCCCCAATTCCATACTCTTATGGAAAGGATTTTAGAACGAAACAAAGAAAGATATTTTCTTTCATTAGCTAATCAAGGAGCTAAATTACCTCACAATTTCGACATAGAAGGGATTAAACAGAATCCTGAAACTCCTCCTAATGACTTTAGTGCTCTTACTCAACAGATAAAAGAATTACAAGGGCAAATAAAGGAGATGCAAGGGGGTACAACAAAGAAGTATGTTTTGGAAGACATATCTCCTTATCCATTTGATAGGAGTCTTCAAATGATCCCTTTTCCAAAACATTGCAAAATCCCTAAATTTGATAGGTACAATGGAAAAACTGATCCCATTGAACATGTGAGGGATTTCCGAAATATGAGTCTAGAATTCGCCTATGATGATACATACTTAATGCGATTATTTCCACGAAGTCTAGGTGTACAATCCATGGAGTGGCTTTCAAAGATCACTCCACCCATCAAAAATTTTGAGGAGTTAATAAATCAGTTTATATCACAATACTCCTATAACATTCAACACCAGATAACAATGCTTGATCTTTGTAAAGTGAAACAAAAAGTAGGAGAATCCTTCACTACATTTTTGCAAAGGTGGAGAAGGTTATTCGCACGATATTCCCATCCTATTCCTGAAAAGGAAAAGATGGATATCTTCATCAATAGCCTAGATCAAAAATTAAGCTATAGGCTTAACCTTCATTGTCCTCATAACTTTGAAAAATTGATTGAAAACGCAATCACCATTGAAGGGGCCTTGGTTAAACGAGGAGTGATAAAACTTGATAATCCAAGTACATCCAACCAAAACAACAACGATAAAACAAGGTTTTGGAACAGAAATAAAAATGTTGTCAATGATGGTATAGTAGATGCAAATAATCTACGAACAAGACCATCTATCTTTAATCTATCAAGTGCTCCACGAAACAATCAACACACAAATATCAACCCACAAGGAAACAATAATCAACAAGGACAAACCTCCAAGCAAGAAAGCATGACCAATCAAAACACCAAGGATAATCGTGGTAATTTCAATAACAATCTTGGCAATACCCAAACATCAAATCCATCCAGACCTTCATTCTTCTCCAATCGGTAGAATTTTACCACTTTGGGTCAATCTCTTGAGTCTGCTCTCAAGGAGCTTCTTGATAATAAGGTTATCACCTTACCACCACAAAGAGATTATGAGCCACGATTCAAACCACCATCATGGAATGACTCGTATTATTGCAATTATCATCAATGTAAAGGTCATAGAACGAATAATTGTCAAGCTTTACGAAATCTAGTACAAGATTTAATTGACAATGGCACAATTACAATTGAAGGACATCATACCAATGACGATCATCAAGCATTCAAAGATCCTTTACCGAACTATCAAAAGGGGTAAACATTAGATGTAAAAGCAAAATGCGTACATAATATTGAAGACAATATAATCTGTCACATCTATGTTGATGATCAACAAGTTAATGTTATCAAAATCAAGGGAAAACAAGAATATCAACAAGTTAATGTGACTACGAGAGGACAAGCAAAGGTTGTTTTAAAAGGAAGTTCATCTAAAACAACTATTTCCCCTCCAAGTCAATATAATCTGGTTGATCAATTAAGAAAAACATCAGCTCAAATCTCCATCCTTGAACTTCTCAAAATATCCCCCATACACAAGAATATTTTAGAAGAAGCTCTTGTAAACACAACTGTCGATATTGATTTGGATGTAAACAAATTTCAAGCTATGGTGGGACATTTGTCTTCCCCCACTTGTCTTTCATTTTCCGAAAAAGATGATGCTTCCATGGCACATCCACATAATTCATCGCCCTATCTTGAATTCATGATCCATAAACACCGAATCAGGCGTGTCTTAATAGATGGAGGAGCTGGTTTAAACATTTGTACTTTAAAGTTAATACATGCCTTGGGAATATCAGAAAATTCTATTGATCCACGAAGGAAAATAACTATTAAGGCATATGATGAAGAAAGAGCTTCTAAAGGACTAATAATGCTACCTATCAAAGTGGGACCTGTTGTGAAAAATACCTTTTGTCAGGTTCTAGATCATGATCTTTCTTATAACATACTCTTGGGTCGTCCATGGATTCATGATATGCAAGCGGTACCATCAACATACCATCAATGTCTCAAGTTTCCATACGATGGATAGGAAATAACCATACAAGCTGATTACAATAGCACACAAACTTGTTCAAATCTCTGAGCAACTCAAGACGCCTTTGTGCCACATAATAGGGAAGCTCTTGCTATTTCTTCTTCCAATCTACAAGGCCAACTGCAAGAATTGACAAAGAATCTTGATACCAAGCTAAATTTTAAAGACAAAGGGGTAGGTGAATATTCAATATCTCTTTCTACCTTGCCTCCTTCTTTGAGGTCACATGGTCAGCCAACCTTATCAAATCAAAAGATTGCAACAGCCTCTACATCCCAAGCTTTTGTGCCAATCACAAAGTTTGACAGAAAATTCATTAAAGCCAACACCACTGAAGAAGAAGCTTAAGATAGGGACATCCTAAGTTGGCTATACAAAGATGAAGATGAATCTCTCTTGCACATTAAGTTACCTACAGAACAATATGGTAAGGGGTACGCTATCATGCAGAAAATGGGCTATGCAGGTAATGGTCCTATAGGAAAGAGAAGAGAAGGAATCGTAGAACCAATTCAACCTATTTCAATACATCCAAGTGACAAAATAGGACTTGGATATGGTAAAAATAAAGAAGACTCTACTTCACAGCAAGCACAATCAACTCATGAAGGAGGATCAATGTCAGATAAACCTCATGAATCAGTTTTCCAATTGCAAAACAATTCAGATACTGATTCTAATGAATATGAATGGGACACCATTTATAATGATGAATTTTGGAAAGATAAACAAGTTGATACCATACACAAATATGCACCTGTTCTCATACAAGGAGAAGGTTCAAGGCCTCCACTTGATTATGTTTTACAAAGCGATCATGACTCAAGTGAGGACGAATTAGATTCTAACATGATTGACAATCAACAGGAGAATACCATCATAGACCTTGTCTACCATGAAGATGACAACCACATCATAACTTTGACAGTTCAAGACCTTACCCAACCTAATGATCCCATGCCTTTAGTTTATTCAGAACTTATTGATTGGGACAATGATGCACCTATTCACATCCCTACATTTCATGATGATGAGGATATTATAAATTTCCTTTGTTCCTCTAATGAGGAAAACAATTGTTTTATCCAAGAATGTCATACTCACGATTTTGATAAGGAGGGTGTCAAGTCTCTTAGCTGCAAAATAAATGAAATAAAAGATGGATCTATTGGTGAAAACCAAAAAATGGCAGTGGTAGATCACAACAAGAGAAAAATAAAGAGCAAATCCGATAGTGAAAACCTTTTTGAGGTACTGAAGGATGAGAAACTTGACACTCTTCCCAAGCATAATCACGAAAGATCTTCTATTTTGATCGAACCAACAGAATCAATCAACATAAGTACAGCAGAGCAACCTAAAATATTGCAAATTGTAGCGTCATTAACAGTTGATGAAGTCTTGAAATTCATGGAGTTCTTGAAGGAGAATCAAATCAATTTTGCTTGGTCGTATGTTGATATGCCAAGGTTAGATCATAATCTGATAATGCATCATGGGCAAAACCTGTAAAGCAAAAACTCAGAAAAATGCATCCACATGTTGCATTATTGGTCAAAGAGGAATTAAAGAAGCTTTTAGATGTTGGATTCATTCAGACTATCGATTATGCAGAATGGATTTCCAATATTGTACCTATTTCAAAGCCGGATGGAAGGATTAGAGTTTGTACAGATTTCAGAGATTTGAACAAAGCTTGTCCCAAAGATGACTTTCCTTTACCCAACATAGATATGATTGTTGATTTAACTGCTAGCCATGCAATGTATTCATTAATGGATGGATTTTCAGGATACAACCAGACAAAAATTGCACCAAAGGATCAAGATAAAACAACGTTCACATGCCCTTGGGGTACCTATTGCTGGAATGTAATGCCATTTGGGTTAAAGAATGCTAGAGCTACTTATCAAAGAGCAATGACAACCATCTTTCATGACATGATGCATACATTCATGGAAGATTACGTTGATGATCTCCTTGCTAAATCTCACACAAGAGAAGGACATCTAGAAATCTTGTCAAAAATCTTTACCAGAATGGAGAAGTTCAATGTTCGACTCAATCCAAAGAAATGTGTCTTCGGTGTTACATCTGGAAAACTCCTAGGATACATTGTTTCAGAAAAGGGTATAGAGGTTGATCCAGAAAAAGTACAAGCTATAATGGACATGCCACCACCACAAAATATCAGTCAGCTTCAATCATTGCAAGGGCGACTCTAATCCATCAGAAGATTTATAGCTCAACTGGCAGACAAAAGCTTACCATTTACACATTTATTGCATAAAAATGTCCCATTCAAATGGGAAGACAAATGTGAAGCAACATTCAATCAGATCAAGCAATATCTTATGAACCCACCAGTTTTAATTCCACCCATTCCAGGAAATCCACTCATACTCTATATTTCAGCAATAGAAGTGTCCTTGGGAGCATTACTCGCACAAGAGGATTCTACAGGTAAAGAAAGGGCCATATACTATATCAGCAGAACTTTAACAAGTCATGAATCAAACTACACTTTCATTGAAAAAGCTTGCCTTGCAGTGGTGTTTGCTTCTCAAAAGTTGTGACACTTTATGTTGGCTCATACAGTTAAGCTGATAACCAAGATTGATCCACTGAAATACTTATTAAGTAGAGCTACTTTAACAGGGAGACTTGCAAAATGGGTAATGATCTTAAGTGAGTTTGACATTCACTATGTAGATCGAAAAGCCATTAAAGGACAGGTCATTGTAGATCAGTTGGCTGAAGCACCTTTACAAGAAGAAAATCCAATGCATATTGAGTTTCCTGATGCAGATGTTTTCACAGCAACAATTCAGAAATCATGGACATTGTACTTTGATGGATCCTACATGCAACAAGGCTCGGGGAAGGAATTCTCTTTGTCACACCTGAAGGAGATAACATACCAAAATCCTATCGGTTGATGTTTCCTTGCACAAATAATATAGCTGAATATGAGGCATTGCTTATAGGGATAAATATAGCCTTGGAATGGCAGATTACAGAGCTGCAAGTCTATGGTGATTCACAACTTGTCATTAATCAAATTAATGATGATTATCAGACTAAAGATGATAAGTTGCTACCTTACAAGAACATGGTGGATGCTTTTAAAAAGTATTTTGTGTCAATCAAGTTTTCACAAATCTCAAGGATTGATAATAAAGCTGCAGATGCAATGGCTACAATTGCTTCTTTGTTACAATTGTCAGAAGATAAAAAATGGTATGAATTCTTGGTGGAACAATTGTTTTCTCCGGCCTATGATAATCTTGAGACCCAAGTCATATATCATTTAACCGGTTCTGATTCCCCTTTATATGGCAAGACTTATACCTATTTAAAAGATAACATCTTACCTCCAGATTTATCTCGCAATCAAAAAAGGAATTTCATACGCCAATCATCTCGTTATACCTTAATTGCCGATATCCTTTATCGACGTGGTCTTGATGGTACACTCCTTCGATGTCTTGAACATGATGAATCTAAAAAAGCCTTACAAGAGGTTCATGGTGGTATTTGTGGAACTCATTCAAGTGGTTTAACCTTAGCCAAGAAACTTGTCAGAATGGGATATTATTGGCCTACCATGGAGATTCTTTTACTTTTGTCAAGAAGTGTTCTAAATGTCAGATCCATGGGAATCTTATTCATGCACTTGCACAGGAACTACAACCTTTTACTCTGACATGGCCTTTTTCTCAGTGGGGGCTAGATCTTGTTGGAAAAATTCATCCTTCATCATCAAATGGGCATAAATTTATTATCACAGCTATGGAGTATTTTACAAAATGGATTGAGGCTGTTCCTTTGATGACTGTGACTGGTAAACAAATCTCTTCATTCATCCTGAATTACATCATCTATCGATATGGAATTCCTAATTCTATCATTATTGATAATGGGAGGCCTTTCAAGAATCAGAATGTGGATGAACTTTGTGAAAGATTTCACATCCAACATAGGTTCTCTACACCTTATTATCCACAAGGTAATGGTCAAGCAGAAGCTTCCAACAAAACAATCTTGAAGATCTTGAAGAAGACAGTAAATGATGCAGGTCGTGATTGGCATGTCCAATTAAATCCAGCTTTGTGGGCATACAGAACCAGCATTCGCACACCAATAGGAGCTACACCATATGCCTTGGTTTATGGAGCAGAAGCAATCTTACCACTAGAGGTTGAAATACCTTCACTGAGGGTCTCACTCAAGGGATTGATAAATGATGAAGACTACAGAATATCTCGTCTCCAAGAGTTAGAACTGTTAGATGAAAGACGTCAACATGTAGCTGACCATTTGAAGGGTTATCAACAGATTATGTCCCGTAGCTACAATCACAGAGTTAAACCACAAATATTTCAAGTAGGTGACTTAGTCTTGAGAGAAAATCCATGTAGTCAGCAAGATAGAGAAAAGAAAGGGAAATTTGAACCAAACTGGCTTGGTCCATTTGTCATCATTGCAGCATATGGTTCTGGTGCATATCAGTTATCCACGTCAGAAGGGGACCTGTTTGAAGAGTCGATCAATAGCATTCATTTGAAGAAATTCTATGTATAAATCATGAAAAAATCCAAAAAAATCAGAAAAATTCCTAAAAAAATCCAAAAAAATAAGAAAAAGTCCTAAAAAAAATAAAAATCATAAACATTAGAAAAATCCTGAAAAAGTGCAATAAAAACAAGTGGTAAAAACTTGGCAAACAGGCGCTACTTGTAATCAAAATGGGCTCCTCCATCTATTAGTTTATGTCTTGCATTCACTTTCGGCATCATCCGTTCATATTTATCATCTGTACATATCTTTCATATCCATATCATATGACGGGAATCCTTATGTTTCATCATGGCTTGATGAAATTTGTACATATCCACACTCTTTAAGTTAAGTTTACACTAGGGGCAAAATGCAGAAACATAGACTGAACAAGAGAGGGACAACAAGCTTTTTGAACATCACAAATAGACACAAAACAATTTGTCAAAACACAACAAACATTGCCATATCAAATCAATCACCACATGCTTATCCAATGCCAATTGAAATCAAAACAACATGATCCAAAACAAACATCAAAACAAAAACATCAATGTTGATAACCAAGATTGGATGATTTTAATCTGAATAATGTTTGAAATATTTTAGGCAAGATTTGAATGGTTGTTTGATTTTTCTATCATATCTCTGGAGAAATTCAATGATGTACTGAACTAGAAAAGCAAGGAAGGAGTATGATTTTTCTTTGTCTGTTGTTTGCAAGGAAATCATTAGTACTATGCAAATTGGTCACGAGACATGCTCTACTACCTATCATTGATGACATTTCAGAATTTGCATGGGAAATTGGTTAACTCTTGTCTGTTTATGCAAGCAATACTCAGGTCATCTCAGTTCAATTATACCTAGATGCTTGTATTAACTTGCTATATCAAAAATCATGAAAGCAATACTTAGGTCATCACTGGTGCTAACATACCCTTTGATGCTTGTATTAACTTTCAACATTTCAATACTCTATGATGATAAAAAAGCACAAATAAGCTCTCCAAATGGCAATATTGCACGAATATCCTACATGGTTAGTATAGATTGCATTCATCTTAGAATCTGCATTTTTTTTTTTGCATTTATAAGATTTTCCCAAAAGCTGGCAAGGTATCAAATGGTTCATATCTTTTTGCATACATGACTGAGTATATTTTGACATTCACAAAAACATCATTTCATACATATTTGCATCAGAAAATCATAAAATCAAAAGTGTACATCATAATCAAAACATTTATAAGCATTCATAAATTTTATCATCCATCGTATTCATATAATCATTCATCAATAGATTTCATTCATTTTATAAATCATGCATACATATACATCATAAGCATAAAATTGAGAAACCATCATATCATAACACATCATGCATATAGAAAATCCATTCATTCATCATAAATCATCGCTGCATTTCATATATCTCAAAAATGAATGTCAAAATGTACAAGGATGTCAACTACACATGATATAACATCATAAAAAATGAGACCATCTCAAGGTGTATACAAATGTTTAAACAAAGTATCATAAAAACATCATCTGCAATGCACTAGGCAGTGCTATCCTCTGATGGTGCTGGTCTGGGACCTGTACCACCTGCACCTGATGGACCTGCTCCACCTGTCCCTGATGGCCCTCCTAGAGGTAATGGTTGTGTCACACCCCTGCTGGTAGTACGAGAGCGACTATGAGTAGACCGTGACTGAGTATAACTCTCCCTCCGCTCAGGTGGAACAACATCATGATATCTGGTCCTATAAAACTCAGCCTCTCGGGTGGCTCTGGTCACCTCTCTCATCATGTCACCATGTAGGGTGCTAGTTGCTACTCTCTGTAGACTATCCGCCAAAGCAATGGACTGCTCACCCCACTGTCTGGCTGTATCCCTATCAGCGGTAACTAAAGTCAACTGTCCCTATAACTGTGTAATAAGGGTCTGTGCCTGTGCTAGCTGACTTTGTAAGCTCTGCACTGTACTCTGTAGAGAGGATATCTGACCTGACACCACTGGATCTACTGAAGGTGATGGATCCGTATGTCTCATTTGTGGTCCACCTCTACCACCTCTCCTACCACCTCTCCTGCCAACTCTATCACCACCCCTACCATCACCACCCCTACCTCCACCCTCCTCATCATCATCTCCTCCACTCTCTGAATCATCATCTCCCTCTAAATCGTCACCCTCTGAGGCTGCCTCTCTCTGTCGTCTCTGACCGCCTCTCTGTAGTCTCTGTGCAGCAACTGGTGCAATAGGCTCATCAGGATCAAACATACGTGGTGTAGGATGCTCTAACACATACTGGCTATACTCTGACGTCGTCCCTACGTCGAGGACATCAACTTGGTAATCCCACATCACCACTCCTAAACTGGTGAACTCTACAACCACTGCCTCATAGGAAATCCGTGGACCCCATACTGCAAGCTCTGGCTGTCGTCGTGCATAAATGGTAGAACCCATAGGCATACCCTGAATACGACCAAACTACCGACATACTCGTCCAAGAAGAAATCTCTCAATAATCCATGGAGTACGACCAATAAGATATCTGGATGTACAGACATAAGGCATCTCCCTCGCATCCTCTGGCCATGCCTCGCAATCTAAATATGGTCGCCAGCATACTGTATCAAGACCATCTAAGAGACGCTGCCAATGATCTAGTTTGCCTAGTCTTGGCTGAGCAATAATATCACTATATCTCCATCTGTACGATCGACCAATTGGTCGCTGTCCTCGAGTCAACGGTCGCATGACAGCAAAGTGCTCCCATGCCCATAACTGTAGTAACAAGCAACCGACAGCAAAACTCCGGCCTCTACCATATACAACATGATGTAACTCATCATACAAGTGAGCAAGCATGCATGTCCCCCACGCATACTGTGTCCCTTGCATCACCATACTCTCCAACACACGACCCCACCCGACTGCGAATCCCTTCGACCTATGGTCGGGGCACAACACACCTCCAATGAAGCCTGCAAGTATGGACAGTAAAGGTGGATATGTATCTGTCATCTCGCCCCATGGGATGAAGTATCCATAAATATGATCATCTCTGAAAATCCTCTTCAAAGCATCAGTGCCTACAGCCTCTCGGCTATCAAAGACCACTATCTCTCCCATCACTGGGAACCTAAAGATGCGATATATGTCCTCATGGGTCACTGTAATCTCTCTGGTCGGTAAATGAAAGGTGTTGGTATCACTATGCCACCGCTTTGCAAGTGCTGTCAATAAAGCCCTGTTGAGGCGCACCTCAAGCATGTCAAGCAACGCAGTCAATCCACATGCCTCGATCACATCTCAATCTGACTGTAACAGATGTGGAATCAACGTCCATGTACTCAGGAATGTCTCCCGTGACTACAAAACACCCAATCTCTCCTATTGACACATTAACATGACCAAACAAAATCAATATCAAATCATCACGATTTATCAATCAAATCTAAATCAATCAAACTATTTATTTTTCATCATCATGCAAAGCAAATCATCACAATCATGTTTGTTTTTAACAACCTTAGAAGTGAACAAATCAATCAAACTATTTTTTTTTCATCATCATGGAAAGCAGATAATCAAAATCACGTTTATTTTTAACAACTTTAGAAGCAAACTTATCAGTCCTATTTGTTTTTAACAACTTTAAAAGCAAATTTATCAGCTATTATTTGTTTTCCAACAACTTTGGGAACAAATTTATTTATCACAACAACATCCAATCATGGGCGCTATGAAAATGGTCATGGGTGCTATAGAATTCATCATGGACGCTACAAGATCAAAGGCGCTACAAAACTAATCAAGGGCGCTATAGAATTCATTAAGGGCGCTACAAAATCAAATGCGCTATGAAAAGGATTAAGAGCGCTACAGAATTTATCATATGTGCTACAGGATTATATGCGCTACGAAAATTATTAATGGTGCTATGAAAACTATTAAGGGCGCTAAAACACAATATTTCACAATCAAAACATTGATGAACGTGCAACGAACGAATTTTTTTCGAAAAGCAGGAGTTTCAAGGGGTACATACCGGGGGTCCATAGTGTGCTGGCTGCTAATGTCGTCGGATGCGCTCGAAACGGTGCTAGTGAATCTGAAGTGCCATAATTATCTCTCCAGAGCTCAAAATTTACAAATTTTACTAGGTTAAAATAGAAAATGACATGGAAAATGACATTTTACACCTATTTAATGGCAAAATTGGGGCATTTTATTACATTTTAACATAGCAGGAGCAATTTTGGTCATCAAATTTTCATTTCACATATTTCCACATAAATTTCTTCATATCATAATTTTCGAACGATGAATCGACATCTTAAAAATCATAAAAATCGAAAATTTCATAAAAAATTTCAAAAAATGTAAAAATTCAAAAAAAAATCACAAAAATCAAAAATCTTATCGATTCATCGTTCGAGGGGGTATATACCTATCAACATTTGACAATCAACATCTGGGGAAAATTTCAAAATTCTTTGACTAATGCGTAAAACACATCACTTCAAAGAGGGGCAAAATGTATACACCTAAAAATGGTCACATCACATAGTCTGGTAATTAATTAAATATTTTTAATATTTAATTAAATCTCCGAATTCCATCTACGTCTAAATAAATTTAAATAATTTATTTATATTGTTCATTATTTCATTTCGATTAAATAAATAAGTTTATTTAATCATCTTTTCGTATTCATTTCTTAATTAATTAAATAAACATTACGATTTATTTATATTAATTATCATTTAATCTTGGCTTGGATATTTTATTCAAATAAAGATTAAATATTTCTCTCTTTTAAATATATTCTTCTAATATCCATTTACAATTAAATATTCCAAAATATTTAATTAATTCTTCTAAAGTCTATTTGCAAATTAAATATTCTAAATATTTAATTGAGTCTTCTATAGTTCTAAAATTAAATATTTCAAAAATATTTAATTTCTTCAAACTCACATGAAACTAAATAAATTTATTTATTTATTTATTTAATTTGCATTATCTTCAACAACCGTGAAACAAACTGCCAAAACAGAAAATTAAATTCCTCTGTTCCTATGCAAGCTTGTTCCCGTGGGTTGAAGACAGGCTTCCATTCTTCTCTCCAACCTCCCAACCTCTTCCATCTTCTTCTCAACCTCTCCATCTTTCACCATTCAAACTTACCAGACAACCTCACAGCTGTTGATTCTTGCCAGCCAGAATTGTGCTTGCAAAAAGCTATAAAAAGGATTGTCGGGTCTTTGAAATCATATAGAAGTTTTCAATAGAATAATTATAGTCAAATTTCAATAGCATAAGCCTTTTAACATTCATAGCATTCTTGTTTCATTGCATAGTATAGAATCATGGCATATCATAACATATCTATCTCATCCTCAATTTATAGCCCCTGTGCATATCTGTATCAGCATTCTCACTTTCACCAGCATATAGGATAGAAAAACTTTGCATACTCATTCTACAGATTGCCATTTGGAGAAGCCAAGCTTACACAATCTAAGAGCAGCAGCTTCAAACAAATCTCTGGAGATAGAGGAAGATGGAACGCCTCTAAGGAAGCTTCATTTCTTTATTTGAAATCAAATTAATTAGCATTTCTTCAGTTTAAAGTTCTATTATTTGTGTTTATTATTTTCATTTTGATAACATATATTCTAATACACAATGACAAATTTTTGTGTAAAGTTAGCCTGGGCTTCTTGATTCCATTGTTGCAACTTAGTTCAATTGCGTGTTCATGATGTGCATGAGCAATCTGAAAATATGCAAACCTTAGGAGACTGCATTGATTTTGTGTAGATGTAGGTTCTCTTGGTCAAGCAAAATCCAATTTGGGAAGTTTGTCTACTGTAGCAGCCTCCATTGTTAGTATTAATTCATAGCTTAGATTTAGAACAACTTTCTCAACCCTTTCCCTTTTGCTATTTATTTTAGTCCCTAGTTAGAGTAGGATCTCAAGCATCCCCATGAAGCTAAATTAGATGAACTTGGTGAGTTCCAGCTTGCTGTTCTGAGTGGGCAACCATTGTTCATTCACTTATAGCACTTTGAAACTCCATTTGCAGACCCAACTTCCCATGCTTTGTAACTCATATGTAAGACCACCTTGTGCTACCAGTAAAACACATCAACCAAGATATTCCAAGCTTGTCAAGATCTGACACCCGAGAGACCTTGGGGTAAAATTTAGCAACTTGTTGTTGGAGATTGCCTTTCAAGAGAGGTAGTGCACTTATGCACTGCCTATGTTGAGAAGTGTTAAAGCACCCATCAATAGAACTGGTACTAGAAGGAGGGCATGGCAAAGCTTGAGGCTACAAAGCTAAAAATTGGAAGTTGGAAAGAACTTTCAAGTTAAAATCTGAGATAGGGAGATCTCCTTATTTGCTATCTAAATTTGAAATCAAAAAATTTTGAGGGCAAACAAAAGTTGAGTTGAAATGGAGCAGCATGTGCAAATCAACACTACTCAGCTACATGCATATTTGAATAGAAGGTTGAGGAGACCATTGCAACAATTTGCATTAGTAGATAAGTGCAAAATTCATTGCACTCGCAAAAACAATGAATTGGGATGTCCAACCTTCTTGAGCAGAGTTGAAAGAGTCTTGCAAGGAGAAATTCCCTTTTGGGAAATATATCAACCATTGGCTCCTACAAATCCAGAAGAGGAACTTGCTAACATGGTAGCCAAGGCATTCAAGGAGTTGATCTAAGAAAATTTGAGTAGCAAGGATGGATTAAGACTAGAAGAGGTACTGATGTCAAGTTGGTGCAGATTTCACAATGCACCCCACTAATAATTCATTTGTCCATCATGTGCAAACATCATCACCCAAGTCAAGGGCAGTTCGAACAAATCATAACAACCAACTCCCAATGAAGAGAATTCATCCCATGAGGTGAGAGAGTTGTCAACATCTGGAGGACAACACATTGAAGTTGAACTAAGAAATTTGAAACAAGTTAGTGCTAGGACAACAAACACAAAGACTGAGAATCAAAAGGTGGAAGCTGATTTCCTTGGGACAGCAAGAAGCTCTGACGAAAGTTCAACTAGGGAGGAAGCAAGCCTTTTCCTATTGAAAAAGAGAAGCCCCCCACTCCAGGAGAAGAATCGTTGGCAGTTGAGGATGGATCAGCAAGGTTTGCAACAATGTATGTTGGGGCAGCCAATGAAGATGTTGAAAATTAGAGGGAAGAAGAAGGTGACAGCCTTGGAGCAACATCAAATGATGACAAAAGCCTAAGTGAAATCAGATTAGAAGATCTCTCTTTCATCAATGACAATGATCAAGCATTTGAAAAATGAAGATTTCGAGGAGTGGGAACAACCATAGGCCTCAGTTGTTTACTATCTAGCTTCTTTCTCAAGTGATGACGAGGACTTGATACTGGAAAGGTATAACAAGCTTGTGTCAGGACTAGCAAGGGATTGGTCTGAGATGAGATATCAAGTGGATTTGGAGGTGTTACTGTTGTCAGGTTGGTGTAGTCTTCATGACTTGCCACATTCAAAATCTACATGTCAACTATGCCAAGGGGTAATCAAACAAGTTAAAGAACAAGTGGGATAGCCTAGTGCACCGCCTCCTGCGGTTGCCTCAGGAGCTGAAGCAGAGGTTCAAGAACCTGAATAAATTTATAACTTAGTTGAAGGCAACCCTCATGAGGATGTTGGGATAGCAATAAAAGAAGAACAACACAGTCCTGAACCTTTAAATGATGAAGCAGAACAAATTGGAGTGTTGTCCATTGATCATCAGGAATCCTTCCCTCTTGAAGAGCATTTATGCACCATGCATTATAGGCTCTATAGGGAATCTTTGGACATAAATAACGCATGGGATTTTGGTCCCCTTGGGGAGGTGCAATCAATTAATGTCTTCATTCCATTTGGAGCTATACTTCAAAGGTATATCAATGTTGAGAATGAGTACATTTCAAAAGATGGGGGTGATGAAGACCTGCTACCTGAACCTCTAGACAACGAAACATTAGAGCTCCCGGATGGTGAGAGGGACTCCTCCATTTATAGCAATAGTGAACAAGAAGAAATGAGTGGACGTTAAGGCGAGATGCACAAACTATAAAGAGAAGAAGACAAAGGCAAAGATGTATTGATAGCTGCCAACATAGATGACACACCCGGTCAACTACAAGATGCAACTGAGAGTCCTACCGTATTGATCATTGTTGATCCTCCTTCACATTTAGGGAGCTGCAATAGGACATATTCGTGCGTGTCATCGTCCCATGACATTGAACATCATAAAATTAAGGTCAACATCAGGGAAAGAAGATGGGATGACATGCTACCCCCTGAAGGCAACAATCAAGTAGAGGTCTAGACTACGAAGGGTTAAGAAGATGAAGTATATCTCCTCGAAGAATAGCTGACATAGGTTGCATGTCCCACTAGTGGCTTGGAAGAGGTGTTTTTTGCCTCATTCTCTCAACCTTGTGCCAACCCAATGACAGAAATGTTGCACAATCCCGTGTTACCACCCGAGGCTTCCCATGCAACGACCGATGATGCGGTGCTCGCTCTCGACTGTCGGACACTACCGCCTCTACATGACAACATGCAGGTTCTATCTTTCCTTACTCTTATAAATACTTGCAGCTATGTTTATCATTTTGATTATGGGAGTGAGGGGAGACAGATGTGTTTATAGATTAACCATGGGTTTAATGAATCACCTCAATTGCTGATTTTTCTTGAATGTGTGATTAAATTTGAATGCTACAACGTTAAACTTTATTTTTCTAAATATAAGGATAAGTTTGCATGGCTTAGAACTATAAGGATCACCCTTTTGCTTGTGCATGCCTTGTGAAGTCCAATGAGTGTTAACATCAGTTTACCTTGCCTGAATGTGGTGCTTTGTAAATATCTTTGTACATAGTTTGTTTGAGTAGTGTAGGTTTCATGTATATAGCCTCACTTTCTTGCTTTCATTAGAGTAGTTGGTTTGTTGTAGGTTAGGTTTGGTTTAGATTAGTTTCTTTGTTGTTTGCTTTCACTTTCTCGCTTTGGTTAGTTCGGTGTTTGCTTTCATTTTGCTGCCACTTTGCTCGGGGTCTCTCTACTTTTGGCTGGGCGCGTTCGTGCGCACAACCATCATTTTATTGTCTGGGGTTATTCTCTGTATTTTGTAGTCAAACTTTAATCAAGTTTTCAAAGTGGATGGGAGGGTCCTTCGTTAGTGTCAAACGACTGGTGTTTGATTCGAAGGGGATAAGCTATTGGTTGGTCTCATTTCTGATGTATTATGAAATCTTACATCTCTTACACATTTTAAGAATCTAGCAGTCGTTGTAGGTCCTTTGCTGAGTCTAGTTAAGTGAAAAATCTAAAATTTGGCTCTAGGGCCACTGTGATTCTCAACCTTGAGTGTGAGCTTTAATGCTTGCGGTTGAAATGAAAAGAACTTAAAGGAGAAAAAATGCAAAGAAAATAAAGAAAAGAAAACATTGAAAATCAAAAGAAAGAAATTCAAATTTTCAGGGGGATCCAAGCAACTCTACCGAGGCTATGGACGCCCGACTGGTAGTAGAGCAATGTTTGGGAGAATCATAGTGACAACCTCGTCGGGGCTATGGACGCTTGACTGATAGCGAGGAAATGTCCTAGATGCTTTTGGAGTTAGAATAAACTACGTAGCTTAACTTGACGGATCTTGGGTTCCTTTAGCAACTAAAAGATTAACACATATGCACACACTTAGATTTTCAACATACTGAAGGTTGGATTAACTAGTGGTTTTGATCCTTTGGTCAAGTGTTTGGCTTGTTTGCCTAGTGTGAAGATTGGAACCAGAGATTTTGGGTTCGTGATTCTAGTTTGTCATCAAAATGCTCTAGAGCATTACCCCAGCAAGTTGCCATTTGTTGTGCATGTTTTGCACAACTGCCCCATCGAAGGCAAGGACCACCTCTTTTCGCTCCTGATGGGCTGCTTTGTTCCTATCTCATTTTGTGTACCCTGCTTCCAAACGCAAGTTGGCCATGAGCCTTAAAATGATTAATCATCCATTGGCCAAGTTCGCCTACTCAAAGTTTACCAAGTCTTTTGTTGTTACGAGCTGGGCCTTACAGGTTTCCCCTTAGTCCTTGCCTCAACATCCGTCAGCCCTTGCGGACCCACGCTCATGGGTCTCCTTTTTTTGTTCATCATTGTGCCTCGTCGTTCACCTCTAGCCAAGCCTCTACATCCACCTACAACACAGACCCCACATTCATCATTACCATTATGTCCTTCATGCTCCACAGAACTGCAATCCACCAGCATCGTCATCTTCTTGCAGGCTCTGCCTCGGCGCCTGCCGTCCATCATCCCACCATTATAGAAAATAGAATTCATCCACGATGCACCCACATCGTCCACATGTGTTGCTCTAAACTTCATGGTCATTTTCATGGTTAATAAATGCCAAACTTCTAGATAATGACCTTGATGGCATGAGTTTTTCTTGGCGCTACACAACAAAGAATTTCACATTGTAAACGATGGCACTTAGGATCAGCCTTTATGGTGGTTGACTATGCGGGACCTGTTGTGCGAGCCTCCATCCGAGTCACGTTGTTTCTCTTGCATCATTCATGTAATGATCACTTGCATACTCGCACCCGCAGAATTTAAATATGCGAGGCCCGCCATTTTCTTCACCGTGTGCTCTTACGGACTTCTATTCCATGGGGATGGCACTCTTTCATGGCATGCCCGTGTCTAGGTGGCTTCTCTTGAGACTACCCTCTTCCATGATTTGCTCACACAAGATGTTCATGCATTTCTCTTTCCACGGGAAGAGGTTAGAAATGTTGTATAGCTCCTTGGGGCTCGTGAGGATTCAAAATAATGTCTCTAAGGCGGCATCGTGCACTAGAACTTTACCTTGCAGACGATGAAATTTTAAGCTAGTGCAAATGGCTACCATCTATGCGGAACTTGCATTGCGGTTTCTTCCTGTTTATCACCGTTGTCTCGGCAGCGTTCCTCAAACGATGTCCTCACTTCGATTGCCTCCACTAATGTCTCTAATGACTCCCTCCTCTTCGGAGCCTACAAGTCCCATGGTCATCCCTCTAAAAATTAATGAGATTGGCATAGTTATTAGATCTAAATCATTAGGTTATGAATAATGATAAAATGAAGGATTCAAGAGGGTTGGGTGAAAGCATGCACGAAAACATTTATAACAAGCCATTATAGCCAAGAGAGTTTTTATAGGGGACCTGATTAATCATAGACGGTGAGGTGCGATGAATAACCAATATGTCCCAACCATGACGATGGGATTAGAAGGTGGACGGTTGCAAGCTACATGAAGAAACAAAGGAGGCGAGATCATTGTTGACCACGGGCGTTGCTAGTCTCTTCGCTGTTGACGCAACATCCTTAACTTAGCTGCTCCCCGCATTCACTGGCTTGATGACAATCACGCATGTGCATCTCGAGCCCTTATAGGTTGTTCGCATTCATCTTGGTAATAAACAGCTTCACTAGGGAAACCATCAACACCTATCGTCCCGCATGATGGTGTAGCACTCGCTTCCCCACATCTATGAAGAATTGGAAGATTGCCAAGGATGTGCTCGATAAGAATCATCAGGAGGATTACATGGTGGATGCAATCAAGGTTTGACTGCACAAACACCAACATTCAAGAGCAAATGAAATGAAACTTCCAAAACAAGCTACGTTAGTCTGTAGGAAATCGTTGCAAGCACTACTAAGTAACTACCAACGACCATGTAATCATTGTCACAGGCCCTCGACTCAAACTCTATCTTTGATCGACGTCTTAGAGGGTGGCAATAGGGGTTGTTAAGAGCATGTTAACACGCTACCATGAGCAAATAAACATAATGTAGCACATCCCGCAATGGACGGGAAAACTTGAATGAGCACTGACTACCAAGTGAGTGGGCATCACGCGACGACCAAGCTCTAAACTTGCGGACATTACAATGCAGGCTTCTCGCAGCTTGTCGTTGGTGGTCCATGACATCCTCAATCCTTGACTTATGATGGTCGCCACCCCGCATCCTTCATTGTGGAATCATCGAGTGTGAGATCCACTTCCTTGGTGGTCATTGGTCTCCCCGCCGTCACTACCACGACATTTCACCCTCAGAGCCCCGCACTTTCTTACTCGCGAATGTGGTTGGGGTGACAAGATCTCATATTATATGGGTTGTGCAAAGTATCATGAAAGAAGGGGGCCAAAATGAATAAGAACAAAGAAGTGTTTATCTTGCAAAATTCACTACATGGAAAGTTGTCTTTGTTTTGTTGTTTTTAAATGACATCTCCACCTCGATCACTTGCACCGTTTTCCCCGTAACTCTCCCTTGATTGAAGAATTTGTGATATTAATAGGTTTCGAGGGGTTTTACATCAATCGTTCATCTTTTTCCTTGATCCCATCTCTGGGACAATCCGATCAATGGGGGACTTCGAGGGTGCTACGTACGAATCTGGTTTGAATTATAATAGCACGAATGGTGCATAAACTACACTGATACTTGGGCGTAACTACATGGACTATTGTTACGACATCTTCCCATGGCGGAGTTCATAGTTCCCACAGCCCATGGGATGACACTTTGGTGTGGGCCTCTTTTAGCCAAGGAGCAATGGCTTCATTCTTACCCGTGCAACACTTCTTCGCCTCGTTTAAGCTATTATGGAGCATAAGTGAAGAATTCAGGCATGATTTGGAGGGACATCTATTTGGGCATGAGAGACGATGCTAAATGGAACTATCAAGAGAGAAGGGTGGAGTTAGATTTCAATCATTACGCCACCCAACTGTTGAACAAACACGCCATTTTTGTTCTTTAAGGAAGTGCTCTGTTAAAGGGATCTATGATAATATTTTGTCTCCTTGATTTTGTCTGTAAAGAAAATTGGTCAATTGTGGGTGCAATGCATGGGTCTTATTTAAATCATTGTGGTAGTCATGGACATTGCTTAACAAAGTACCAGAGGAGGATGAGTGCGTGGGATCCGCATGCGCAAAGACTGTCTACCCCATCGCCATTTTCATGGTAGCCATCGATTGGCATCTCCCCATGCCTCCTCACCTGCGGACAACAGCCATGCGAGATCTACATGCTTCCTGATGGTTGTTTGGGCCCAACCGAAAGATGTTCTTCCCGGATGGTGAACAACACCTCATGGCCTACAAAAGTAGTTTAAACGTCTAGGAGGCACAATGAATATGGATTTTCCTCTTATGAAAATGCTATCCTATGGAAAATGAAGCACCAAGCTTCTTTGATGGAAATAACGGTTATTTAGAGTAGCACATACTCCTCGTAGATCTAAAGAGACAAGAATAAGCATAAAACGATAGGCCTGGAAAATTAAGTGGAATTATTTGATCATAACTAGGAATGAAGGGAAGGGAATCAATGAAGAATGCTAGTGTTGGTAAGGTGATTGTTGACCGCGCCTGAAGGGAATGAAACCAATAAATTTTATTTTTCACCAAGCAAATAATGTTGAGTCCCACACGATATAAAGGGGGCGTGCTATTATAGAAATATTATCCCTCGTGTGCAGGTAAGGAGGAGATCGTGTGGAAATAGAATTATCAAATTTGTACAATGTACCTGATCCTTTGAAAGATTCATGGGGAGGGAAGCAGTCGGTATATTTGTATCTTCTAAAATGTCAAACAGGGGTTTTGCAGGACTTGTTGTGTGGGTGTCTATCTGCCTTCTTTTGTTATCTTCGCGGCACACTCATCACGGTGCTTCACTCTTTTCTACTCGCAGCTCCTCCATGACAATCTCCTGTGTGGGTGTCGTGCTAAAAAACGATGTCATCTCCTTGGTCGTTGGCTACGACAGTTTATAAGCTAGCTCCCCACGATGCCTTCATTCAAAGCCTTGATTCAATGCATTTGAAGAATGATCCTGAGAGGTCCGAAGTCTTCCATCAGAAAGGTTACGTTCCATATGAAAGAAAGATGGATGGGGGAAAAATACGCGTTGTGAAATGAATTACTATTGAAATAAGGACGTTGATCCCCAAATGTTTCAATTAATAGGGCCAACGTATGAAGAGGTGACAGGTCATGAGGATCTATATAGAAAACATAAGAGAGCATCAAGGCAGGTGTTGCATGGGCTCTAATGAAAGCGATGGAGGTTAAGAACATGGACAACAGGTTTTCTTGGCTAAAAGCATTTCAATGTGGACCTGAAATGTTATGGACATTGGAACGACATGGTAAATGAATGCGAGGTTGAAACATGACACAATAACCATAAGTCATTATGGAAGATGGTGCCAATACTAGGAACAATCCAATCGATGGGAAATTTTCTAAAGGAAAACGACCATGGCAGACCCTCAGAATCTTGAGGACGCAAGGGAAAATCCAAATGAAGCTGAAACATTGATTATGCTACTCTGTATTTTGAGATATAAAGTGCCTTTTAACGCTATCATTGCTTATCGTTGGTTGCTTAGAGGATATACAGTGAAAGGGCTATTCAAATTATAATTAAGGAACTATTTAAAATAAGCATTATATGGTCACATGGCTACCAAATGGTCACATTCAAAGTTTATATCGTTATTTGTGTGATCTTGATTTAATCTACTATTTTTTGCAGGGTTTTGTTTACGATGATCATTGAAGGAGCTTGCTACAGGAGGAAATTGCACATGATGGGCATGTCCATGGGTATGCTTCTATGAGAATGTACCAAGGTTGACAAGGATTGCTAACTAAGGAATGCTTACACAAACAACAGTTAATACGATAGACGAACTAACAAACAAGTGGCTGCATGATGAGGAAAGTCAATACTGGGATAGTAAGTGGTTGTTCATTAGAGTTAGGAAAGGGGAGGTTGTTTATTCCTTTTCAAATGATCATGATCCGTCGGGACTATCCCTCATATCAGGCGGGCAACCAATCTATTTCATAATGACACAAATCTACAAACAAGGCTCATTTGATTCACTAAAGAATGTTGCAAATCCATCAATGAGGGCAGCCTTCAAGCAATTTTTGCCACAAAAAAAGGGCAATCAACTACAGGACAAAAATGCTACAGTAACTTGTCACTAGATGACAAAATAAGAATAAGACAAAAAAATGTATTTTAAATTGTTGAATATTGTGGGATAGGTGAAACCCTAACTTGTAATAAAATCCGAGCCACACAATGCAAATTAACCCTATCCATTCATTTGGGCTTTGGAAAACTATAAATAGGGGCTTTCCCCTCATTTGTAAATGGTTGGAGAACTAGTGTAAAGGCATTCTGCAGCAATAGAAAACAACATTGCATGATTTATGGGTGTTTCTTTTGAGTTCGTTCATTATGTATGCATGGTTCTACTTCCAAGTTAGTTTTAGTTGTAGTTTCTTGAGTGGATGTGATAATGGAAATTGTTGTTATAGTATCTAATGAACTTTCAACCCATACTTTTAGCACTTGTTGATGACAAACTATTGTGTAAAGTTAGCCCGGGCTTCTTGATTCCATTGTTGCAACTTAGTTCAATTGCATGTTCATGATGTGCATGTGCAATCTAAAAATATGCAGACCTTAGGAGATTGCACTGATTTTGTGTAGCTGTAGGTTCTCTTGGTCAAGCAAAATCTTGTTTGGGAAGTTTGTCTACTGTAACAACCTCCATTTTTACTATTCATTCATAGCTTAGATTTAGAACAACTTTCTCAACCCTTTCCCTTTTGCTATTTCTTTTAGTCCTTGGTTAGAGTAGGATCTCAAGCATCCCCATGAAGCTAAATTAGATGAACTTGGTGAGTTTCTGCTTGTTGTTATGAGTGGGCAACCACTGTTCATTCACTTATAGCACTTTGAAACTCCATTTGCAGACCCAACTTCCCATGCTTTGTAACTCATATGTAAGACTGCCTTGTGTTACTAGCAAAACACATCAACCAAGTGAGATATTCCAAGCTCGTTAAGACCTAACACCCGAGAGACCTTGGGGTAATTTTCAACAACTTGTTGTTGGAGATTGCCTTTCAAGAGAGGTAGTGCACTTATGCACTGCCTATGTTGAGAAGTGCTAAAACACCCATCGACAAAAACTATCGACATAAATTAGAATAGTGGCCAGGAATTCAAAATGCCACAAAATAACTTGTCAATATCTTTAAAGTCACCTCATTTAAAATCGAAAGCCAATTACCACAAAAAATAATGACTAAAAAACCTTAAATATTAAGCACTGCCATATTCTTTGTTGTCACCATAGATAGAATTAAACAAGCTTCCATTAATACTCCAAGTCGTCGCCTAGAATAAAGAATGATGTTACACTTTGATGGAGGCAATAGACTCATAATATTGCTATATACATTGAATCTAAAATATGAATAGGCAAGGTCGAATAGACTTTTCAACCTGACACCATGAAGCTCCACTTAGCATAAAATAAACAAAAGGGTGACAAGGAGATAAACAAGCAGTTGAAACACTCAAGCAAGTAGCTGAAGTAGACTAGCAAGTAGCTCAAGCAAGTAGGCAGGTAGTTGAAGCATGCAAGAAACCAACTCAACCACATAGGCAAGTAGCTCGACCTAGCAAGCAACTAGCTCAAGCAAACACCTTTTCATCAATGACAAAATACTCAACAAGCCCCCCTTATTCCCTTATCACAAACTAGGTCACTTAGGCATTGGTTTGTGAGGTTTGTGGGGCTTTTCAATGGTGGCATGTAGGTTTAGTGTGGGTAGAGGCAACTTTTGTGGGGTTCAATGGTGCATGTTGCAAGCCTCATTCTTCCTCAGGGTTTGTGCATGTTGTTTCAAACTTTTATTTTTATTTTTTGTTGTGTGTTTTGTTTAGATTGAGTTGTTGGTAGGATGCATGGGGCCCTCGGGTGGGTCGAGGAATTCTCTTTTGTATTCGTTCAAAGAAGCTATTGTAGGGGGAATCCTCATCATCTGGCCATGAAGAGGCTATCAATTTTGTGTTGCATGTGGTAGAGGAAACCAAGAACAACCAATCTCAAGGAGTGCATCCAAAACCCAATGGGTGCTTAGAAAGGAGAAAATATCACCCAGTGGTGGTGATTAATTTGGAGGTGGCGGTGGATGATGTGATGTACCTTTCTAAGCACACTCTTATTTCTAAAATTGAGGGAATTCATATCCCTTTTCCTTTTTTAGCATCGTAGACTCGTAATAACGAGAAACCAAAAGGAGATTTGGAAATCATTATGGGTGCCAACGGCTTCTTTGTGGTTTTCACTTAGATATCAGATCAAAATATGGTCTTTGAAGGAGGTTCATACTTTCATAAGCAGGTTGGATTTTTTTATCAAACCATGGCATCTAGGTTTTGATCTAACAGACAAGCTTCCATCAAAGATGTTGAAAATTGAGGTGTTTATGTAGCTTAATACTTTGTAAAACTATTATACTTGCTGATCTAAATATGTACTCTTCGTTACAGATTCTTTGTAGGTGATTATATGATTAATTCATTTTATCATTTGTAGAATGAAGACAAAAGTTGTAGAAGAATTAGATAGGATATTAGAAGATAGACAACATATACCGCGGAGAAACCCTTTTGGTTAAAAACTCCACCAAAAAACAATGTATTATTTAATCTATGAAGTAGATTAGAATAATTTCAATTCTTCTTTGAGATGCTTCTTCTACCTTCAACAAATCTTCTTCACAACCTACAATAAAACTGATAATAACTCTCTTCAACTTGCTTGAGATATATAGGCAATAAACAACTTTGTAAACTCAACATGAGTTACAATTACAATGCTCAAGCCTTATCCCTAAAAGGTATGCCTATCTCTTCCAAGTAGAGTTTAAAAGTGAAGAACAATGTCAAATCCTCATCTTCATGCATTTGGGTGTCCCAAACTGAAGTAACAACAACAACCTTTATTCTATAAATATCTTCAAGGCTTTACCCTCAAAGTAGGCGCCCAAGAGTGGGCCCATTTAACTCAGCCTTCTAAAATATCTTAACATGCAAAGGAGTTAATTCCAAGAATCCAACTTGGGCGCCCAAAGTGGGTCGAAGTCATTCTCTGTTAACTGAAACATCTCTCTCCACCATTCATGCAAGAATGGTCATCCCTTGTTAACTGAAGGAAGTCACCTGTTATCTGTCATGCAACTCAAGTCATTAGTCATGCATTCCAAGTTAATTGAAGTCAACTAGCATTCAACTAAATCTAACTAAAGATAACTGAACCATAACCGAACTGAACTAAACTGAACTAAACTAAACTAAACTAAACTAAATTGAATTGAATTGAATTGAACTAATCTAAACTGAACTGAACTGAACTTCATGCATGTAAACATCAAACCCTAACTCCTGTGATCTTTACATGCATTCAGAAGTGTTATCTTTTACTCCAAACAATTGACTTAACTCAAGGTGAGTTCCACCTTCCATGTGGGTGCCCTATGTGCTCCTATTATTTAGGAACTCGTCTTGGACACCCTCACATGCCCCTATTATTTAGAATTAATTACAAATGTCAATTAACATGATTATTTCATCAAATATTAATCTCTTTCTAATCCTAGTGTTGTGTAACACTTTCCAAGGACTTAGGAGATACATGAAATAAATAATGTTTAGGATTGCAATTAAATGGCATCCTATTTCCAACATTCTCCCACTTGACATTATACATTGCAATTATTATAAACAAGGAATAATAATTTTAAATCAAGTACATGACTCAAGGCCAATGACCTTCCTACACCAACTAATCAAACCATGCTAACTTCAAATGCAACCTGCATAATCATGAAGCTCCAAGCAAATGATTAAAACCAAGAGAACTTATCTGTAGGAATTGATTTCATAAGATAATTTGTAACATTAATTAAAGTGTCGACTTTCTCAATTAATACCTTACCACTCTCAACCATTTCTCGCACAAAGTGATACTTAACATCAACATGCTTAATATGAGCATGATCAAATACATAGGATTTTTGGCTAAACACATAACACTCTAACTATCACATTCAAGTTTAACTTGCTTGCAATTAAAACCAATACCTTTCCCAAGTCTTTGTAACCAAACTGCCTCTTTGGAGGCATGTTAAACCATCAAGTGTGTTGAACTCACGTTCAACCAAGGTGTAGGCTCCTCGATCTTTTCTATTGAAAATAACTTTTCTTACTAGTAACTATTCCGACATATATCTCTTACCTTAAGAGAACTCAAGCCTCACCTATTTCTCCAAGTATCCATGAGGACCCGTAAACAACCAATCCATGCCAAACTCCAAATGCAACATAGCACTATCATGAAGTAATCAAGCAAATGATTAAAGTACCCAATACTTAAGAGAACTACACAAGATCAATGTCAAAGCTCCAATCTTGAACATAAACATGACATCCATGATCTAACCATCTCCTCCTAGGAGATCACATGCACCATAACACACTTAAACATCCCAGTCTCAAGAGAACCATGCCAAACTCTAAATGTAACAAGAGTAAACCATGACATAATAGAAACCACTCTAAACCAAGAAAAAACCATATCCTCAATCACATCAGGATAACCTTACCAATGATGCATCCATGTCACTGCCAACAACTCCCATTAAACTATGGTACTGAGTCACACATGGCATCGTGACTACCATCCTCTTCATGAAGATTACTATATCCTACCAAAGCTCCCATTGAACTGTGATACCGAGCTATACATGGCAACAAGATAAAAATCAAACCATCACTGTCAAAAGCATATGGAATTTCAGACATTTCCTCATGATCAAAATTATCATAACACGTACCATGCCACAACTCTACACTACTAATCAAGAGTATACCATGACATAATAACAAAACCATCCTACAACCAAGAATCCACTTCATTGCGAAATGCTCCCACTAAATTGTGATATTGAGCAATCCCATGGCATCATGATGCACATAATCAATACCACATTTTTGTCATAAGCTCACACAAAACCTACGAATCCAAGCTCTTAATGACACATGATAAACATCCTCTAAAACAAGAATATATACCTCTTGTAACAAACTTATTTTCCAAAATCAGAAATAACAAAAATAGTAAAAGCTCCCACTACAGCCAAAAAACCTCCAATATTTTAAGAGAAAGGTGTCCCAATACTCTACCCAACCTCAGCTCTAATACCAAATGTTGAAAATTGAGGTGTTTATGTAGCTTAATACTTTGTAAAACTATTATACTTGTTGATCTAAATATGTATTATTTGTTATTGATTCTTTGTGGGTGATTATCTGATTAATTCATTTTATCATTTGTAGAATGAAGATAAAAGTTGTAGAAGAATTATATAGGATATTAGAAGATACACAACATATATCGTGGAGAAACCCTTTCGGGAAAAAACTCCACCAAGAATCAATGTATTATTTAATCTCTGAAGTAGATTACAATAATTCCAATTCTTCCTTGAGATGCTTCTTCTACCTTCAACAAATCACAACTTGCAATAAAATTGATAATAACTCTCTTCAACTTGCTTGAGATATATAGGCAATAAACAACTTTGTAAACTCAACATGAGTTACAATTACAATGCTCAAGCCCTATCCCTAAAAGGTATGCCTATCTCTTCCAAGTAGAGTTTAACCATGAAGAACAATGTCAAATCCTCATCTTCATGCATTTGGGTGTCCCAAACTGAAGTAGCAACTCAACCTTTGTTTTGTAAATATCTTCAAGGCTTTATCCTCAAATTAGGCACCCAAGAGTGGGCTCACTTAACTCAGCCTTTTGAAATATCTTAACATGCAAAGGAGTTAATTCCAAGAAGCCAACTTGGGTGCCCAAAGTAGGTCCAAGTCATTCTCTGTTAACTAAAACATCTCTCTCCACCATTCATGCAAGAATGGTCATCCCTTGTTAATTGAAGGAAGTCACCTATTATTTGTCATGCAACTCAAGTCATTAGTCATGCATTCCAAGTTAACTGAAGTCAACCAGCATTCAACTAAAACTAACTGAAGATAACTGAACCATAACTGAACTGAATTGAACTAAACTAAACTAAACTAAACTGAACTGACCTTTATGCATGTAAACATCAAACCCTAACTCCTATTATCTTTAAATATGCATTCATAAGTGTTATCTTTAACTCCAAATAGTTAACTTAACTCAAGGTGAGTTCCACCTTCCATGTGAGTGCCCCATGTGCTCCTATTATTTAGGAACTCATCTTGGACACCCTCACATGCCCCTATTATTTAGAATTAATTACAAATGTCAATTAACATGATTATTTCATCAAATATTAATCTCTTTCTAATCCTAGTGTTGTGTAACACTTTCCAAGAACTTAGGAGATACATGAAATAAATAATGTTTAGGATTGCAATTAAATGGCATCCTATTTCCAACAAAATATTCCTATTTGGGTTCGTTTACCTTGACTACCAATGGAGTTTTGGTGTAAATATATTTTGTATTCTATTGTTGCTATTTTGGGGAAGCCCCTAGGTCCATCCTGTCAAACCCTTGATCATAGGGTGACCTCCTTTTTTAACTCCTCTACCCATATAACATAGTAAACACATTGGTTTTAACTTGAAGTAAATAAAGCATTTCCTTAAAAGTATGGAAGTGATAGATTTTCTTTTCAAATATCATATTTTGCATTTTGCATAATTAAAAACATTAAACATTTCATAAATGAAACAACATAACTTTACATCTTGTAAAAGAAATACATCTTTTCAATTACAATTTTCAAATATGAATTATAATCAAGTAACTGATTCGCCATTTTACAAATAAGAACAAGGATAGGATATCCTTAGCTAGATTATTCTTTTGTTTCAAAAGCCTTGACATGTCATCTACAAGAGGGAGAGCATCACCCAAGTGCTTTACCTCCAACCATAGACTGGCGATCCCCGCACACCTTCCTATTGGAAGTGGCCCTAACCTTCAACAAAGTGCATAGTTCTAGGAACCCCTAGTATTGCCATTTGAGTTTCTAGTGTTGTGTCCTACATAACCATTATGGTCATACAACTATAGACTCTTCCAGCTATGTATGACACCACTGACTACTTATGCAACTCTAGAGCATAGTGAACTGACAAGTCCAAGTAGATACTTTTGTATCTACTTTGGCCAAAATTTTGAATTAAATTCATCCACTTCCTTAAAAAGTGGAGTCATACATTCACCCACCTCTAACTTGAATTGGAAACCTTAACTGACTTATAGTTAGCTCAAAGTTACATTTGACCAAATAGTTTGACTTTTCAAAGGATTTTATTCATATAGTGATGCCTTACTAAGTCAATTCTTGATTGGATTGGTTATTTTTTCTTTGACTTCGAACACCCATGTTACGTTTCTTGTAACTTCTTGGGTCATGGCTATCACCACTTGTTCAAGTCCTAACTATAACTCGTGAGAGTAACTACTCCCAATTTCTAAGTCTTTAAACTAACCTTGACGACATAACACCATCAACTTGAGACTTTAAGTCTCATCTTTTAAAAAAGTGACTACAAGTCAATAAGCAATATTATAGTTTTTAAACATATTAGAAAGAATTACTCTTCAACTAATAGTGTTTCGTACTCTCCAAAGATTCTCTATTGGATTCTATAATTAAGAAGTTATTGTTTTCATAATATCAAAATAAAATAATTTTTCAATTCATTTGTTTCAAGGAAAAATTGAGTACAAATGCTTGAAAATCCTCTATATTTTGTTAAAACAACTAGTTGTACACAACTCACGACTTATATATTTAGGTGTGAAAATATAAGTGACTCATTGTATTCTAAAAAGAATGTGTTTACAAATTCCATTTCTTGTATCAAACTAGAAGTGTTATTACCATAAATAATTAGTTTATTCAAGTTTCTATAACTAAAACCTTGTCTTCTTTTGTTGTCCTAACAGTTTGAAAAAGAGAAAATAAAACTCTTATAAAATTGTAAGTACTCTAACCAACTTTAGGTTGGATATCATTTAAATATTATTTACAATATTATTACTATATCTTTAGCGTTTGATAATATAAGCTCTCAAATTCAAACTATGGTTTTAAATCATTAAATCATAGAATGATTATTGTATAATATACATGCAGTGCCAACATTATTGACACAAAAAAATTATTCTCAAAGTATAATAATTTTTAGCTCTTTGATAATCTAAACCTTACCAAGTTATATATTTCAAATAACAAATAAAGAAAGAGAGAAGAATGTTATCCATGCTTGGCAATGAGTGTAGAAACTTCTGCACTCTTGAATCTCCAAGTTGCAATCTCAAACTCTTAATGTTCAAGAGAAGAAAACTATAACACCTTCCTCCTAAATGATTTTGTTGAGAACAACTCCTTTTCAATGCCAACATGAATGATGAAAATAGAATAATAAAAGAAACAATAATAAACTATCCTTCTATTTCATTGCTCCTCTTTCCTTCTAGAAACTAAACACTAAAATGCCAACCTTTGTAACATGCCCAATGTTCTACATAGTAAGTTTTCTAGATTTTAACCTCAAGTAAATAAAATAAGCATCTAACCATTATGAGCAATACAAATTTTCTTTCAAAACTATAAAGATAGCATGCACATTTGAAATAATATCATTTCCAAACTTTTCCATTGCATTATATCAAAGTATTATAACTTTCATAAAGCATGATAACATGATATCATTTCACTTTTACAATATTTCCATCATAATGGATGCAAAATATATAAACAAGGCTTCGTGAAGCTTCTGGCATAATAAGTACAAATAGTCCTAGAAAAATCCTCCATTCAAATGTTGGTTGCCAACTAATGAGGAGAAGCATCACTCAAGCACTTTTAAGCCAACCTTGGACTAACTGCGGTCCCTCACACAACTATTAAACTAATAGATGGTCGTACCCTTCGATGAAGAGATTGGTTTGGTAACCTCATAATAAATATTGATCTTTTATGAGCTTGGTGTTGTGTCCTACATATCTAGATCAGTCACATAGTGGTTACAAACCACATATATGACATACTTCAACCTAGTATGTAAACTTGGATCACAATGATTGACAGTGTAAACAGTGGCAACTTACACTACTTTGGCCAAAGTATTTCATTCCCTCATAACAAGTGGATGTCATATATTTCACCCACCATCCAAGATCGATTTATATTTAACTATTCATAATCTATGAATGGGCTATTCCCTTCATTGGATTATCCTAACACCGGGAATATCCTATTACCTCTATGTTTAACTATCTCATGTACTAAGTAAAACATGGTACTCTAATACAGTACTAGTTTAAACAATTAGCTTTGAAAGCTATATCCCCAATATAGTATTTATTCCCTCTATAACCACCTATTCCTTATTATAGAATATGTACTCTAGACAAATAAAATATACATGCATTTGATCTTGATTCACTAACTCCATTTCCTCCTTCATCATTTACTAACCAATTAATTGAATAATTGTTATTTAATTAATTCATAACAATTCCTCCTTGATTAAATAAATCAATTTTATTTAATCAAGTTCTAATGTTTCCTCTTTGATTAAATAAATCAATTTTATTTAATCAAGTTCTAATGTTTCTCTTTTGATTAAATAAATCATTTTATTTTATTATCTCCTAAAGTTTCTTTATTTAATTAAATTACTAATATCCATTATTTCCTCCCATTTAATTTAATTAAATCCAAAAATCTAAATCAAATATCATGTCAACTAATCTCTATCTAAAGTTAATTAAATCTTGATTAACTTCTAACACTAATCCTCTTTTCTCTAGCTTTTGTAACTTGCACAATAAATTAATTTATTTGATTTATTATTTCTTCTATTTTCATTCAAAATGGCATCTTTATGGAATATGCTTCAAATTTGAAATCTCCCCCAAAAGTGACTTGTCCTCCAACATGGCATTAACTCTCTTACATGTCTCCAACTTGGCATTTAAGACACTTTCTTCTCCCTCCACAAGCCAGCTTTTAAATTTCAAATTTGAACCTAATAACATTTATCATGCACAATGACCAAAATGTACACAACCTCCCTCCATTGGAATGTTGACAAGTGGTACAATGCCATTGGATTGTCTTTTATCCCACATTCCTCCTATCTTTCATTCTTTTATCCTTCTATTCTATAAATAGGGGATTCTTCTATTGATTTGAGGGACACAACTTGATACACAATCTCAAGCATTTTCATCTTGATCACTCATCATCGACATTTCATCCATCATCCAAGAGCTTATCAAGGATTGGGAAAAAGGCTACTTTCCACATCAAAGTAGCACCAATCCACTATGAGATAGGGTTTGATCATGTTTTCATGTGCTTTCATTTAGTTGTCTTTGTTCTATTTATCTAGTTTGCATATTTTAACATGATTGAATATTTTATAGGAATGTTGGGTTTGCTTATTTAAATTGACTAACTAAACTAATTGTGGTCATTGTTTGAAGTATGCAGATTTAGGGTTCACATAATGGTGCCCACTGGGGGCATTCATATTTGCACAAATTTTAGAGACTTAAACAAGGCATGTCCCAAGAATGACTTTCCACTTCCAAACATCGATATGATTGTGGATAAGACAGTAGGGCATGAGATGTTATCCTTGATGGATGGATTCTCAAGATATAACTAGATCATGATAGCAAAGGAGGACCAACACAAAACAACCTTCACTTGTCTGTGGGGGACATACTACTCGAATATGATGTTGTTTGGGCTAAAGAATGTCAAAGTGACCTATCAGAGAGCCATGACACTAATCTTCCATGATATGATCCATAAAACTATGGAGGATTACATGGAAGATATTTTGGCCAAGTCAAAGAAATGGCGAGATCACATAGCGACATTAAGTGTCATCGAAAAGTACAAGGTCCACTTAAATCCAAAAAAGTGTCTTTGGGGTCCAATCAGGCAAGCTCCTAAGATACATTGTATCCATGAGAGGAATCAAGGTAGATCCAACCAAGGTTAAGGAAATCCTAGAAATGGAGGCACCTAAAACACTAAAACATCTAAGAGGCCTACAAGGAAGACTCCAGTCCATCTGCAGATTCATAACACAATTGGCAAACAAGCAAACCCCGTACTCTAATCTACTCCACAAGGGGGTAGCATATAGATGGGATGACAAATGTGATCAGGCCTTCAACAAGACCAAGGAGTATTGACTCACACCACCAATACTCATGCCACCCATTCCAGACAAACCCTTGATCTTATACATATCAGCAACAACAAGAGCTCTTGGCGCTCTCCTAGCACAACACGATGAAACTAGGAAAGAGAGAGCCATCTATTACATTAGCAAAACAATGGTGGGGCACGAGCTGAACTACACACCCATTGAAAAAGCTTGCCTAGTAGTTGTCTTTGCAACTCAAAAGTTTAGACATTACATGCTAGCACACCAGATCAAGCTCATTACAAAAATAGACCCTCTTAAGTATCTGTTATCCAAAGCAACTCTCACAGGGCAGACAACAAAATGGGTTATGATCCTCACAGAGCATGATATCGAGTATGTGGAATGCAAAGCTATCAAGGGACAAACAATTGCAGATCAACTGGTAGAAGCACCCATATATGTAGAAAATCCACTTGTATCAGAATTCCCTGACGAATCAATCTTCAACTTGAGTGTGGCAGATCATTGGAAAATGCACTTTGATGGGTCCTATACACAACATGGGTCAGGAGTAGGGATTTTCTTCATCACTCCCTAGGGAGATTGTATACCTAAATCATGCAAGCTGTCATTTTTGTGCACAAATAACATCGTAGAGTATGAAGCTCTTGTCATAGGGTTGAGAATTGCAGTGTAGAGGCAGATAATGGCACTTAAGGTATATAGAGACTCACAACTCATAATCAACCAGGTAAACGATGAGTATCAAACAAAGGACAACAAGTTGATTCCCTACAAAAAGTTGGTGGAAAACCTTAAGGAGTTCTTCATCGATATCACATTTGAGTAGCTACCAAGAGTGAATAACAGAGCGGCAGATGCCATGGCTACAATTGGATCACTCCTAGAAATCCCATGCAACGTCCCAACACAAGAATTCCTCATAGAGCAGCTTCTCGTGCTCACATTCGAGGTACTAGAGTCTGAATTTGTGTGTAAAATTGCTGGTCCCAGTGATCCCTGGTACCATGATATATACACTTATTTGAGAATAGGAGTCCTCCCCACAGACATAACCCCAAACCTCAAAAGAGCCTTTGTCAAAAAATCATCCCATTTTGTCATGTCCTAGGAGATACCCTTTACCATAGAAGCATCGAAGGAACCTTGTTACGTTGCCTAAATTTTGAGGAAGCCTTGACTACTTTAACCGAGGTACATAACAGTATTTGTGGTTCACATTCGAGTGGAATGACCTTGGCTAAGAAATTGCTGAGGACTGGGTACTATTGAACAACAATGGAAAGAGAAGCACATGACTATGTCAAAAGGTGTCTATAATGTCAGTAGCATGGGGACCTCATCCATGCACCAACTCAAGAGCTCCATCCAATTGTCACACTATGGCCCTTTTCACAGTGGGGACTCAATCTCATTGGAAAAATCACCCCCACCTCATCCAACAGACATAAATTTATCACCACCACCACTAAGTGTTTCATGAAGTGGGTGGAAGCTATCCCTACGACCTACATCACTGGAAAGTAGATATCAGAGTTCATCCTGAACTACTTAATATGTCGCTACGGTGTCCCCGAAGCCATTATCTCAGATAATGGGACACCTTTCAAGAATCAGGATGTTCGTGACCTGGTCGTGCCCACAAAAGGATATGAAAATCACGGCAAAATCTATTCTAGGAATTGGACATTCTAGCAGGCGACTAATATCTTTTCATGGTCGTTCATTTACTTGTCAAACCAGGGAATGTATACTTGAAATGGAGCGGCACTGTATGTGCACTAAGAACCAGTTTCAGTCACAACCTATCAAAAACAAATACTTGAAAGGAATTCTACCTACATTACAGGAAGGTAATGCAAAGTTCTCTAAACGTAATTAAAGCATAAACCATAACAACTACCAACTGAGAAACAAACTATGAACTGGCCTTATGCTGCAGGAACAGACATAGGGATGGATTCCCGATGCTGCAGGAACAATATAAGACTGAGTTTGCACATAAACTTCAAGAATGAATTCTATCTTATGATCAACAGAAAATGAATGACTAACTAACTACAAATACTTACTAAGTGGGCCCCCTTAGCAAGCATCAACTAATTATGCAAGGATTGAACTCAGAACTTCATCAAATTTTATTCATAAACTCAGAATGGTGTACATTGTTCTGTTCATATGAAAACTAACACAAAACTCTATTTCTTGTCATACATACTCTGCTTTTTATTATCATACTAACTTTTACATGATATCCTTTCTATCTCACTATGCTTGCTCACTCGCGCAGGAGGAACACTTATTTAAATAAGGAAAACAACTAACTAACTAACCCTATCAGAGAAAGATGTGGATGTAAATGTATCTTGGAGTCGAGGAACATACTAAATAAATGAACTTATCTGCTCAACACGATTCAGAGAGAATTCAACATTCCACTCTTTCCAAATTAATTGACATTTAAATTCCTTCCCAACAATTTTGGTCAAAGAGTCTTCGCCAGAATAACTGCCTCGAAGTCATGCAGGAAATGGACTTTACTGCAAGGCTAAGATCAGCTGTGCATGACTCGTTCATACTTTCTTCAACAACTTGTGAAACACAAGGCAACATAAGCGAACAAAAACATGCATGGCAACTTACATGATATTCATTTATTAATCACATATCAAATTTACTTCATCATTCAAAAACTACATGCATTATACCAGTCATTTGGGAAGTCAAACAGGGCAATAAATATAGACATATCAACATGATAGGTTGTAGGAATATAAAAGTGTATTGCTACAGGATATCCCCCAATAAAAGGTTTCTAAAGAGTTTAAACAACCATGAACAACAAAAGTAAGGGTATTAAAAGTACACCATGATACCCAAATTATGAGCATATTTTGGGCTCATCATTTACCCCCTACTTAACCTAATGCTGGTCCTCCAGCATTAAACTTTCTGGTGGTCTCTTTGAAATCAGTGGTTGAGGCATGACCCTAAAATGAAGTTCCAAATTTGTAATAAAAACCTCTGAAACTCTGCCACCTTTCATACCTACGAGCTTATGTATCTTCATTAATATTTGTAGCTTGGTAGGGATAAAGAGGCCACATCAGCACAAGAGGTCTAAATGTCAAGGGAAACCATAATTCAAACCTCTCTTGAAGGCCCAATAAGGGCATGATGGGCAACAAAATTATCCCTCCCTCTCTAGGTTTCATGGGTGCATTGCTTCAAAAGATTTAACAAAAAGTTTGGGACATTAACAACTAACCCATGCCTCATATGACTTAGCAATTTAAAATGGTAGGAATGTAGGTAAGAAAAACAACCTTCACATGTTCAGTACCTGATTATAAAAGCAACATATTCTGGATATGGGGGAGGCAACGACACTCGCTTATCATTGGTTGGGACCTTTCATCATCACTGCAAGCTGCAAGTCAAGGGCATATCAGTTATCAACACCAGAAGGTAAGCCTCTGTAGGATCCCATGAACAACTCTCATCTCAAAAAGTTTTGTGCCTAATCTTTCCAGGTATAAAACTAAAAATACAAAAAAATTTAGAAAATGTCCTAAAAAAATGGTCACCCTGATGAAAACCTGGCAAACAAGTGTCTTGGTGACAACAAAAAAATCAAAAAAAGTATAAAAATCCAAAAAAATCAGAAAAAAGGATTAAAAACAGTAAAAAGAAAAATTGTCCTCTAGTGAAAACCACTTCGGTGGCTCTTTGGGCAAGTACCTTGGTGAAAACTTGGCAAACGGGCGCCTTGTGTAAATAAGCACTTTCCATCCACTAGGATCTTCACAACTCAATCATTTCATTCATCCATCATGCTTACATCATCCATCACATCCCATATCTCCATCCATCATCTATCTGCATCCACACCATAGCTTGGTCCTGTGTTCGTGTTATGATCCCTCCTAGTACTACTCAGCCTATTCTCAAGGTTAGTTTGTCTTGCCTCTATCAGAGTAGTCTATTGCTTCATGTTGGGGGCATGTTCTCATTGGATTAGATTCGTGTATATTGAAGTCTTCCCTAAATCAAAAAATCCCAAAATATTCATAAAATTAAAAATCCAAAAACATCAGAAAATAAAAAAATCCAAAAACATTCATAAAATAAAAAAATCCAAAAACATCCAAAATCACATCAAAATCCAAAACAGGTCAAAAATTCTAAAACAAAGTCATCTTGTTGAACTACGGGTCTCTGAGCTCTGAATGTAGGCAAGGTTGATCTTTGATCTTCCCCCGAGACACTTAGGTCAGTCCTTTAGGAGTCCATCATAATAAACTGGCAATCCATTTGTTCATCTCATCAATAATCAAGTCTTTGTCTGTTGAACTACATGGTCTCTATGTGTATAACATAGGCAAGGCTAATTTGTTGATCAACCCCCAAGGCCCCTAGGATAAGTCTTTAGGTTAGTCTCTTGGTCAAAATCTCATAAAACCCCAAAAACATTGGAAAATGGAAAATCAAAACATTTGTAAAATCTCAAAAATACCAAAAACAACCTCAAAACATTTCAAAAAACTCCAAAAAAATCCAAATATTTGAAAAAAAATTCATCCATCCCATCTCGCTTTCACTTGAAATAAACATCACTCATAATAAATCATTGTCATCTTCAACCTTTGGTGAAACAGTCAGAAACAAGTCTAGTAGGTTCAAAAGTGAAAACTCAAAACATCAAAGTTTCAAGTCTAAGTCAGTAAGTAAACAAGTTAGTCAACTCTTGGTATTAATAGCCTGTCATCCAATCAGTCCCAAATCAATCATCTGATAACATCATGTCCTAGGATGTATCCTTCCTACAATGGAAATCAACATCAAGCATCACCGTAGTTTAGTCTTGGCTAACGGTATGAAGAACATTAGCTTGTTTGTTTGCTTTATCTTTGTCTTTGGCTTATCTTATTGTGCTTATTTCAACGACCTCTTAATGATATCCCAAACAAAGGGATTTAGAGAGAAAGGAATGGGGCAACGATCATTATCTTTTTACTTACTATACTTGTTGGATATTCTTGTAATATAACCTTGGTCATGCGTGCTTTGTTTGGGTGTAGGGAGGATGTTTTAGGTGTCTTGTTGACCACATAGGAAGACTCGCCTTTCTATGTTTTAGTCTGAGATGTTTGGAATATCTGAACCACATTTTAGATAAGGTTCTATATGCCAGGTGTGAACATGAGTACTCCTATCTGATTGTTGAGTCAAAGTCCATCACACTAGGTGTAACGCCATCTTGGTTCTTTATACCTTGATGCATCGTGCCTATGTGTATTATCAAACATAAGGGAAGTAGCCTTTTTTAAAGTCCCAATTCCTGATAAGCAAATCATCATCATCACCATCATCATCTCTAATAAGTTGGCTTGTTGGATCTTTTTTTTTGTCTTCTTTTTGCGCTAACATGGTACTAGGATCAGTTAATCATCATCACCAATGCATCCATCCTACATCCACAAACCGTTAGCATGTTGCATATCATTCACATGCATTACATTTTCATCATTGCATAATATAGATCTATTAGTCTGAACATCTCATAAACAATACATTTGCATAAAACATCTATTGCATAATCATATAGACATCATTCATCTCACATGCATGTTTATCATCATAATATAGATTGGTTATTCTAAGCATCTCATAAACCATACAAATGCATAAAAAATTCATTGCATAATCATATAGGCATCATCACATCATCCATCTCAAATGCATTGCATCCTCATTTTAGTTGTTTAGGATAATATAGATTGGTTATTCTAAGCATCTTAAAACCATCTCATTTGCATCATCATCATAACCATCCATATGTCCATCTTGAACCTCTTTGTCACGAGATCGACCCTCAAATTGAACTTTTTGCTCGATCTCTCGAGGGGGCAATGTACCAATATACTTCTTTCCGCTGGGGCATTCGAAAAAATCAGATTTTTTTAAAAATTTGACCGCGACAAGATTATTCTTTGAACCAACGCAACAGGTACATTGCTTCAAAGAGGGGAAAAATGTAGACACGTAAAATATACATGCATATGATCCTGATTCACTAACTCCATTTCCTCCTTCATCATTTACTAACCAATTAATTGAATAATCGTTATTTAATTAATTCATAACAATTCTTCTTTGATTAAATAAATCAATTTTATTTAATCAAGTTCTAATGTTTTGATTAAATAAATTAATTTTATTTAGTAAAATTCTAAAGTTTCTCTTTTGATTAAATAAATCATTTTATTTAATTATCTCCTAAAGTTTCTTCATTTAATTAAATCAAATGTATTTAATTAAATATGTCCATTATTTCCTCCCATTTAATTTAAATAAATCCAAAAAACTAAATCAAATGTCATGTCAACTAATCTCTATCTAAAGTTAATTAAATCTTGATTAACTTCTAACACTAATCCTCTTTTCTCTAGCTTTTGCAACTTGCACAGTAAATCAATTTATTTGATTTATTATTTTTTCTATTTTCATTCAAAATGGCATCTTTATGGAATATGTTTCAAATTTGAAATCTCCCCCCAAAAGTGACTTGTCCTCCAACATGGCATTAACTCCTTTTACATTGTCTCTTACATGTCTCCAACTTGGCATTTAAGACACTTTCTTCTCCCTTCACAAGCCAACTTTCAAATTTCATATTTGAACCTAATAGCATTTATCATGCATAATGACCAAAATGTGCAGAACCTCCTTCCATTGGAATGCTGAATCTTAGTTCTAACTTGCATGGGGAATCTTAGTTCTAACTTGCATATATGACTAACATTGTGTTTGTGCAGGTCTAGGATTGGTGTTCACATTTTGGCGCTAGAAGGAGGGCTCATAAATGTGTCGCAGAAACACGCATTGCGCCATCTCGATTAGTGGTCAGAGCTCAAATTGCAAAAATCTCTAAAGGCTATGTGTGCAAATGAATTGGAAGTGGCCCCTTGAGGCCTATTTAAGCTTGAAAGTTAGGGTTTTTTTACCCTATTTAGCCGTCCAGCTAGGGTTTTGAACCCCCGAACCTATTTTTGCCCAACCGAGGGCCATTTTGCATGTTTTGGCATCCCTGAGCCTTTCTGGACTAGTCAGACACCTGGTCCCTTTTTTTTCATGAGATCACCCAAAAATCCAAATTTTCGTCTAATCTCTCGAGGGGGCAGTATATCAGCATGTTTCTTCTCGCCATGACAACAATAGGGCAATTTAAAAAAATCATTTTTTTTTGAATTTTGGTCTCAGCAGTTTATTCTTTGAACCAACACAACATGTACTTTGCTTCAAAGAGGGGCAAAATGTAGACACATAAAATGTATCGATTGATTTTACACACCTGATCCTGATTTCAACTAACACCACTTCGTCTTGAATCGTCTTCTTTACTAACCATTTAATCAAATAATCTGTATTTGATTAAATTCATCACATTTCATCTCTTAATTAAATAAATCAATTTTATCTGATTAAGTCATTCTTTCCTAAATTAATTAAATAAATTATTTTATTTAGTTAATTCTAATGTCCTCTTTTAATTAAATAATTAACTTTATTTGATTAAATCATCATATTCTCTCTGTTAATTAAATAAATCAATTTTATTTAATTAATCTTTAAAGTCTTTTTATTAAATTAAATAAATTAAACCTTTATTTAATTTAATCTAACATCATCCCCCTTTAATTAAATAAATCAAAACCTTTATTTAATTAAGTCAAAATCATATTCCTTTCAACTTTGATTTTAAATCAACCCAAAATAAATCAAATGGTCACATCAACTAATCTCTCTTTAAAATTAATCAAATCATGATTAAATCTAATCAGAATCCATCACATCCTCTAGTTTTTGCAACTTGCACAAGAAAATTATTTAATTGATTTATTAAATCTTCTAATTTCCCTCAACATGACATTAAAAGGGAATATTCCTCTAAATTTGAAAATCTCTCCAAATGGAATTTGTCCTTCCAACAAGGCATTCAATGCCTCTTACATGTCCTTGTGCATTGATCCAAGTGGCATTTAAGTCATTCTTTTCTCCCTCCAACTTGTCATTTCACAAATTTCAAATTCCACCTAATATCATTTATTGGCACATTCATCAAAATGTGTTCAACCTTCCTCCATTCACATATTGACAAGTGGCACTTGGCCATTGGATGTTGAATGATCCCACATTCCTCCATTTTGCTTATTCTTCCATCTTGTTTTTCTATAAATAGAAGGCTTTTCTTCTCATTTTGGATCCACAATCTTTTCCATTTGCATGCACAACTTAGAACAAAGTTACTATCTTCATATTTAGAGAAAATTCAACCATTTCCATAGCATTTTTCCATCATCATAGCTAGATTATTACAGATTTCATCAAGGAAACACATTGTTCATCATCATAAAGTGGATAAATCTTCATCAAGCTTACAAGAGATTGGGAAAGGGCCATTTTCCACATCAAAATGACTCCAATTCCCCCATGGGATTGAGAGTTGGATCATATAAATAGGATTTAATAGCTTCTTTCATTGTGTTCTTCATTTATTTCTTATTTTGATGTTTCTAATGAATTGCATGGGGAATTTTAGTTCTAACTTGCATATATGACTAACATTGTGTTTGTTCTTTGTGTTTGTGCAGGTCTAAGATTGGGGTTCATATGTACAAGCACTTCAAACAAGATAGATCTTAACACAAGGTGCAACAAGCAATCTTTTCATTTCTCATAAGATTAAAATAATTTTTCCCTATAAATAGATTATATAATCCTCTAATGCAAACAATTAAAGACACAATAATTTCAAACTTTAAAGAATAAGAGAGAAGAAATCAACATGCCTGTTTATGCAATGCTCCAATTGATTGAACTGGACTTCTTTTTCAGCCTTTCCTTAATTCAGTATGCAATTCCCTGAATAAACCTTCTCACAACTCTCAAGTACTTCTCACATCTCTCAATCTCACTCAACTCAAAAATGTAAATTATAATTACTCAAAAAAACATAACATGAATGCAAAGGATATGCATCCGTTTTGTGGTTGAGAACACCTCTATTTATACACTGGAATTAGCAACTAAAGGCTAGAAACAAGGCATAAGAATGACACTTCTCAACTTGAGAGATTGGACTCAACAATGAAAATAAAAGGTGGCAACTAAATTCATTGCACAAAAAACACATATGCAGCCAAAAAGAATGAGTCGATGTTATAATAGACAACAATAATGATGATAAAAAATGCAAGGAAATTGTCTCCTATAGGTCAACTTACTTGGCACAACTGAGTGCTTGAATTTTTTTGCATATTAAAAAATGCTTCATAAACAAGAAATTCATATTGAAAGATAAACCTCTAATCGATTCATGCCTTTATTAGTTGGCACCACATGATATCTTTCACACCATATTTCATGGTCACTATTGGTTCATTTGGATTGGTTGACACTTTTTTGTGCATGATCTTTTATATTGTTTTACTTTGACAAAGTCTTGGCAATGATATTAACACGTTAGAATGCATTGGTTTGTAAGCGTTTTATATGGTGTTGACCATATTCATATCACTTCACACTTTATAGGATTTAAACACCATTCAAGTATAAATATATGTACTCCTTAACATAGCGCTATCACCATTGTATTATGTTGTGCACTATTCGTAGCTTAAGCTATGTTTATTATACTATGCGCTATGTTGATAATTCCATGCTAGAGATATCTTTACTTTATATATATGTGTGTGTGTGTATGTATATATATATATATTAATATACTTGTATGGATGTTTCCATTACGTCGATACATACATGTATGTTATATATATATATGTATATACTCGTATACTATATACATATATCATACTTTGATATTTAAACACATAATAACACAATCATATCATATATGTTGATTGAATAAATATAGAATAAGGTTTCTATATTTAATCAATCGACATATATACATGGATTGTATATATAGCCTATTGATTAAATAGAAGCACATAAAGAAGAACTCACTCATCACAAAGAGACTCAACATTGTAAACCTCTAAACAATAACATTCACAGATAAACACAAGCATGACTAAAGATAACTTACTACTTCCCAATTATTATCCCAACTTGACCAAACCAGAAGTGTGTGTGTGAAAGCTCAGTTTAGGTCTTTTATCAAAGGTTACCAAACCAAGTTCTTCTCCCTAAGTGATACTTCCCCTCTTTTCAGGAGGCTCAATTTAATTCCTGCATCCAACTTACACTTTTCAATGGTAGTTAGTTGAAAACAATACATCCATTTGCATCATATATTTTTATAATCAGAATTATATCACAACATCAAATTGAGTCAACATTTATCCTTCATATTTCTAAAACACATTAAGCACAAGCACACTCATTTCAAGCATTTTCACCCAACTATGTAAAAGTAAATAAGTAGTAGCACAACGGGGTGTAACATATCCCTCCCTTATGAATCATCGTCCTCGATGATTTTGAGTGGTAGACACAGACATAAACTATAAGAAAAACATATCAAAATTGTTTTTCAAGAACTCTCAAAAGCATGTAAAACATGAAGAAATTTCTACTTGATTTCAGCATAGTCTTCCCAAGTAGTAGAATCTTCTACATACCGGTCCCATTGAAGCTTGCATTGCAGAACCTCTCTATTGCTTAAGCAACGTTTATGTGTCCCAAGCACCTTGAGAGGCTTGATTGTTACCACTCCTAGATCCTGCACCTATAAAGCATTCCAATCAATAACATGGTTATCCCTTGGTATATACTTTTTAAGGTATGAGACATGAAAGTTGTGCATCCTAGCAAGAGCTAGTGGCAATGCAATTTGGTAATAAACTAGGTTTATTTCCTCGAGACCTCAAAAGGACCTACATAGCACGGTGCTAGTTTGGATCACTTTCCAAACTTGATGGAACTCTTACAAGGTTTGACCCTTAACAACACCTTTTCCCCTACTACAAAATTTTTGGGTACTCGCTTATAATTTGCGTAGATTTTCTGCCTATCATTGGCTTTAGCTAGCCTTTGCTTAATAATCCCTACTTTCTCCTCCATTTTTGATAACATCTTTGGCCCAAGACTTACCCTATCTACTAGTTTATCCTAGCTTATAGGAGTTCTACATTTTATACTATATAATCCGTCGAAAGGAGCCATCTTTATTGATGAATGATAAGAATTATTGTATACAAATTCCACTAATGGAAAGTAATCTCCTTGCTTGAATTGTTGATCCATGCAATACATCCTTAGTAGATCTTCAAGCACTTGGTTAACTCTCTCAGTTTGTCCATCTTTCTCTGGATGATAGGTTGAACTTACATTCAACTTAGTTCCCAGTGATGAGAACAAGGTTTGCCAAAATTTAGATTTCACACGAGCATCCCTATCTAAAATGATCTTCTCAGGAATCACATGTAATCTAAACACCTCTTGAATAAAATTTTGAGCTATAACAAGAGCTCCATCAATTATATTTCTTGAAATAAAATGTGCCACCTTAGTTAACTTATCCACCACCACTAGAATGACATTGTGCTTATTCCTTGACATAGGTAGACCTTGCACAAAGTCATGCTAATGACTTGCCATTTGCTTTCAGTTATATCATGAGGATATAAAAGTCTTGCAGGGTGATGATGTTCTATTTTCACTCTTTGACACTTTAATCATCTTGCAACAAATCTTGCAGCATCCCCCTTCATACCTTTCCAAAAATATAGCAACTTCACATTTGCCAACATCTTCATCACACCAAGATGTTTAGAATATGGTGCATTGAGAACTTCTTTCCACACCAAGTTCCTTAAGTCTTCTAAATCAGGTACATATACTCTCCCTTTAAACCTTAGTAATCCATATGGTTCAAAGTAATAACCTTCATATCTTGCATCTTGTGGATTATCCATGAGTGCTTGCTTAACTTTCTTGTAGAATTCATCATCCAAGGATTTTTGCAATACATGTCCCTTAAAGTCAGTTTGAATTGTTACCATTGAGGCGATATGCCTTCTTCGACTTAGGGCATCGACAACTTTATTCTCGTTTCCTTTGATGTAGTTGATGTTGAAGTCATAGTCTAATATCAACTCCAACCACCTTCTTTGTCGTGCATTTAGATTAGGTTGAGTAAATAAATACTTCAGATCATGATGACTGATCTTCAACTCTAAAGGCTTTCCCATTAGATAATGTCTCCACATCTGTAATTCATGAACAACTAACGCTAACTCTATATCATGCGATGCATAATTTTATTCGTAGGGCTTCAACTTTCTTAATTCAGAAGCAATGACTTGTTCTTATTGCATTAGAACTCCTAATCCTTCATTTGATGCATCTGTTATGATAGTAAATTTTCCTTCTAGATCATATACCTTCAATATTGGTGTAATAGTCAACTTCTCCTTGAGTAGGTCAAATGTTGCTTGACATTTTTCTGACCACTCAAACTTCTTATCCTTCATCTATAACAAAGTAATAGGATAAGCTATCCTAGAAAAGTCTACGAAAAACTTCCTATAAGAACTAGCCAAACCCATAAAACTTCTAACTTTTGGTACACTTTTGGGCACTGGCCACTCAAGTACCACCTTAATCTTACATAGATCAACTACAATAATTTTTTTTTAGATTACATGACCTAGGTACTGTACTTCCTCTTGAAAGAATGTACACTTAGAGATTTTTCCATATAGCTTGTGCTCTCTTAATCATTGGAGAACTATCTCTAAATTTTTACAATGCTCCTCTTCACTCTTGGAATAGATTAAGATATCATCAATGAATACTAATACAAACCTATCCAAGCAATCACAAAATACATTGTTCATCAGGTTCATGATTTTTTTGGGTGCATTCATAAGTCCAAAGGGTAGGATTGTGAACTCATAATGATCGTATCTATTCTTGAAAGTAGTTTTAAAACTATCTTTGTCTTTGATCCTCAATTGATGATAACCGGATCATAGATCAATTTTTTTAAATATTGCCGTTCCTCGCATTTGATTGAAAAGATCATCAATACTTGGAAATGGGTACTTGTTCTTTATCATTGCTTTGTTAAGCATCTGATAATCTATACACAAGCACATAGTACCATCCTTCTTTACAAAGATTACTAGTGCTCCCCAGGGTGAAACACTAGGTCTTATCAATCCTTTAGATAACAACTCTTCCAACTATGCCTTAAGCTCCATTAATTCCATTGTTTTCATCCTATCGGGTACTTTAGATACAGGTTCTGACCTTGGTACAAGATCAATGGAGAAATCAAATACTCTCTTGGGAGGCAGTCTAGGTAGCTCTTCTGGAAAAAACATCCACAAATTTCCATAAGATTGGATAACTTTCCATATTTGTTTCTCCAGACTCCACCATTTCACCTTCTTTAGCTTCTTTCATATCACCATACATGAAAATATCTTGAGGAGTGACTTCCTTGAATTCTTCTAGTTTATCCATTTTAACTGCAAATAGTTGGAAAACTTTCTTTTTTAACCTATGCATTTACACAACCAATATCTATCATAGTTTCACATCTCTAGGTGTTTCTTGAAAAGACATTGGATTACCTAGATCATCTAGACATTCTACAGTTTTAGAATAGAAATCCACCTTAGCTCTATGATTCCATAGCCAATTCATACCAAAGATAGTGTCATAAAATCCTAAGGGTGCTAAATATAAGTTTATTTCCATAGAGAAACTTGGAAGTTCAACCCTTGCCTCAAATAAACATTGGTTCATTGTTGCTCTTGCCTGGTTTGCATATTCTACAAACCAAGATTTTTCCATAAAGCCATCTTTTCTAGAAATTTGATTAGCTACTCTAGGCGAAGCAAATTTTTTTTTGTGGCTCCAATATCAATAAGTATGGAAATAGGTAAACCAAACAAAGTACCTAGAGTTTCCATCAGGGTGATCTAGTAGTCATCTTGCCGATTGTCCACTATAGCCTGTTGGGGAGGAAGTGAATTACCATGCATTTGTGAACTAGATGGTTTGTGAAGACATTGACTAACATAATGATCCCCTCCACATGTACAACATCCTTTTACTGGACCTCTTCTTTTTGTTAGCCTATCAATATTACCACCATTTCCTCCAGCTTTGCTATTTTTACCATTATTGTAGTTGTTTCCCCATTGATCCCTCCTTGACTCATTCCAATTATTGTGAGATCCTCTGTCCCCATGCTTTTGAAATTCCTTCCCCTCATCAAACTTCTTGGAAGCTTGTTTAAATCGAGTCCCTTCATTCTTCTTTCAATTCTTCTTCTCCCAATAGTTTGAGATGGCTTTGAGCTTTTTCTCTTGCTTGATTGCCTTCTCATTAACTAGGTCCATAGTGGTTGGTCCTTGCACATCCACCTCTGCACCTGTATACACTCAAAATTGGTCTAGAGGAAATTAATTAAATACAAGTTTTTTAATTAATAAAATCTTAAATTCGTCTACTTATAAATAAATTGACAAGATTTATTTATATAGTTCACTTTCTTAAAATTCTTCTTATTCTAAATCATTTTCTTCATGTTTTAATTAAATGAACAACTTTAATTAGTTTTTTTATTTAAATAACTCCCTTTTATTAAATTCAAATTTTAAATTGGAATTTAGTCACATTTCTATTACTTCTCACCTTCCACCTCATCATGTGTCTCATGAAATTAAATATTTTCAATATTTAATTGGTGTATTTTCTCAACAAATTCTAACCAATTTTGAGACACTTGGCTTTCACCTCCATTTGATTCCCCTTCACACTTGGAAATTTATTCTATTAAAGGGAACACACTCCTTGATTCTTTCCAACATCTTCCATTTCGACCGTCCATCTCTCCAGATCAAATCCAGACCATTGGTTCTTGCCACATCAGCTTATGCCTTGGAAAAATCTATAAATACAACCTCATTTACAACATTTCATATAGAGAATTGAGCATAAGTATACTCTGTAGAATTTCAAAGAGCATTGTCATTAGCATTACAACATTAGCATTTTAGTGTTTGCATCTTAGCATCATTTAGATTAATCATGGCATTACCTTTAGCTACATCTTAAATCACAATAGTTTAATTGTATCATTTCCATTATCAATATCATAGCAACATCTTAATCTTAGCTTACCATTTACAACATTTTAGCAATCAATAATGTAGGAAAGATTTCTTGCATTTCCATCATCCCATTCTTCAGGTTGTCATTTGGAAAGTCATGCGCATACACAATCTGAGAGAAAAAATGACTTGAAAAATCCTTGGAGATAGAGGACAATGAGACACCATTAGAGAGTTTGTTGTTTTGATTTGATTTGATTATCATTTGAATTCTCTAATATAATGTTTCATTGATGCATTGTATTACTTGCTTATGCACTCATATATTTTATACACACATAAATTTGCCGCCCACCGTGCGGCCTGGCTCCATTTTTAATATTTTTTGGCAAGTTTTCGTTTGCAAGTTTGATCGTGAATTTCAATATAGCGCACCCGAAGCTTCTTTCAGCGCATCTACCTGCTCTTTTGGCACATCCAGTCTTTGTTTCAACGCATTTTCCTGTTCTTTTGGCACATCCAGACTATTATATAGCGCATACATGGCATCTTCCGATGCATCTGCCTTCTCTTTTGGCGCATAGATAGGATTTGGTTTTCCTTTTTGTTTTCCAGAATAGATCATAGAGTTTGTTTTCTAGCACATCTAGTGAATGTTTTAGCATATATAGTCTCTGTTTCAACGCATTTATCTTTATTTATAGAAACTTAAAATTCTAGAAACTAATTGATGTCTTTATGTTTTGCAGGTGCTTTAAACACTGTCAAAAATAGTTATTTGAGACTACTAATGGTGTTTGCAAGGGATGGAGTTATTTTTGTCTTCCTTTGATTAAATTAGGCATCTAGTTTAATTACAAGGTTAATGAACACCATGTATGTTGCGCTTGTGAAGTGCTAGGTTTATGCTCTCCTCTTTACTGGGTGACCATAATTCTAGACTCACTCTTTCATTTATTGCAATAGCACATTTAGAATGCCTGCCATAGTGGGAAAAAGTACTCACCCTACGGGAACGACCTAAGTGGGAATGGCTAAAGCCAAGTATTCCAACCCACTATAATCAAACATGAATTTGAGGAAACTCATATTCAATGGTAGTGTGCATTGATAACCATCCCCAAAGCCTTTGTTCTAAAGGTTGGGAGGTCTCTTGAGGGAGTTTATCATTTGCCACACAGAAAAAAAACCCTTACTAATAACTTTAAGTGTAGAAGCCAACCAAGTTAGTTCCCGAACATTATAATATTCATAGTACAAGAGGAGGGAAGAATCTGCCCCTAAGATACTCACCATATAACTACTAGGGATTACTAGCCAAAAGTGTGGGATTCAACTTTGGTTAAGACTTGAAAAAGGAAAAAACACGGGCGCCCTCTAGGGGTGATATGGCTATGTGAGTTGACGTAGTTCTAGGATGTGGGTTGTGATGTTATTAATGACCCTTGACATTAGAAAAGTGACTAATCTATTTACTCTTGTTTAATACCAGTGGAAATCAAAAGGGATCAAACTAAATCCTTGAACATACACTTGATGTTTAGATCATAGGGTGAAACAACTGTTTTACTACTTGCTGCTGTGTTTGAAATCATTTTTCAAGAGACCATCCATTCAAAAGAACTTTTAATTCACATGATTCAAAAACAATAAATACTAGGCAAACCACTGTTCATAAGATCATCCAATTTGAAAACACCCAATTCACTTATTTGACAGGGTAAAAGCACAATAGTGTGTCACACTTTTGGCCAAATAAATGGTTCCAAGTGAACTATTTTTAGTCGAAAGAGATTAGGCTGAGTGGCTTTCAGCTGAAACCATGTGGCGCTAACGTGGCAGGCACATTTTCGGCCAAAGAGGTTTCAATCGAAAGTTACTCGGCCGAATACAACTGGCAAAAACATGGAAAAAGTGAGCGTATTTGGTATTTATATAGCTTGGAAATATCAAGGCATTTTCAGTAGAGTAAGTTTCGGCCGAAACATGCTCAGCTGAAACCCTTTCGACCGAGAATGTCTAGTTGGCATCCTACATGGCAACCAACTCATCATTTTTTAGAATTTTTTGAAATATTCAACTTTGGTAGAGTATTTCTCTAGTCAGAATGATCTTTCTGCAAAAAATAAAAATACCTTTTTGTAGAGCTCAAAGTGGAGAATCCAAATATATAATTTTTTTAATATTTTGATTAGTTTTAATATATTTTATTTTTAAAATAATGCAAGTAGGTTTTAAAAATAAAAAAAGAGGTTGATTAGAAATTAAAAAAAAGATAGTAAAACTTATTAAATTTTTTTAAATATTATGTGGGGCACAAGAGGAGAGAGTCTTCTTTAAAAGGGTATATTTTATTTTTTGAAAATGATTAAAAAAATTTAAAATAGTTGATAGCTCGTGAAAACTGTCAAATTTTGACATGTTTGACTTTAAAACATTATTACGAGAAAAATGTACATCAAAATTTGATTTTTTTTTTTCCATGCACAAGATATTGAAGTTACCTATTTGGAGAAAAAAGGGGAGAAATGAAGTTTTTTTCAATTTGTTTCTTAACGGCTCATGAAGTCACTCTTTTATGAAATTTTCAACATTCCAAAATTTGTCCTTAAATTGATAAAAACATAATAAAAACATTTTTTTTAATTTTTTAAAAAATTATAGGAATAAACTTCATCAAAAGTTCTACATTTCATTAGTTTACACCATTTTGAAATTCAAAACATAAAGACCACTTTTATGTGGTCGAAGTTCTGAATTTTTCTTGCTGTTGGCCGATTCCTTTATAAAGTGTAACACAGGTTTGTGCTTTTACCATTCAAAACAAAAGGGCCAGAGAAAATTTTCAAAAAATGGTGACCATTTTCTAGTCTAGCACATAAACTTCATGTTCCAATGCATTAGGTTCATAGTCTGGCACATATAGGTTATGTTGTAGCACATTCATCACACTTTTCAACACATCTAGTCCATATTCTAGTGCATTTGTCTTATCTTTCAGCGCATCTAGTCCATATTTTGGTGCATTTAACCCATCTTTCAGTGCACCTGCAATATGTTTTAGAGCATTCATCCCATCTTTTAGCGCATGTAGTCCATATTTTGGCGCATTTGTCCCATCTTCCAACGCATTTGCAATCTGTTTAGCGCATTTACCTGATACAACAAAGAGCTAAGTTGCACATCTCTCAGATAACTTGAACCATATTCAGAGGCAGTCTAGCGCATCTCTGGCTTTTTCTAGTGCATTTAGCTCATCTTCCAGTGCATCTAGGGTCTTTTCTAGCGCATTGAATTCATCTTTCAGCACATTTAACCCATGTTCTGGTGCATTTTTCTCATTTTCCAACATATCAACTTTCTGTTCTAGCACATATAGAGGAGCAGTCTAGCGCATCTCTAGCTTTTTCTAGTGCATCTGACTCATTTTCTAGCGCATCTAGGGTCTATTTTGGTGCATAGCCTTCATCTTTAAACGCATAAATTTCCTGTTCTGGCACATTTGGGGAACAGTCTAGTGCATCTAAGCTTTGTTTTAGCACATCTGTACCATATTTTAGTGCATCCATCTGATTCACAAATAGAGAGCTAAATTGAACGTCTATCAGATAATTAAAACTAGATTTGGGGATCCCTTCCAAAACACAGATCATTCCTTATTTCAACATCAGATTAAACTTGAAGAAACTGGCCTTTGCAAGTGAAATTCCCTTAACTTGGATCAAACCAATTTAAAGTGCCAAATCATCAATCCTATCTTTGATTTTTTAGCTTAGTTTCATCATCAGGATCTATCATCCTTCATCATGAAACAACACACTGTACATCAAATTTCACCTTAGTCTCATTAATAGAATCCATCATTCTATTTGAATTAGGCATCTCATTGGCACTCCTAAACAAAGATGAAAGTATATCAAACCTTTAACACTTGCATGCCCGTTTTAACAAGATCTCAAAAATAAAAACTCAAAGAGAAAGAAATTGAAACTCAAGCCATCATGGCTGAAGGTGAAGAAAATCCCTTCCATAGATTCCACCAACCTGAAACTGATGAAATAATTGATGAGGACATTCAACAAGCTTAACAAGACCCAAAATTTCACAAATTTATGGAGAAGATTCTAGAAAAAGATGGAGAAAAATATTTTTTGATGTTGGCCAACCAAGGTGTGAAATTACCAACTAACTTTGATGTTAATCAATTGAAAGGAGCTCCCAAGAAAACAAAAGCTGATTCATGAATAACAAATCCCATGAATGCTTTAACTCAACAAATGCAAAACCTCCAACAACAAATTCAAGACATGCAAAGAGGAACAACAAAAATATATTTGCTACAAGACATCTGCCCTTATCCTAAATTTGACAAAAGTTTGAACATGATACCATTTCAACCAAATTGTGATATTCCAAAATATGACAAATATAATGGAAAACCTGATCCTATAGATCATGTAAGAGAATTTCATACCATGAGCTTGGAATTTGCACATGAAAGATTGTTTCCAAGAAGTTTGGGTGGTTAATGCATGGAATGGTTTTCAAAACTCTCACTAGGTATTAGATCTTTTGAGGAGTTGGTAAATAATTTTATCACCCAATATTCCTATAACATTCAAAATGAAATCACCATGAAAGACCTTTGCAACACAAAACAAAAAAATGGTGAATCATTTCTCACATTTTTACAAAGATGGAGAAGATTATTTGCTAGATATGCTCGTCCTATACCTGATAAAGAAAAGATGAAAATCTCCATTGATAATCTTAATAGTGAGATGAGCTATAGACTCCAATTGCAATCTCCACCCAACTTTGAAAAAATGATTGAAAATGCACTCAAGATTGAGGAAGCCTTGGTTAAAAGATGAGTGTTAAAAATATATAATGAAGGAACAAACTTGACAAACTCCTCCAATCATTATAATAGTAATGAGAAATCCAAATTTTGGACAAGAAACAAGAATGCTGGTAATGATGGTGTAGTTGAAACACATAATGAAAAACCAGTCTTCAATCTATCAAGAATCACACCCAAAAATAATTAAAACAACAATCAAAATAATAGTGAATCTAAACCAACTTCAACACCATATCGAACACCATCAAATCACAAAAAATTCACACCTTTGGGGAAATCACTTAAATCATCATTAAAGAGCTTCTTGCAGCAAAAAACATAACATTACTAGAGGCACAAGATTGGGAACCAAGAGTCAAACCATCATGGTGGAACGATGCACATTACTGTGATTTTCAAGAAAAGGTCACAAAACAAATGATTGTATGCAACTAAAACATTTGGTGCAAGACTTGATAGATATACATGAAATATCAATAGAGGGACCTCAAACAAATGCTGATCATGGAGCATTTAAAAATCCTTTACCCAACTATGAAAAAGGAGAATCCTCTTCAACTAAAACCAAAGGGAAAAATGTGAATTATGTCTATGATACTACAATCCTTCACATCTCTACAACTGATAATCAAACCAATGACATTGAAATCAAGAATAAACAAACCATTGCTATAGCTGATCATCAAATCAATGACATCAAAACCAAGTATAAACAAGAAATTGCTGACATCAAAATTGAAGAGAAACAAGACATTGTTGCCATCAAAATCAAAGATAAACAAGACATTTTTGCAACTAATAATCAAATCAACGTCATCAAAATCAACAATAAACAAGACAATTTACCAGTAAACGTAACCACAAGAGTGCAGTCCAAGTATGTATTAAAGGGAAGTACATCTAAAGCACCTATTTCCCCTTTAAATCAATATAATATCGTAGACTAATTGCAAAAGATTCCAGCACAGATCTCCATACTAGAACTTCTTAAAATTTCACCAGCCCATAAGGAAATTTTGGAAAAAGCTTTGGTGGACACCATAGTACCAACTGATTTGGAAGTTTGTCAATTCCAAGCCATGGTGGGACATTTGACTGCACCCCATTTCCTATCATTCTCAAAAAATAATGATGTATCTCTCAGTCATCCACATAACACACCAATCCACATTGAGGTTTTAATCCATAAACATTGGGTCAAACACATTTTAATAGATGGAGGAGTTGGTCTAAATATCTTCACTTTAAAGCTTATCTGTGCATTGGGATATTTAGAAAATGCCATAGATTCTAGAAGAAAGATCACCATGAAAGCTTATGACGATGAAGAAAGATCCTCTCAAGGACTGATAGTATTGCCAATTCAAGTGGGACCAGTTGTAAAAGATATACTTTGTCAAGTTTTGGACAAGGATTTAACCTACAACATACTCTTGGGATGACCTTGGATCCATGAAATGCAAGCAGTGCCTTCAACATATCATCAATGCTTGAAATTCCCCTACAATGGACAAGAGATCACCATTTTAGCTGATTCCAACAATCCTCAATATTGCAACACTCTCAAGATAGTCCAAGATATTTTTGTGCCACACAACAGAGAAGCTCAAACACCTATTTCCTCAAGCAATGAAGGCCAATTTAATTCTTTGTCAAAACAGTCCGAAGAAAAGGTTCAGTCAAAAGATAAAGGCATTGGTGATTCCACTTCCTCAAGTAATGAAAGAGAACTAAATTCTTTGTCAAAACAGTTTGAGAAAAAGATTCAGTTGAAAGATAAAGGCATGGTTGAATATTCAATTGAGCAGTCCTTATGTCTCTCACAACTGCTACCTTCTCCAAAATCATATGGGTAGCCATCAACATCTAGACAACAATCTTCACAACCCACCATGCTCTTTGATGGTACATTTGTAAAAGCAGACACTCTAGTTGATGAATCCGAAGACAAATACATTCTAAATTGGCTTTACAAAAGATGAAGGAGAATCCCAAGCAGCAACTTCCAACATACCAACAAAACAATATGGTAAAGGATTAAGTATCTTAGAAAAGATGGGATATGAAGGAAACAGTCCTATTGGAAAAAGAAAAGAAGGTATTATGGAACCAATTCAGCCTATCACAATCAATGCAAAAGATAAGACAAGACTAGGATACAAAGAAGAGACAAAACAAGAAGCCAAACAACGTGAGCGAATCCTCTAATTGCAAGCTAGTTCTGAAATAGACTCAAATGAATATGAATGGGATTCACTATCTAAAGTATCTTTTAAAGACAAAGAAATCGATGTGATAAAGAGGTATGCACCCATACGTATGGAGAGACAAAGTTTAGGGTCTAGACCACTTGAATTTGGATCACTACATATCGATGACTCTAGTGAGGATGATCAAACATTGAGCGAAATAGATCATTCAGAGGAGAGTAACATTATAGACCTTGAAATTTCTATCGAACACCTTGAAAACATTTCCATCTTGACACTTAACACCTTTGACCTTGACCAATCCAATGATTCCTTACCGTTGATACATCCCAAACTCATTGACTGGGAACAAACCAAGCTGCTTGATATCCCTATCTTTGCAGATGACGATGCCATTGCCAGCTTCCTTTGTTGTGAAAATCTCGAAACAAGTTCCACCAATGAATTTCATAACAAAACTTCCAATCAAGGGAGTGCCAAATCTCTCAGTTGCAAAATAAAGAATACAAAAAATCGATGTAATGGTGAAAAAAATGCAATGGGAGTATTAGATCATGAAAAAGTAAAAAGAAAGAGCGTATCCAATGATGAAAACCTCTCTAAGGCACTAAAGGATGAGAGATTTGACACTCTTCCTGAGCATTATCATGAGATATCTTAAGTATTGGTTGAGCCTACACATTTTGTAAATATTGGCACAATAGAAACAATAAAGACCCTACATCTAGCAGCATCAATGACGGAGCAAGAAAAGCCAAGTTTCACCAAATTATTTGAAGAAAGACAAATCAATTTTGCTTGGTCCTATGTTGACATGCCAGGAATAGATATAGATCTAATCATGCATCATTTATCTCTACCACCTGGAGTGAAGCCAGTAAAGCAAAAATTGAGAAAAATGCATCCACACATCGCCCCACTGGTGAAAGTAAAATTGAAGAAACTATTAGATGTAGGACTCATTTGACCAATTAATTATGTAGAATGGATTTCAAACATTGTACCAGTCTCCAAAGCAGACAAAAACATCAAAATATGCATAGATTTTAGGGATCTTAACAAGGCTTGTCCAAAGGATGACTTTCCTTTGCCCAATATAGACATCATTGTGGATTTAACAACATGACATGCTATGCTATCACTCATGGATGGTTTCTTAGGATATAATTAGATTAAGATGGCACCAGAAGATCAAGACAAAACAACTTTCACATGCCCATGGGGTACATTTTGTTGGAATGTCATGCCTTTTGGATTAAAGAATATTGGAGCCACTTATCAATGTGCAATGACAACAATCTTTCATGACATGATGCACACATTCATGGAGGACTATGTGGATGACTTGCTAGTTAAATCATACACTAGGGAAGGACATCTGGAAATCTTGGATAAAATCTTCACTCGATTGGAAAGGTTCAATGTGCGTTTAAATCCAAAAAAATGTGTGTTTGGAGTAACATCAACAAAACTCTTAGGATACACAGTCTCAACTAAAGGAATTGAATTAGATCCAACAAAAGTCAAAGCAATCATGGAAATTCTGCCTCCTAAGAACATTAGCCAACTAAGATCTCTACAAGGAAGATTCCAATCCATCAGATGATTCATCGTGCAACTGGCGGACAAAAGTCATCCTTTTACTCATTTGCTACACAAGAATGTTTCTTTTAGATGGGATGAAAAGTGTGAAGTCACCTTTAATCAATTGAAACAATATCTGATGAATCCACCTATCTTGATACCACCAATAGAGGGAAAACCACTTTTACTCTACATAACAACTACTGAGGTATCTTTGGGAGCCTTGCTAGCACAAGAAGATTCTACAAGAAAAGAAAGGGCTATCTACTATATCAACAGGACATTGAATGGAAATGAACTTAACTATACATTCATTGAAAAAGCTTGTTTAGCAGTGGTGTTTGCTACTCAACAATTGTGACACTATATGTTAACACATATCGTCAAACTAATAGCCAAGATTGATCCATTAAAATATCTACTCAGCAAAGCCAACTTAACAGGAAGACTAGCAAAGTGGGTGATGATATTGAGTGAATTTGACATTTAGTATGTGGATAGAAGAGCAATCAAGGGCCAAGCAATAGAAGATCAGTTAGCTGAAGCACCATTACAAGATGACCATCCTATGCACATTGAATTCCCAGATACAAATGTCCTCACAATGACAACACAACAATGGATATTATACTTTGATGGGTCTTACACTCAACATGGACCGAGTGTCAGAATCCTATTTGTTACTCCTCAAGGACATACTATCCCAAAGTTTTACAGGTTGATTTTTCCTTACACTAACAACACAGCTGAGTATGAAGCACTAATCATTGGTATCAAGGTAGCAGTGGAATGGAAAATCACAGAATTGCAAGTTTATGGAGACTCTCAATTAATCATCAATCAGGTCAATTATGACTATCAAACAAAAGATGACAAGATAATTCCATACAAGAGAATGGTAGATGACTTCAAGAAATACTTTGTTGAGATCAAGTTTGAAAAAATTCCAAGAGTAGACAACAAAGCTGCAAACGCCATGGCAACCATTGCTTCTCTTCTACAAATACCAAAAAAATGAAGTCGTTATGAATTCATGGTGGAACAATTGTTTAATCCTACCTATGACAATCCTGATTCCCAAGTCGTGTACCATCTAGTCGATGTTATTTCCTCAATCTATGGGAAGATTTATACCTATTTGAGAGACAATACCCTTCCACCTGATCTATCCCGAAACCAAAAATGTAACTTTATTCGTCAAGCAACTCGACACTCCCTGATAGCTGATACACTTTATCAACGAGGTCTCGATGGTACTCTCCTTCAATGCCTTGAACGTGATGAATCTGAAACAACTTTAGGAGAAGTTCATGAAGGTATTTGTGGTACTCATTCAAGTGGTCTTACTCTCACTAAGAAACTCCTACGCTTGGGATATTATTGGCCGAACATGGAGAAAGAATCTTTTCAATTTTTCAAGAGTAAGAAATGTCAAGTCCATGGAAATCTCATACATGCACCAGTGTAGGAGCTGCAACCATTCACATCGACCTGGCCTTTCTATCAGTGGGGACTTGATCTTGTGGGTAAGATTCATCCATCTTCCTCTAATGGACATAAGTTCATAATCACAACCACAAAGTATTTCACAAAGTGGATTGAAGCCATCCCGTTAACCACCATCACTAGTAAACAAATTGCCTCTTTCATCCTGAATTACATTATCTATCAGTATGGCATCCCTAGCTCCATTGTCACTAACAATGGTCGACCCTTCAAGAACCAAGATGTACAAGAACTTTGTGAAAGATTCCATATTCAACATTGATTTTCCACACACTACTACCCTCAAGGGAATGGCCAAGAAAAAGCCTCAAATAAGACCATTTTGAAAATCCTAAAGAAAACTGTCAATGATGCTAGACGTGACTGACATGTTCAACTAAACCCTACTTTGTGGGCATACCATACTAGCATCCGCACCCCTACAGGAGCCACACCATATACCCTTGTGTATGGATTAGAGTCCATTTTTCCAAATGAGGTTGAGTTACCTTCACTTCGGGTATCATTGAAAGGAATCATTTTAGAGGAAGACTATCAAGTATCTAGATTACAGGAGTTGGAATTGCTAGATGAACACCGTCAACATGCTGTTGATCATCTCAAATCCTATCAACAAAGAATGTCAAGGAGCTATAATCACAAGGTAAAACCAAGAACTTATTAGATTGGCGAGTTGGTCCTAAAAGAGAATCCTCACAATTAGCAGGATTAGGAAAAGAAGGGAAAATTTGAACCTAATTGGCTAGGTCCTTTTGTCATTGTGTCAGTCTATGGATCTAGAGCATATCAGTTATCCACACCCAAAGGAGACTTGTTTGAAGAACCTATCAATAGTCTTCATCTCAAGAAGTTTTACACATAACTCATCCAGTGCACAACAAAAAGATCAAAAATCCAAAAAAATCAAAAAGATCAAAAAGATCGAAAATACAAAAAAAAGGTAAAAATCCAAAAATAAAAAAGGAAAAGATACAAAAAAATAATTAAAAAAAAATCGTTACCTTGATGAAAACTTGGCAAACAGGCATCTTGGTACAACAAAAAAATCATATAATTTGAAAACATGCAATAAAAAAAAGTAGTCAAAACTTGGCAACATGCACTATTTGTGATAGATTAGCTTTTCCATCTATTGGAGTGTGTGTCGACCATCCGCTTTTCGCCATCTTTATGCCTGCTCATAAAAAAAACCTCATGTACATATCCTGGCATCACAGTCGTGTTTCATCCTTGGCTTGGCGATCATTGTGCATATTCATAATAAATGGTTGGTTTCTCACCGGGGACAAAATATTGAACTCACTAGGGGCAACCTGCTTTGAGCTTAAAACAACAATCAAACAACACAACAAACATAACGATCATAATGAAAACTCAACATTGAACACCCATCATAAATTTTAAAAATCAACCATCTAAATCAACGACATGATCAATCAAAGCAAATCCTAATGGATTGTATTCTTTTGAATCATGGTTTAATCACTTTAGCATGAATGTTCAATTGTTGTATTTTAATTTTTGTTATCATTTCTCTGGATCAACTCAAGGATGTCATGGAATAGAGAAGCTAGGATGGAGTATGATATTTTTCTTTGAATGTTGTCTGTGAGTTAATCATTACTACTATGTAAATTGTCACAAGACATGCTCTACAAAGTATCACTGATGACATTCTAGATTTGCATAGGAAAAGGATTAAATCTTGTCTATTTTACACAAGCAATACTCAAGTCATCTCGGTTCAATTATGCCTAGATGCTTGTATTACCTTGAAATATCAAAAATCAATGGAAGTAGTACTCAGGTCATCATGGTCTAATTCTACCATCGATGTTTGTACTAACTTTCAACATATTAAAAGCTCAATGATGATACCAAGCACAACAATTCGGCTGACAAAATGACAACATTGCATATTTAGATTTGCATGGTTAAGATAGATTGCATCCATATTAGTTTTGCATCTGTATTTTAGATTTTCCAAGGCTGGCTAATTTCAAAATGATTCCATCTCTCTCATTAAGACATTGAGTACATTTGACATTAACAAAAACAAGATCATTCACATGTAGTTGCATAATCATTATCATATCATGCATACATTAGAAAGAATTATCATATTATACATCCATTCATGCATTAGCTCATATATTTGCATTAGAAAAATACAAAAAAGAAAGTGCATCACATCTCATTTGCATAATTAAATCCATCCCATATAGCATAAAGCATCATACATAAAGCATATAGCATTATAATCCATGCATCATCATTTCATCATTTCATCCATACATAACCATGGCATAATCATATAGGCATCACATAGCATAACATGGAAAGAAAATGCATCCATCATAAGCATTCATCACACAAGCATATAGACAACATATAGATCAATAAGCATCCGCTGCATCTCATATAATCTCAAAATAAATGTCAAGTGTACAATGATATCATAAAACATGGAGAGATACATCATCAAAATGGAAGAATATCATAAAGTCTCTGACTGGACAAGCATATACATCAAATATGACCAACGAAGGCTATGTATTGCTCCCCCCAGACAATGTAGGCATAACTGGGCCTCTTGCTACACCACCAGATGGACCTGCACCTGGATCTCTTGGAGGTGGCCCAGTCACACCCCTGCTCGTAGTCCACGAATGACTGCGACCTGATCTAGCAATAATCGACTATGCATAACTAGGGGCACACCACTATGGAGGAACTGCCTCATAATATCGTAGCCTGTAATACTTCACCTCTCTGGCTGAATGTCGTACCTCTCTCAGCATGTCCCCTATAGTGGTCCCATCGACAACTCTCTATAATCTCTTAGCTAAGGCCTCTGTCTACTCACATCTCTACCTCATAGTATCTCTCTCTATTGTCAGAGAGGCAATTTGTGCCTGTGCCTGAGATAACTATCCCTGTAAGCTCTGTACTTGTGCCTATAAGGTGTTTATCTGTGCTTGCTATTGACGGGAGGGCACCCGAATTTGAATATGTGAGGGCCCTATCTGCTATTGTCCTAAGGGCACCATAGACCTCCTCATATGAGGTACTTTGAAATCTAGTACTAGTCCACCACCTCCATCTCCTCCATCCTCGCCAACTCCCTCCTCATCACCATCTCCCCCATCGCTCCTCCGTCTCAGTGCGTGTGGTGGTGCTTTCTCATCATCATCCAAGGCTAGTACTGGCTCATCTAGCCAGGATATCCTTGGGAAGGGATGTGTAAAGAAATACTGTGCATAATCGTCAATCATCAAGGCATCTGAAATATCTGTGCAATAATCCCAAACCTATGGTTGTAACCCAAAACACTCTTGACATGCTACATCATAAGATAGAGTGATCCCCACTCTGGAATGTCTTGTCATCTCCGAGTATATAAAATAGATCCCTGGGGCATCACCTAAAATCTACCATACCGATGAAGCACCCTCATGACTAGGAATCTCTTGATCACAAACGACATCTGCCCAATCAAGTATTTGGAAGTGAACACATATGGCATCTCAATATCGTCCTCGGGCCACTGCTCACAATCCAAGTAGGGTCTCCAAGTAACAGTATCTAAATCATCTAGAACTCATCTCGAATACTCTAATTTTCCTAGCTTGTGCTGGACAATTGGACTTGTATACCCAAACACATATGGCCAACCAATTGGATTCTCTCTATCTGCTACATGCCGAGTAACTGCTATGTGCTCCCATGCCCAAATCTGCAACAGTGTCACCCCAGCTGATAGACTAGCTGCTCCAAGATATACCACCTGATGTAGATAATGGTACAAGTATGCTAACAAGCAAGAACCCCATGAGTATCTGGTCCCCTGTGTAATCATGCTCTCCAATATCTGACCCTAGCCAATAAACAATCCCTTAGACCTACGGTCGGGACATAGGAAACCTCCAATGAATCCAGCTAGAACACAAGGTAATGGATGATATGAAGCAACCATCTCCTTCCATGGGATCTCATACTTGCTAATCTCATCATCATGAAAGATCCTCCTTAGTGCATTAGTACCCGCTACTTCGTGTGATCGTAAACAATCAGCTCACCAACAATGGGAATCCCCAAGATATGATATGCATCCTTCAGAGTGACTGTCATCTCACTGGTCGCTAGATGGAAGGTGTTGTGGTCACTATCCCACCTCTCAGCTAAAGCAATCAAAATTCCCCTGTTAATCCTATATTGGGGCATATCAATCAGAGGAGTCAAACCACATCGCCCAATCAAATCCAAATCCACTTGCACCAGATGCGAAATCATGTCCCAGGTCTTCGGGAATCGCTCCCAAGACTAAAGAACTATAAAATCCTCCTATAATCATAACATATCTCAAATCAACATTTTATCAATCAACCTATCAATCAATCTAATCAGCTCTAGTGAGATTTCAATAAAATCTCATTGAGCATCTATCATTGATCCTCACCTATCATGAGGTCAATCATCATCTATCATATCATTGATTCTCACCTCATGAGGTCAATCATCAAACATCATCAAACATCATCAAAACTATGGCTGATGTGATCATCAAACATCAAAACAAGGAGAAAAATCAAAATTTCATCATTCTAGTGTAAATGCACTAAAACAATGTTTCTACGTGTTGGAAGACTAGATGCGCTATAAAATTCCATCTATGCATTGAAACAGAGTATGTATGCGCTAAAAATCTAGTGGCACTAAAACAAACACCATATGCACCACTTTTCAACATAAATGCGCTAATAATTTGAATGCGCTACAACATTTCATCTATGTACTAAATCATGGCATCTATGCACTAGAAAACTACATGTGCTAGAAAAATCACCGTATGCGCTAAAAAATTCACTCTACACGTTAAAATGCTATATGCACTACAATAGCCTACCTATGTGCTATAACGGGTTCCATATGCGCTAAAATGAAATAATAGAATTTAAAAACATAAAAAATGCAGGAAAACAATATTCAAATTTTACGAAGAGGTTTCTTGGGGTACATACCGGAGGTCCATATGTGGCTGGGCGATTGTGTTGTCGAACTCGCTCGAATCAGTGGGTGCAGTATGGGATCACCATCTTGCTCAATCTCTCAATCAACTCAAATCTCCAAATGCCAATAAAATCAAATGAGCTTCTTTTTAATATTTTTACCTTTTTAAGTGGTAATTGGAGGGTAATTAACTGGGATTGTTTTTATTTTCAAACCAGGGCATCAATTAATCAATTAATCACTTGGCGGGCTCAATCTTCTTTATCGGGAGATAAATCTTCTCATCATCATAAAATTTGAAAATCATCAGAAAATCTTAAAAAACTCAAAAATTTAAAAAAATCCTTAAAATTCAAAATTTCCTGTTTTATCTCCCGAGGGGGCATACTCGCATCATCACTTGAAAATCAATGTTTGGGGCATATCGAAATTTTTATCAGCACTAGCAAATTTTTCTTTGATGCAATGTGTCACAAACACATCACTTCAAAGAGGGGCAAAATGTATACACTCAAAATTGGTCTAGAGGAAATTAATTAAATACAAGTTATTTAATTAATAAAATCTTAAATTCGTCTACTTATAAATAAATTGACAAGATTTATTTATATAGTTCACTTTCTTAAAATTCTTTTTATTCTAAATCATTTTCTTCATGTTTTAATTAAATGAACAACTTTAATTAGTTTGTTTTATTTAATTAACTCCCTTTTATTAAATTCAAATTTTAAATTGGAATTTAGTCACATTTCTACTAACTTCTCACCTTCCACCTCATCATGTGTCTCGTGAAATTAAATATTTTCAATATTTAATTGGCATATTTTCTCAACAAATTCTAACCAATTTTGAGACACTTGGCTTTCACCTCCATTTGATTCCCCTTCACACTTGGCAGTTTGTTCTATTAAAGGGAACACACTCCTTGATTCTCTCTAACCTCTTCACTTTTGACCATCCATCTCTCCAAATCAAATCTAGACTGTTAGTTCTTGCCACATCAGCTTATGCCTTGGAAAAATCTATAAATACAACCTCATTTACAACATTTCATATAGAGAATTGAGCATAAGTATACTATGTAGAATTTCAGAGAGCATTGTCATTAGCATTACAACATTAACATTTTAGTGTTTGCATCTTAGCATCATTTAGATTAATCATGGCATTACCCTTAGCTGCATCTTAAATCACAGCAGTTTAATTGTATCATTTTCATTATCAATATCATAGCAGTATCTTAATCTTAGCTTACCATTTACAACATTTTAGCAATCAATCATGTAGGAAAGATTTCTTGCATTTTCGGCATCTCGTTCTTCAGGTTTTCATTTGGAAAGTCATGTGCATATACAATCTGAGAGCAAACATGACTTGAAAAATTCTTGGAGATAGAGGACAAGGAGATGCCATTAGAGAGTTTGTCGTTTTGATTTGATTTGATTATCATTTGAATTCTCTAATATAATGTTTCATTGATGTGTTGTATTACTTTCTTATACACTCACATATTTTATACACACACCACCTATTTTACTATTAAGTCCCATAATGAACTTTTTGATTCAAAATCACTCATCCTTTTGGTACATTGACACATACCTCAAGAGATGAGTGAATTTCTCCCAGTATTCATTTACTGACATTTCTCCTTGCTTGAGATTCTGAAAATCAATAAGCTTTTGATTGAAAAAGAGTTGGGGTAACCATCTCTTTCAAAAAATCTCAACAAACTCATTCCAAGTCAGCTTTAAGGAATTGATTCCAAGTTTTATCTTCTTGTTCATCCACCAATTAGAGGCTTCTCCTACTAACTGGAATGATTCCCACACAACTTTAGTGACTTATGAATAGTTTCTTATTTCAAAATACTTATCCATTTGAATCAACCAAGCCTTAGCTTCTTCTCTGTTGGTGCTTCCTTCAAATTTATGAGGAGTAATATTTCTCAAATCCCTAGATAATTCAGTTGACATACACTTGCTCTTGGTTCCTTCGAAATTTGATTGAGTTCTAGATTTAGTATGGTTTCTAGAATCTTCCCCTTCTTCCTCATTGTTGGGAACTTCATTTTCTTCATTGTGTGGGACTTATTCATCCTCCTCTCCTTCTTTTCCCCTCATCTCTTGCTCAAGATTTCCTATCCTTGCATTAGTTTCATTCATGATTGCCAAAAGTTGACCCAACTCAGCTTCGACATTATCTAGACCTTATCCAATCTCTTGGCTCCCTCTAGGATTAGTTCTTGTTCTAACCATTGTCTTATGTATAGATATACTTGGAGGTTCATCTTGAATTATATACTATCATGTTTTACTAATTGCATAGGAAAGCATTTAAAAAGATAAAATAAACATACAAAGTTTCATTGTACTTCATACACAAATTTTTGATCACACTCCAAACATGCATTCTAGGCCACACTATTGAAGATGTCAATCAAAATATCCTAGAGATGAATGTAGAACATAATCCAAAGATAAGGATGCCTCCTCTAAAGATAAAGAAACCTCCTCCAAATTCTATCTAAAAGTATCCATGCTCATGTCAAACTGTGAAGAATGATTATGTACAAAATGAACACAAGGGTCAGAGTATTCCCTCGCAACAACTGAAGAAGGATCATCTCTATCAAAGAGAATATATATGCAATAAATGGTGTCTCCCAAATCTAAAATATGAGACTCAACAAACAACACACTAATGTCTGTCAAGTATACATTTGAAGTAGATGTAGTTGAAAGATAATGAAGATCCTACTGCACCGAATCACAAGAAGCCATATTTGTAGCAACACAAGTATCATCAAATAGAACAAAAGATGGACGAGATGAAATGCAAGGATCGAGAATAGGATTTGATGTGAGAAAACCCAAGTTCAAGAAGCCAAAAATCTCCTCTGAATCATGGTTCACACTAGAAGTGCGATCAACAACCGAAGGGACAATGTCATCATCAGACGTAAAATTTGCAAAGGTATACAACTGATATGAATCATCAAGCATATCAGTAGGAATAATATCTCTACTCTGCAAGTCTCTAATGATAACTGAATCAAGAGTGAATTCCATAGTCCTCCCATCTCCACCATGTGTAATTTGATATGTGGAAAGAATATTGTTTGACAAATGAGGTACACACAAAATATCATTGAAAGTGCCCTCCCCAATCCCTTCCCAATTATAGTCATGTATGTATTGTTTCCCATCAAAATAGGAGACATAGCACAAGCATCAAAAGAAGAGAATATAGACTGTGAAGATGCCATATGATGAGATGCTCCTGAATCTAGAAGCCATATCCCTGATCCAAGAGTTGTAGAAGCACGAAGAAATTTTCCTTTATTTCCTAATGTAGAAGCAAAACTAGCATGATCTTTGTCCTTATTAGACTATTTTGAAGAAGAAGAATAAGTTGAATCAGACATTTTGGAAGGTAGATCAACATTATTATTCTTAAGAGTATGTCTCAATTCATTAATATCCTTCTTATAACAAGAATGTCCATCATGCCCAAGCTTCTTGCAATATGAATAAGTAGGCTTCTCCTTCTTAGATGATTTCTCAGTGGAAGAGGATTTATTCTTTGCTTGATTTGAATGTGGACTGTTCTTTAATTTCTTCTATTTCTTATTTGATTCTTTTACCTAAGTAGCCAACAATGCTTGAGATTTAGATGACTTGATGAGACCCATCAATATAAGCTTTTGTTTCTCATGTATTAACGTCTCAAAAAATAATGCAAATGAAGGTGTAGTATATGCAAACCCCATATTCAACCTATAAGTATGAAAGCTAGAAACAAAAGCAACATAATCAGGACCAAGTATGTTCAATGTATTGTAGACCAACTGAATGTCCTTATCAATTCCACATGCTTTATATTTCTCTCTTATATCATCAACCTCAGTGATGTAATCTTGGATGTTGTGAAAGTTCTTAGGATCAAGGTGTAGAAGTTGAGGAATCCAACTTCACAGTCCCCAAGAATCACCTGCATGCAATCACCTATCACGTGCAACAAATATCCAAAACAAAAGAGAAGATGTTCTGTAAACCCTCAAGCAAGAATGTGCAAGCAAAAACCAGAATATAATTATTGAATAATTGTTACAATGAGATAAATCCTTATGAAAGAGATCATGAAAAACCTAAAGAAAACCTAAAAAGGAAAACCCTAGTGTGCACACTTAATAATTAATAAATAAATAATTAATTATTAATGTGCCTAAGTTTAGCTTAAGCAAACCTAAAGTAATAAGTGACTTAATTAATTAACCAATATGATTAAATTAATTGAGATGCCTTATTACTCTAACACCCCCCCTTAAGATGAACTTAGGGAGTAGCTAAAACACTAGAAAAAGGTGCATGAAAGCAAAGATGGGTTCTGACAACAAGGCTTGATCAGGTACCCATGTACAAATGCAATGTAAAATAAATCAAATGGGGTAAAGGAGAAAACCACGTGGGAAAAAAACTCCTCCCAAAAATATAATGTAAATAACAACTAAGTGATGAAATATGGAGGACTCGATAAGACCCCCCAAGGACACCATCCATCACAAAGATACATTAAAGAACCCCCCTAGAAGAGAGGAATGAAGAGACCACAAATCCCCCTAGAATGAAGTAGCTCCAAAAAGATTGAAGAAACTGCATCTCCTAAAAGAAGTGAGAGGGAAGAGGCCGAATGAATGCAATCTTTGAACGTGAAGTAGGTGTAGCCCAAGATGTCTCCACAGAAGCAGGTGTGACCTCAACAAATGAAGAAGTCAAAGTAGGTGAAGACTGAATAGAAACCTCCAAAGATGAATGATGAACTAGGTCCTGCTGCGCTAAAATGGAAGAAACCACATCTGTAGTCATAGAAGTATCATCAACTGCAATAGGAGGTGGAACAAAAGGCTCAAGAACTGGGTTCGAAGTGAGAACACCAATGTTCAAGAAGCCAAATGTCTCTGCTGAATGATGATTCACACTAGAAGTGTGATGAATAGCTGTAGGAACAGAAGCACCATCAATAGAAAAATCGGTAAAGGAATACAATCGAGATGAGTGATCCACCATACCAGTAGCAATAACTGCTCTACTCTCCAAGTCTTTGATGATAACATAATCGGGTGTGAACTCCACAGATCTCCTAGTGGCTCCATGTGTGATCTGATAGATGGAAAGAAGGTTGTTTGTCAAGTGAGGAACACACAAGACATCCTGAAAGGTGTTGTCCCAAAAACTAATAGACCCCTTCCCTATAACACTCATGTAAGTGTTGTTTCCCATCAAAATAGGAGACATAATGTAAGGCTCAAAGGAAGTGAACATAGACTGTGAAGATGCCATATGCTGAGATGCTCCTGAATTTAGAAGCCATCTCCCTAATCCAAGACCTGAAGTAGCACAAAGAGCATGTCCCTTCATGTTTGATGAAGTATGTAAACTAGTTGTGCCCCTGTCATGCTTCTCTGAAGAAGAAGAATGAGGAGAAGAAGATGATGCAGACATCCTAGAAGGCAAATCAATCTGATGTATCTGAAGAAGATGCTTCAACTCATCAATGTCCTTCTTGTAGCAACTATGTTCTACATGTCCTTCCCTCTTGCAATATGCACATGGACCCTTCTCCTTCTTGGATGATTTACCCTTAGAATAGGAGGATGAATTTGAGGAATCCTTTTGTTGCTCATGAGGTTTGGAATCCTTTTGTTTTTGTGTCTTGCCTTTTCTTGTAGAAGCCTTCTGATCTCTGGGCTCCTGAGATGCAATGAGTGCCTGAGATGATGAAGAAGGTTTCACCATGCCCATGCTAGCTAACTTAGCTTTCTCTCAAGTGAGAAATGAAGTAAAGTCTTCAAGATATGGCATAGTGAATCTCGTACCAAGAGCATCCCTAGTGGGATAAAAGGTAGATACAAAAATTGAATAATTTGGTCCAAGCTTATAAAGAATGGACAATATCAATGAGAGTCTTCCTTATGAACACCACACTGTGACAACTAAAATCTAAGATACTTGAGTTTGGTGAAAAACTCTTGGATGCTATCAAAATCCCTAGGATTTAAGCCAATAAGCTCATTCTCTAACTGAAACCCTCTCATAGTATCCTGCTTCCCAAACAAAGACTCTAAAGTAGTCCATATCTCATTGGATGTAGTGCAAGACGCAATATGAAAAATAAGGTCAGATGAAAGAGACAAACATAAGTACCATCAGCTTCATCACATCTATTAAACCACTAAATCTCTTTTAGTAGCACCTGTAGGTTTAATTTCTGTACCCATGGTTACTCTATACAACCCTTTATGTTTCAAATGAATCTCCATTTGTTTTTTCCAACCAAAATAGTTGAATGGATTAAGGGGTGCAATATTATGTGTATCCATGATAGAAAGCAACAATATATACTCTCAAAGAAAAAAATAATGCTCACTAATCTCAAAAAATAGCCTAATTGCACGCTTCCCAAGAAAATAACTTAAAAGGTAAAGGTTGAGATCAAATAAGAATATCAGATAACTGGTAAAAATTTGGAAAAAATAGGTCTAATATCTTTTTATGCACTGAACCATCTTTCCAATGCCTATTTATCTTCGCAAAACGGAGTCAGGACGTAAAAATTATGCCTCTCGGAGTGAAAATAACAACTTCAGACTTTGATAGGCGAAAAAAGCATCAAAAAGTAAAAACCAAAAAATCAAACCTTCACCACTAGAAAGAGCGTCGAACTAGCTTTCCGACGATATGTTATTTTTGAAAAAAAACCTTTGTTTACAAAAGTTATGAGAAAATGAAAAAAAGGCCTATAAAGGGCACTTTTAATGCTAATCAGGGGCAAAAAATTAGCACCTCTGGATCAACTCCTAGTTCTACATAAGATCATCGCTACAGGGGCTAAGTGCTGGGGCTTGGTCGGTAGCTCTTGATCACAGATGTGATCGCCTACAAGATAGAAGGGGCTGATTGGCGGGCTCTTGGTCCTTAATAGGACCACACTGGGCATAAAAGAGGGGCTGGGGGCTGGCTCTCGGCCCCCAATAGGACCGCGGGGGCGATAGAAAGCCTATGGGGGCTGTGAACCAAGGTCGGTGGTGGAGGAGTGGGTGGAGCCGATGGTTGGGAAGAAGGCACCGCTGGTGGTGGTGTGGGTGGTGGTTGCTCGGTTGCAAATGGGCGGCAGTGGAGTTTATAACTGGCCACGGTTTTCCAACCACGGTTTTTTTCAATTTTTTCAATTTTTTTTTGATTGTCGAGCCTCGTACTATATGCCCTGGGGCCGTATGACCTTGGGGCAGAAAGTTTTTGCCTCTCCAGATGATTATGTCCAAAATGGACAAACTTAATATGAAAATAGGGGTTTTTGGGTGCTACAGACTCAATGGCAAAAAAATAGCCCGGCTTGAAACCCTTGCACAGAAAAAAAATGTTGTGAGAGAATATCTTCAAATCACGAACAGGTAGCCATAGGTTTGGAGCTCTAATACCATGCAGAAGTTGAGGAATCCAACTTCACAATCCCCAAGAATCACCTGAATGCAATCACCTATCACATGCAACAAATATCCAGAACAAAAGAGAAGATGTTATGTAAACCCTCAAGCAATAATGTGTAAGCAAAAACCAGAATATGATTATTGAATAATTGTTACAATGAGATCAATCCTTATGAAGGAGATCATGAAAAACCTAAAGAAACCTAAAAAGGAAAACCCTAGTGTGCACACTTAATAATTAATTATCAATGTGCCTAAATTTAGCTTAAGCAAACCTAAAGTAATAAGTGAATTAATTAACCAATATGATTAAATTAATTAAGTGAGATGCCTTATTACTCTAACACTATTGGTGTAATTAATTATCTAATTACACTTGCATAAGTTTACTTAGGTAATACTTTAATTCCTAGGTTAATTATTGTCATGCTTATCTTGTTGAGCTATCTTGGTGCTCAAGATAAGATTAGGGTTATGCATACATTGCTTTTATAAAGCAAATCATCTCATGTAATTAATTGAATTCCTGAATATTATTATTTGCACATCTTCATGCAAAGCTCTTGATTTTTTCTATTTTTCTCTTATGTGGAAGGTTTTTTGGTTTGCATGTCTAATCTTGGTTTCTAACATGGTATTAGAGCCTTGATATGCATCCCCTTCTTAGATTTTTGAAGAATTTCATTGCAGAGTTCGTTCGGGGTTCCTTGAGGGATCTGACTTGAGCATTTTTTTGGTGTATTTTGGAGCAAAACGGATGTCGCCATCATGTTCGCAGCGCCCAAAAACCCCTAGATTGCCTGTCTTTTTGCTCAAATTTGAGCAGTTGCAATGAGAGGCAATTTGTTTTAAGGGCGCACAGATCTGTACAGATTTGGGCCCTATATGTCTCGATTTGAGAGCACAGGTACAAAGGGTTTATTCTGGTTTTTAATATTTTTTCCATTGATCAAAAAAATTATTATCAAGTTTTTCAAAATTTTCCCTGCATACAAAAAAAAAAATTCATTAGTTTTGTTTTTTTTGGAAAAATAAAAATAAAATCCAAAAAAAAAAATCAATTTTTTTTTTTGGATTTAAAAATCAAAAGGGGACGCATTCAATCTGCTTGCACACAGGGTACAATGTCGTACCTTGGTGACAGGCCCGAGCAGCCTCAGGTGGGCCCATTTGTCGCTGACAGCACAAACAAATTGACGGGCTCCAAAACAAATACTGTTAGCCTTTCAAACCGCCAACGGGTCTTCAAATAGTGGCCAGAATCTACCAAAATCAGCGACCTCCTCACAAAACTGGCAGACTTTGGAAACCCGCGGCGGTATAGAGGAATATTCCTCAAGATTCTGACATCAAATTGGCATATTCTTCAGATGGCTGTCAATTCTTTGCAGGGGGCACTTTTTTGCCACGACAACTAGATGGCCGTCAAATTTAAGCTTGTGAAGTGTTGACGTCAGCAGACGTTAGCATGACGTCAGCGGTCGTACATGATTCCAACTTACTTCATTTGTAGTACCATACAATATTTTTAATTTATTCCAAGCTTCAAGAGAATCCTTACATGATTCAATTTGAAACAACAAATCTTGAGAAACTAGTTTACGAAGACATCTAAGAGATTTGGTATGTTCAATCATCTATTTTATCTTTTTATCTGAATTTGTAGGTTCAAGTACCTTATTTTCAACATGTTGTCACCTAGAAATGCACCCTATGCAAAGTTGTAAAAACTAAGCTTTCTAGTGAAACATTGGATCACTCCAAGGCTATGGGTCACCTGAGATTGGAGTGAACCTCCGGAGAAGGCCGGCTTCCTTTGGGTATCACCTAAAACTACTAATTTTTTTTAAGGAAAAGGGAGAGAGCTAATGCATAAAAATGAAGATTAAACTCTAAGGTGATGCATCAAAATGATAGGAACAACGAGATACTTGAGCTACACTTGAATACTGGTGACAAACATGAGACTGCACAACAAGATCCTATAGATCACACATTCAAACAGGTTTAACATGCACATGCCCTCAAGAAGGAAAGGCAGATTTTCACAAACTAGAAGCTCATGTGCTGGATTAAGTAAACATAGTTTGTAAACTACATGATACTACCTCTGCAAAGAAAGGCACAACATGAAACAAAAGCTATAAGGAAAGAGAATATTTCACTAAGTAGCTCAATGAATCACTTAAAAAGAATGCACTATATTTGACAAGAATCAGAAGGTAGAATGATGGACCATCAATGGTAACCAAGGTAGATTTTGTATATTATGTTCCAAATTGAGTTACAGAATCATGCTAGTCTGAGAGAGGACTGCAAAAAGGGTCACAAACTTCAGAGGAGCATACATCGGAACTCCTTTACAAAAAGGCAAAAAATGCCTTATATACAGAAAAGATCTCAGCCCCTTAGGGCTTTACAAAAAATATCAGTCCCAGAAAGATCTCCCATAGATCTTTTTATGGAGTTAATGCTATCTGCCATTGTGTCCCTGCCGTCCATGTCGGTGTGAAAGATTTCCCTTGGAGAAACCCTCAAATCTTTAGCAGCAACCACCGCATTCATTCTGTTCCTCGTGTCCACCTTTGAATTCCTCCCAGTCGAGCTGCTTTGAATGCTCCTGAGCTCCGAACAGATACACACTACCTATCATTTTGTTGACATTCTTCATCTGGTTGAGTTGCCACAGCTTGCTTTTGGCTTTCTCTGATTGGTTGGGCATACGCCACGCAGACTCTGTAGGCGGTCAAAAACTCTTCTAAAAAGAATCGCATCTCGGCGAGACACTGAAAGTGTCTCACCAATGCGATTATTCCCTCTGAAGCTATTGGCACAATATGCAATAGTTGATGAGAGTCTTGGCAAACTTAGGAGTCACGTTGATATCGCCAAAATATCGGCAAGTCAAACAGCATCGGGGAGAAGTCATAGCGAGCACCACTGAGTTATACCAATGCCGCTTTATTGGGCGATTCCATCCTGTCGCTGAGACATCTTGTAGACCTCCTTTTGCTTCACGTGTTACACTGAAGGCGCCACGCATGTCGGTGTGACCTCTCGTTGTCGAAGAGACCTCCTGCCAAGATCTCTTTTTCTTTAGTGACGCTGCTTTCCTTCGGCGAAACATCCTTATATCGGCAAGACCTTATGCCGATGTCAAGCTCTTTCGGCGAGGTCTTTACTTTCTGGTCGGTGAGACATCTTGATGTCACCCCGAATGCATTTCACTCCACCAGGCTCCAAATTTCTTTCGGCAAGACATTATCAAGTCGGGAAGACTTCATGGCGAGGCTCATTGTCTTGCCGATGTTCGTCCTTTTGCTGAGACTACACCGTGTCAACAAGACACTACCGCGATAGCTGGGAGCTCCACCGATGTCATTTATGTCGGGGATACCTTTTTCTAGTCGGTGAGACCTCTGGGCGAAGTCAAAATACTTAGGTGAGCTCCCTCTTGTTAGGAAGACATCTTGTCAATCTCTCTTTTCCTCCTCGGGCTCATTCTGCATCGGCAAGACCTTTTGTGTCGCTAAGACCTCACGACGATCCCACCAACCTTCGCCAAAACCAACATCTTCTGTCAATCCTTTGCTTTTCAACTACTGTCAGCGTGACCCCTAGATGTTGCCGAGACCATATGCTGAACTCCTCAGACTGCCTGAGCTCCCTTTTATTTTGTTGAGACTTTGGCCTATTGGCTAGACTTCATACCTAGCATTGGGCACTACACCGACGTCAAACATCGGGGAGACCTTCTGCGTTCGGCAAGACCTTATGCCGAGCCCTCTTTATTTCCTTTGGCAAGACCGTGGTAAGTTGGGAAGACATCTTGGCACAACCCATTGGTCATACCGATTCCCGTTCCATTGCTGAGACTTCCTTGATCGCTGAGACATCTTGTAGACTTCCCCTTACCTCACGTGTTACACCGAAGATCTTTCCCATTCGCCAAGACTCCATTCCGTTGGCCAGACCTCACATCAATATGACTTCATTGGTGGGACCGCTGACTTTCTTTGGTGTGACCTTCATCCTTCGGCAAGACATTATGCCGAATGCAATAACTTATGCCGAGCCCCATTTGTCGGCGAGACATTGCCGAGTTGGGGGGACCTTTTGTAATCGCTGAGACATCTCAGCGAGATCCCTTAGTCGTACCGAGGGCCTTCTTTCTTTTATGTCAGGGAGACTTTTTGTCCTCGGTAAGACCTCATGGCGAAGGGACCAACCTTTGCCGAGAGCCTACCTCCTTATTGGGGAGACTTTCACTGAGCTCATTGTTGTCGCCAAAGCACCTCCGGGTCGCCGAGACCTCTTGGCGAGCTCAAATTGCCACAAATTGCCACGCTGAAGACTTCAACATAAGGCACTGTTGGCGAGACATATTAGTTTCATTGGGACTTCTCACCGAGCCCTAGGACTTACCTCGAAGGAATGCAGTTGGTGTGACCTTTTGATGTCGGTAAGACTTCTTACCGACAGTCTTTCTTCAGGCGAGAGCTTCCCCGATGGATTTTAAACTAGCTACTATCGGCGAGACATCAACTCTTCGCTGGGACTTCTCACCGAGCCACTTTGTTATCCTAAAGCCCGTGGTCACCATGACTCTCACCGAATGACGATTGAATGGCCTATCGGCCAAAGATCCTGATGCAACAAGAGGTCATACCAAACCCTTCCTATCACAGCGATAGGCTTTGTAGCTTCATTTGGTAGGACAAAAGCTAGGTCATAGCGACCTGTTCAAAATGGAAAGTAACAAAGCAGCCAGTCGGCCAAACAGTAAAGATGTCATGCCAACCTAGCTCTAATGGAGGCTGAGCCTGTAACTACTAAGGCATAATTCCAACAGAGTAGGCCCCTTAACTGAAATCCTTGTGAAATGTCATCAGATGCATGAAATAACCCTCAGTGGAGATATCCCATTTGGCCCTTATGAACATCTGCATATAGATGCCTTGCCTGATTGAGCCTGAGGGTGATAATTAGGTAACACAACATATGGAGAGTGACCTTCAATTATTAGAATACTCCATGTATTTTGATGCCATGTTGAATAGTTGTATGATATGAGCAAAGGAACCTTAGAATGATCCATGGAAAAGAAGAGCACAAGCAAATAAATCAAAAGAATGTACCAAGAGACCCCCAAAATTACTCAACCAAGAATCCCCCCAGTAATATATGATTTGACACTTTATATTTAGTGCTTTTATAGATTCCACTTTTCAAAACAACAAAGTAGAATTGATCTTAGTGCTTATAGATGCCAAAATTGGCCACAAGCTCAAGTACAATTTTTGTTACAAAATGAGATTCATCTAATCACACTATTGAAAGTTACACAAAAAATTATGCACTTTCAAAAAAAATTGTACAAAAGAATGTTATCGTAGGAGCAAGAACAGAGCCTTGGAAGTTCCCAAAATGAGAATGACTCATCAACACCTATGAGAATATGAAGTTTCTAGAAAATTTAGGCACTAAAATTAAAATATGATTGCATCGCTACATAGAGCATGAAATTCTACCCCAAATAAAAAAAATCTTGAAAAAGGAAGGTTGTGAGCTCGAGTTATGAGCATTTGAAAACTGCCCTTCAAAATAAAAATGCAAATGGTGAGGGGCCAAAAAATCTCAAAGGGGGAGATGTTGTGTTGACATCATATGGCCATGAGGTTAAATTTGATGGTCATTTGACCGTCACACGTTTGCAGCTCCTCACCCATAATATTTTATTGACTGTCAGAATATTCTTTTGATGGTAATATGCCCAAAGATGTTGTCGCTGGTGGCTCAAAAATTTCTTGGCAAAATATTTTTAAAGTTCACAAAATAGTCCTTTTTGTTCGTCATTGATTTTACACTTTTCGATTATCAAAGTAGTCATCGGGTTTTAAAAAATGACTGCCTATCGAGATTAGTGGAGGTGGCAAGGGTCACCCACATTACATGGCTCCAGGTGAGGTAGACGGTACCCCCGTGAGTATTGGGTACATGTTTGCAAAATGTAAGTCTACAAACCAAAAAAAAAAAAAAACTAACAATTTCTTTTGTGACTGTACCCTTGCAATAATGGCCACTTGCAGTGATCGTACGATCAGATAGGAGAATTTTTCTTTGATGGCCCCAGACAAAAGTGTTCATTCTTTGTGAATTGATGATCAATCTTGGGGTTTTTTGGGCCTTTTGGATGCAATGGCTAGGTCAAATTTGACCCAAAATGCTCCAAAATTGTAGCTACCTTCTAGATTTGGCAACCATTCTTCAGCTTCAAACCCTCATAGATTTGGCATCATATGCTTGATTTGGACGAAAACAAAGGCACAAATAACTTTCTCTAACACTCTAAACTCAATGGAGAGCTCAAATTTGCACCAACAAGCTCCAAAATGAACTTGCAATACAAAGCCACAAAGAGAAACCCCCCCAAAATCTGGTACTTCTATCAAGTTTTTTTGATTCTCTAGATCATCATACGATGCAATACAAGAGCATACTCAAATTTTCAAGATCTACCAAGATCTTGAAAAAATAAATCCAATGGCACCTGAATTTTTTGATACCATGTTAGAGTTGACTATGGAAATAGCCACCCAAGGTCTAGAGGCAAAATGGAAAGCACAAAGAGATCAATATACAATGCTCAAGATTTCAATGGAATTGAATATCCAAGAATTTTTTCAATATATAAATGAGAAACCCTTGGTTATATAGCCAAGGTGAGACATAGGATTAGACAAGATTATGACAAGTGTCTTAATCCTATGACATGAGACAACTAACTTGACATAAAAGTAAAAAAGATAAGATTTAGACATGACAACTAAGTCTTCTAGAAATAATTTTAGGAACTAAGTAAACTTAGCATGTGAATAAGTCCCCTATACAAATGAGAACCCCTTGGTTATAAAGCCAAGGTGAGACATAGGATTAGATAAGATCATGACAAGTGTCTTAATCCTATGACATGAGACAACTAATTTGACATAAAAGTAAAAAAGATAAGATCTAGACATGACAACTAAGTCTTCTAGAAAGAATTTTAGGACCTAAGTAAAATTAACATGTGAATGAGTCCCCTAATAGGAATTAGCTAGGTACAAGAATTTTATTCACACCAACAAAAACATTAGATAAAAATGCCACTTAAGTGGCCTTCCAACTGCTAGAGAATAGGTGCTAGAAAAACACTAGAATGCCACGACTTAATGTGGCTTTTAAAAGCATTTAAAATAAGCCTATAATGAAACATGCACAACCACTTTTAGTGGCTCGACTATTTCCAAAAATGCCATGGTTTGCTTGCCATAAAGGTCTTTTCAAAATAGTTTTCAAAGGCAGTTTAAAAGTATAAAAACCAATGCCCCATTATATGGAAATGGCATATGCATTAAGTTAGCCATATTTACCACCTTTAGTGGCTTAAAGTAATAAAAGGTTAAATGAGAACAATAAATAAGATTGGCACCCTCAACTCAAAATTGGTGCAACCTCTTTATGAGTCTTTTAAATGATTTAAAAATAATTTAAATAACATATTAAGATTGCCACTTAAAGACTATAAAATAGCTAAAAACATTAGCTTTAATATTTCATTTATAAATAGAAATTAAATATCAATTTCATGTATGTATGTATATACATATATATGTATGTTATATATAGATATATATATATATATATGTATGTATGTATGTATGTATGTATGTATGTATGTATGTATGTATGTATGTATGCATGTGTATGTATGTAAGTATGTATGTATGTCTATATATGTTTGTGTGTATGTATGTATGCATATATATGTTATAATATAAATACATGTGTGTATATATATGTGTGTGTTTGTGTGTGTCTATGTATATATATGTATGTATGTATTTATATGTGTGTATATGTATATATATGTATTATGTATGTGTATATGTATATATTTATACACACATGTATTTGTATTATAACATATATATACACACACACATATATGTACACACATGTATTTATATTATAACATATACACACACATATATATACATACATATATATACATACACATATACATATACATATACATATACATATACATATACATATACATATACATATACATATACATATATACATATATATATTATATACATATTATTTATCAATTATCAAAATATATTTGAAATCAATTTAATTTGATGAGAATAAGATCATTTAGCGACTGGGTTATACTTACCCTATCAACTCCATTAATGACTCAATTTTAACTTATTACCCCAAATGACTCGACAGGGTTTAAAATAAACCTATATGAGTGTGTGGAGACTCAGATGGAAATACCAATTATTCTATCATCCATTCTCTTCTCCTGGGTAATACTCTCCCTCTTTATCTAGAGGGAAAGAAGTACTCTTGCATTTCACTTTGAAAAATATTCACGTAGTTAGCCGTTAATGATTTCATTATAATCATAAAATTGATTAAATAACATATATTCATTAAAGTGAAATTTACATCTCATTGCATATAATTTCATCAAAACATTAACATCATAATGACATCATCATACATCCAAAATTGTATTTTAACATAAAAGTTAAAAGTAATCCAGTTAAGTAATGTTAGGGTGTAACATATCTCCCCCCATAAGGACCATCATCCCCGATGATTCAATGTATCATAATATTTAAACATAATTTAAAAGTTTTTCTTTTCAAATTTCAAAAGCATGTAAAATATGAGGAAATTTTTGTCTAATATCATCATAATCCTCCCATGTATCACTTTTCTCTACATATTGTTCCCATTGGACCTTGTATTGAATGACCTCTCTATTACGCAAGTGGAGCCTACATATTTCGAGCACTCTGAGAGGCTTGATCATTACCACCCCTGGGTATTGTACCTATAGTGCATTCTAATAAATTAAATGATTAACACCTAGTATATATTTCTTATTTTATGACCATTTATCTCAATATGATAAGCTGAGCTTATGTTCAATTCAGTTCCAAGTGAGGAGAATAAGGTTTTCCAAAACCTTGATGGCATGCATGCATCCCTATCTTAGATGATCTTCTTGAGAACACCATCCAACCTAAACACTTCTTGCATGAATTTACAGGCTATGAATGGTGCTCCATCTATAAAATTCCTAGGTATGAAATGAGATACTTTGGTGAGTCTGTCCACCACTACCAGAATAGCATCATGCTTATTTCTAGACATAGGAAGACCTTGCATAAAATCCATATTGATGATCTACGATTTCCACTCTAGAATCTCATGAGGATATAGGAGTCCTATCAGGTGATGATATTCTGCTTTCACCCTCTGGCATTCTAAAAATCTTGCTACAAACCTTGCAACATCCCTCTTCATTCCTTTCCAAAAATATAGAGATTTCACATTGACTAGAAGTTTTGTTACTTTAGAATGCCTTGAATATGGCACATATTGAACTTATTTCCACACGATATTCCTTAAATTCTCAAAGTTCAGAACTTATATTCTTCCTCTGAATTTGAGAGTCCATCAGGTTCAAAATAAAACCCATCATACCTTGAATCTTGAGGGTTTTCCATGAGAGATTGCTTAACTTGCTCATAATATTCATCTCCCTTGAATTTTGCATTACCTGATTCTTGAAATTAGAATGTATAGATATCATCAAAGAGATATGTCTCCTTCGACTTAGGGCATTTGTTACTCAGTTTTCTTTACCCTTAATGTAACTGATCTCAAAATCATAGTCAGATATTAGCTCCAACCATCTCCTCTCATGAGCATTTAGATGTGGTTGGGTAAACAAATACTTAAGACCTTGATGGTCTAAACTTAATTCAAAGGATTTCCCAAGTAAATAATGCATGCACATTTGTAATGCGTGCATAATTGTTGTTAGATTGAGATCATGAGGGGCATAATTTTGCTCATATGAATTCAGTTTCCTAGATTCATAGGTGATGACTCACCCTTCTTGCATAATTAATCCACTTAATCCTTCTCTCGAGGCATCAATGTTGACCATAATATGACCTTCTAGATCAAGTAATTTTAAAATTGGTGTCGTAGTTAGCTTCTATTTTAATTGATCAAATGCCTCTTGGAATTTTCTAACCATTCAAACATTTTACCTTTCCTTTGTAGATAAGTAATGGGATAGGTAATTCTTGAAAAGTTAGCTACAAACTTTCTGTAATAACCTGCCAAACCCATGAAACTACAAACTTCATGCACTTTTTTTTGGTGCAGGACACTCTAGAATGACTTTGATCTTTGTTGGATCAACTGCAATTCCCTCAACTGAGATTACATGACCCAAGTATTGTACTTCTTTCTGGAAGAAAGTACACTTCAAAAGTTTACCAAATAGCTTATGCTCTCTCAGACATGTAGAATAATTTGTAAATGTTGAAGATTCTCTTCATTCTTAGAATATAACAAAATGTCATCTAGGAACACAAGAACAAGCTTATCTAAACATTTTTTGAATACATTGTTCATCAAATTCATGAATACTATAGGTGCATTCATCAATCCAAAAGGTAGGACTGTGAATTCATAATGCTTATATCTTGTTCTAAAGTCTATTTTTATGGATACCTTCATCCTTAAGACTTAATTGACGGTATCTAGATTGTAGATCGATCTTTGAGAATACAGTTTCCCCACACATTTGATTGAAAAGATCATCAATACCTGGAAATAAATACTTATTCGTTATCGTTGCTTTGTTGAGCATAAGATAGCCTATACACAAGCATAATGTGCCATTCTTCTAAACAAAGAGATCATTGGCATTGCCCAGGGTGAAATATTGGGTATGATCAATCCTTTGGCTAACAACTCCTAGGGTCTGATCAATCCTTTTGCCAATAACTCCTATAGCTGAGCCTTCAACTCCATCAACTCTGTTGTGGTCATTCGATACAGAGCTTTGGATATAGGTTCTAATCCTGAAATTATATCTATGGAGAAGTCAAAAGATCTCTTAGGAGGTAATCCGGGTAATTCATCTGGAAATACACCCTCAAAGTCTCGTAGAAAAGGGTACTTCTCCTTATTTGATCTTTCTTGATCCATAGATTCTTCTTCCATCCCTTGGAGTTTATGAGATTCATAATACATTAATTCATCTTGGAAGATGAACTTTTTGCAATCATCCATTTTCCCCATTTTGATTGCAAAGAGTTGAGACCTTTTTTGCTTGGCCCTCTTTAGTTGTACGATATCTATTTTCCTTAGCTTAATCTCTCTAGGTTTAAGTTGTAGATAAATTTTTTTTTCCAAGGTTGTCTAGACACTCTACTGTTTTAGGAAAACAATCTACCTTAGCCTTATGCCTCCATAACTAGTTTATTCCTAAGATGACACTATAAGATCCTAAGGGTGCTACATATAGGTTTAATTCAATAGAAAATCCTAGAAGTTCAACCTTAGCTTCAAACAAACACTCTATCAAAGCTCTTGTTTGGTTTGCATATTCTACTGACCAAGGTTTTACCATAAATCCAACTTTTCTAAATATTTTATCTAATAATTTTGGTGAAATAAAGCATTCAATGGCAGTAGTGTCTATTAAAACTGAAATTGGAACACCAAACAAAGTACCTAGAGTTTCAATTGGAGTAATTTGATACTTTTCTTGACAGTTATCTAATGCTACATGGATTCTTTGTTGAAAATCTGCCTATTGTGATGGTAAGGGATTTCCATGCGGTTGTGTTCCTTGTGTCTCGTTAGGACACTAAGTGGCATAGTGGTCACCTCCACATGTAAAACACCCTCCTAGGTGTCCTCGCCTTTCAAATTATTTTCCAAAGTCATCATCGTTCTTCTTAGAGTTGTATTTCTATTCTTTTTTTCATCCCTGGACTTAGTCTAATTGCTTTAGAATCCCTTATCACCCTTCTTTTTGAAGTCCTGCTTATCATTCTTTTTCTTGAATGATTGAGAAGATTGTGTCCAGTTAAACTTTTTGTGGTGCTTTTCTCAATAAGTTGACATAGACTTCAACTTATGCTCTTGTTTAATGGCCTTTTCATAAACTTGATCCATGGTAGTAGGACCATGAACATCCATCTCACCTCTTATTTGGGAATTTAGCCCCATGATGAACTTCCTTATATAGAACCTTTCATCCTTCTCGTATTGAGGAAAATACTTAAGGATACAAGTGAACTTCTCCTAATACTCAATCCCAGATGAGTCACCTTGTCTCAAATTTGAAAATTTGTGAGTTTATGATAAAAATACAGTTGTGATAACCACCTTTGTCTAAAGATTACTACAAAATCATCCCATGTCAGACTCAGTGAACTCAATCCTAATTCCATATTTTTATTCATCCACCATGTGGATGCTTCCCCAAACAACTGGTATGCTCCCCATACCACCTTGGTTACTCCTGAATAGTTCTTGATTTCAAAATACTTTTCCATCTTAGTGAGCCATGTCTCAACAACATCTTCGCTCACAGTTCCATCAAATATAGTGGGTGTGACCTTCATATTTTTTTTTATATATGTTATAATCAAGTAACTTATTCACCATTTTACAAATAAGAACAAGGTCAACATATCCTTAATTGGATTATTCTTCTATTTCATAAGCCTTGATGTGTCGTCTGCAAGAGGGAGAGCATCACCCAAATGCTTTACCTCCAATCACAGACTGGTGGTCCCTTGCACACTTTCCTACTAGAAGTGGCCCTACTTTTCAATGAAGAGCATAATCTAAGGAACCCCTAGAATTTCCATTTGAGTTTCTAGTGTTGTGTCCTACATAACCAATCAACTTGTAGACACCTAAAAATGTCTTGAGTATATAACATATCTCGATCTCGCTTACTAACTCTATTTTCTCTCATATTTCACCTAATTCGTCCAAATAATTAAAAATATTCAATTATTTAGTTGAATTCACATTATTCTCAAATTAATCGAATAATCAAGGTTATTTGATTAATTTATCATCATTCATCATTTTTTCCCTTTTTGATTAAATAATGTAAAATTATTTAATTAAAATATAATAATCCTACTTGATTAAGTAATTCATAATTATTTAATTAAAGTTCTTAATTCTTCCAACTTGCACAATTAAATGATTTTCATGAATTGTTTAATTAGCCAATTTTCCTCCCATCCTCCAACTTGCATAAAGAATATTCCACATGGAATATTACCTTTTCAAATTTGAATTCTTTTCTCCAACTCAAAATATCTCCAACATAATTCCTAAAATTAAGGGATATTGTTAAGTCTCTCATGGATTATTAAACATTGATCTAATCCTTGATCCATGCCTCATGGATTATCAACCACTTGATTCATCCTTAATCCACACACACCTCCTCAAATCAATTTCATCCATTGATTGTCCAATTCAATCCTCACCATTGATCAGAATTCTTAAAATCTATAAATACCAAGCCATTTCCATATCAATTAAATTCACAATCTTCATAACAATGTTACTCTCTAGGATTTCATACTCAAATCTTGAGCATTCTAGAGCATCTCTTGTGAATCAACCCTCATCAAGCATCTTTAAATCAAGCTTTTTCATAATGGATAATGCATAAAGTTGAGCAATCCACATACATCTCATACTTATGCATCAATCCACAATGGGATTGAGAGGTTTGCATCATTAGTTAGGTTCAATTTCTTTGAATTTTGTGTTTAATGCTTTGAATCAAGTCTTTTGGTGTTGTGAAATCTAATTTCATTATGACATTTGATTGATCATTATCTTGTAGGTTCTTTGATTTGATGTTTTAAGATCCTAATTACTTCTATTTTGATGTTATTTGATCAATTGAGCTAACCATGTGGCACAACTATAAACTCTTCTAACTATGTATGACACTATTGACTGGTTATGCAACTCTAGAGCATAGTGAACTAACAAATGCAAGCATAGAATTTTGCACCTACTTTGGCCAAAGTTTTGAATTAAATTCATCCACTTCCTTAAAAAGTAGAGTAGTACGTTCACCCACCCCTAACTCAACTTGGAAACCTTAACTGACCTATGGTTAACTCAAACTTACATTTGACCAAATGATTTGACTTTTCAAAGAGTCTTATTCATATAGTGATGACTCACTAAGTCAATTTGTTATCCTCAAATTTAGCATGCTCAATTCATGGGATAACCCCTATGTAACTTGTTCATTTTGTATCCCACATCCTCTAAGCACATAAATTGAGGCAAATCTCAATCAACCTCGAAAAGTCATTTCGAATGATTAAGCTTTTTACTTTTTGAAAAAATTGTCAAAGGTTAAAATTCAAGTGTTCATAATTTTCTTGCACATATAAGGTCGTTTAAATTCAATGCCTTTGCATATTTTTTTTTCACTGCATATTGGGATGTAGTCACATTGAATTTCAACACTATTACACTCCCCTTCTCACACATTTGGCAATTAATTCCATTTTTAATGAGCATATTAGGTTGTTTTAAATCAAATTTTCATTGTCATTTTCACCATTCTTTCTTGTTTCCTTGTTGATCTGTGTGCCTCCTATCTTCCCATTGCTCCTTGTTGTGTTTGTGCTTTCCCTTGCAAAGGATTCAATCATTTTTTTTTTCCATTTTTACTATGGTTACAGGTATGTATATTTTGTCACCTTTTATCATTTTTCTTTTGCCATTTTTGTAAATGTGTTTAGGGTTTTATAGTCTACATTGTTTTCATTTTTTTTTTATGGGTTCACTTCCATGGTTTGTGGTTCTTCCTATTTTCCCTCATTTATTTTCACCCATTACATAAACTTTGGAAGTTTCTCGTCATTTTTCCTACAAGTCATGAATGTTTCTAGCAAAAAACCCTCGCTGATAACATGATGTGTTGTGGGTTTTAAATCCTGACCCACATGTTATATCCCCACACACTTTTGGAATGTGTAATGTGGTATTTATTTATTGCATAACATGTATGTTTAATTGCAAAAGATGTATGGTTGGGCTAAAATATTGACTTACATCCCTTACCATCATGAATCCGTGTCAATATACATGCCATTATGGAATCATATATGCACTGTATATCAAGGTTTTAAACCTCGATTTACACAATCAGTGTCTTGTAAGATGTAAGTCAGGGTTTAAACACTGACATACATCTTTTACCTGCATACATAACATGTGGCTGCTGATTTTTTTCCCACAACAACACATTATTGTCTTAGCTAAGGTGCAGGTTGGGTTTTAAACCCCGACATGCATGGCTAATAATAATACCAATTAGATGTAATTCAGGGTTTAAACCCTGGCACACATCTTTACCTAATGCACTACCTTAAGTGTAGGTTAGGTTTTAAACTCTGACCTACATCTTTTACCAAATACATATGTAATATCAGAGTTTTTCTCTATATTTTCACAAGTATTTCCTACCCCCATGTAGGGGTGCAAAATTTTTGTACCTTTACATCCATACTATAAATACCCTGTAGGGGTAGAATATTTTAGCACCCTTGCATACCAATTTTAAAAGCACATGCAAAGGCATAATTTTTTCCCACTAGTGAAATCCTAAATTTTCTCTAACACTGGGAAAATATAAAATTTATTTTTGCAACTTATCCACTATTTGACCCTTCACCAAGCAAGAAAAAAATGAAGTTTAAATACCAACGGGTATTACCAATGACCTCTATGACTTCAAATGTTGATGAGATCAAGGACACCAAAATTCACCATGTTGATATGTCTGAGTTTCTTGAGAGGGTGAAAAAGAATCCATTGCATGTAGGCATGAGATATATCATTGAGAGCAATATCCATTTGGTGGCCTCATTTCTCGTGTCAACACATAATCTTGAATTTGTACTTGCAATAGCAACCCATTTTCATAAAGAAGACATGAGTGTTAGAGATGTGGACGAAAATGTGTTAATAAGATTGGATTAAGAGTTCTTTGAAAAAATCTTCCAATATCCAAGTATAAATACATATGCTGATCTCACCATTGAGAAATTATAGGCCCATTATGATAGCAATCTAGACAAATGCAAGAAGGAAATCAATACAAGGTGGCTCAAGAATCCTAGGCCAAATATCTCGAAATGGCCTAAGAACATTTCTCACAGTGATTTCATTAAGGAGGTAAATGATTTGATTACTCTTCTCAGTAGGATTAAGGGATTACCCACTTCCTCCAATTTTTTAGAATGGATGTATCTTTATATTCATGTCATGAGGAAGATACAACAACAAATATTCTATGGAAAGCAGAAAAGTGATGCTATTCATGATCATATTTCTAAGGTAAGTAACTCATTGAAGTTCTACATGACTTTGTACCTAGTTTATGTTGTTGCTTCCATGCAAAACTTTCCAAGGTTGTCATCAAAAGGTGACAAAAGGAAAGTTCTCATTTATCAATATTACTCTCAATTGACCCTGAATAAAAGTATCCAAGATTTTAGGAGGGTCAATGATTATTTCTTCGCTTCATACCTATGCATGTTTGATAGAGAAATTGAGAAGAGAAGAGTATCAAACAAGGCATGGGAGCTAGTTAATAAGACTGGTTGAATGTTCCTATAGTTCCCTACCTTCACATATCTCAGAGTTGGATGTTTTGACGAATTCCCATATATGCTTCCTAGGTATTCGAGTGATAAGATCACACTTATGGAGCTATGTAGGAAAATCATGGTTGTTCACAACAAGCAAGTTAAATCACACAAGCCTAGATTCAAGTTTCCTTTGACAATCGACAGGTACTCCATCACCACATCTCCTAGGGCCAAGGCTATGGAAACAAAGATGTAGTGGGTTACAATGAAGAAATACAAAAGGATGCCTAATTTTGATTATATAGGGACGAAGGATAGGCTAAAAAACAACTACACTCATGTACATAGGGTTGAGGATATATGGGCAGATTGTAGGACAAATGAAGATATAAGGGAGCTTGAATATTTTTAGCTTACCTTAGATTAGATGGTAAACTTGAATCTAGCTAACATTCCTAAAGATTTAGAAGATGATGAGAACATCCTTAATCCTGCTTATGAAGGAAATAACATTGTTGAGGCCCCTCTTCCTCCCATCTAGTGGTACAAAAAGGAGATGATCTCCATTAGAGAAAGATTCCAATAGATTTTTTCAAACACAAATGTTTGGTTACAGGAGAAGGGAATAAAATTAAAGTATTTCAATACTAGATCTGAAGAAGAGGAAACTGAAGGGCCTACTGGAAAGAAGGTTGAGTCAAGAACAAAGAATAAAAATTATGCGCTAAGTACTAGTGTTACACCATGTCTCTTAGTTACCGAGTTACTTTTACCTTGAAAGTAAATATGATGATAAATGTAGATCATGAACTTTAATATGCTCAATAGGTGAACATAATACTAAAATATGTATTATGATTATGTTTTATATTGATGGAAAATGTGATGAATAAATATGAATGGAAATATTATTACAATTTGAATGCTTTGATGATGCAAATGATTTATGATGCTAATGGATTTTATGTGAACGACTAACTACCTATGTGATGCACTAAGTTGAATGTAGGAATAGGTTCGAACCTTCAGAAGAAAGGGGTAGTATCACTCAAGAAAGTTGCTTGGTTTGGTAACCCTTTATGAGCCTAATTGAGCATTCACACACTCACACCCTAGTTGGTCTAGTCAAGTTAGTTCGTAAAATTAGTAGGTAACCTTCGATTATTGAATGGGAATTCTTTGCAATGGTTTTGGATATGGTCTTGTTTTATGGTTGTTTCTTTGGATTGAATTATGTGATTGGATATATATATAGAGTATATGTTCTTTATGTATTCATACTTATATGTTAATCAACAAAGTATATACCTAGAATGTATAAATGTATATATGAACATGTCCTCGGTAACCCAAATACATGGGAGTATCAATTGGATAAATACGACATATACATATATGTATATATGCACTCCATATATATACAACAATTGATAAATATATGAGTATATGTTTTACTTATGTATTTACATGGTAAGAATATACATTATATATGTGTGTGTGTGTGTATAAATACAGTAACCCATGTATGCACACATGAAAGTGCAAAGGTGGAAACACCTATGTATGCTCATGCTTGAATATACTATATGAAAGGGTAATTGAATATATATGTATATATATTTATATATTCTTATCAATGTATATTTTGTAAGGTAATTAAAATATAATATGTATATGAATGTTCATCAATGAATATATAAATGTATGTTTATATGTGAATATGTAAATAATATATATATATACATTAATGAATATGTATGTGTATATACGCACATACTAATATATGTATATATATGTATATAATAATCATTGGTTTATATATATATATCAATAGTGACTTATGTGTATATATGTATAATATAATATATATTGTGGACACCTATTTTGGGTGTCCAAGGGTTCTCTAGCTCTTCTAGGATTTTTCACCTAAAAGGAGAGAAATGGACCCAAAATGCTAATGTCTACACTCAATATTAATATAAATAGGGATGTAATGTGCTTAACTATGATGTATAAATGCAATAAATTGAAAAAGAAATGATTTATTGATGTTAAACCTAAGAAATGTAAAGTGTTGGAAAACATAGTGATGTATGCAAAAATACCTAAGAATGCAAATAAATGATGACAAAATTAAACAGAACTGGAGAGGTGCACCTGAAATCTAAATTTTGATGTAGAGAGGATTTGGAATCCTATAGAGTCAACTGGAAATATTAGTTGGGACACTTACGCCAAGCTGGGCGACTTAGTCCAATTTTGAGGAAAATCTACCAGAATAGGAATCTTCCAAATGGGTACTCAAAAATATAGAAACCACTTTTCAGGTCTGGTAGTGGGACTAATTCGCCACAAATGGCTACTTAGTCCACCTAGGAATTTCTAGAAATTTGGGGCAGGATTATGTAGCTTTTGGTCTGCACTTCCTTTTCTGACAGGTGTTCAGTCCAGAAACTATATAAAACTGGCTGAAATTGGTCTCCAAGCTTCAATTAGGGTTTTGTTGACTTTGTTGACCTTGATGGATTGAAAACACCTTTTTGACACTTTCCTCTTTGATAAATATGCATACAAGACCAACAAACACGCAAAGAGGGGAAAAAGGGTTAAGGGTTAGAGTATAGGGGTTTAGCTTGGTCAAACCCCGATTTGGTAATCAAACCCTATGAAATGAAATGAAATAAGAAGAGAATGATAAATAAACATGCAATGTCATAAACTTACCAAACCCTTGATGTATAAATATGAAGATATGCAATGAAGTGCTCCAATGGATGACTTGATGATGCTTAGAGTGCTTGAATGCTTAAGAAAGATTAAGTGAATGAGTGAATTAGGTGCTTGAGAATGAATAGGTGTTATAATGAGAGAAAAACCCTTCATTTATACTTGATTTTCCAATAATTCCTGAAAATAACACATCATAGGCCATCCTCAAGGGTAATAGAATAAAATCCTACCAGAAAATTGAAATTATTTTGATTTTTGTGCCCAGTGGGACTAAGTCACCCCAGGTGGCGACTTAGTCCCACTAGGGAAAATTTACTGGGTGTTAGAAATTAAAGTGCATTAAATAAGGCTTAACGGGAATATCCTAAAAAATACACTTAAGTATGGCCGGAAAGTGCATTAAGGGGTCATTTAAACATGAGAAAGGGTTGAATTAGTGAGGACAAGTCTAGAAAAGCATGAGAGTTTGTTACAACTCTTCACAACACTTTGAAATAAGACTTGGTAAGTGATAAAAAAGGGGTTATTTAAGTGAATTATAATGAAAGGATCCTAGAAAAGTGTGAAAGTGGGTTACAACACTTCACAACACTTTTACAAGACATTCTAGAAGTCTTAATGATTCACAAGGGTCCAAGACCTAATGTGAATGTGTTGACCACATTACAGCATTAAATCTAGGAAAAAATAAGCCAAAGTCCATAAGAAAGACTCAAGTGAGCGTAAAAATGTCAACTATACTTTTTTGGTGACACATTAAGCCCCCACTTTAGTGAGAGGATGAACTTGCTTCAAACTCACACTAAAGTAGCCCAACATGCACATTGTGAGGGATCCAAATGCACTCATGCTAGTAAGATGAGACAAAAATAATCAAGAGGGATGATCAAGCCCCCAAGATCAATATCTCATGGAAAACCAAACATAGACACAAAGGAACACACATGAAAATGATGAAAGAGAATGAAAGAAAGCTTCAATCATTTTTCTAGCCCATTGTGGATTAGATCTAGGCTATTTGTTTGGAACAAGAAATGTGTACTCACTTTGGGGCAACAGAACTCATGGTTTTCCACCAGGTGAGAAGGCCTAAAAGGTGAGAAACATACACTCACAACTGGTATGTACTCACAAACACACAGGTGGCTATGGGGAAAAGTCATGCCTTGGAATGGGCTTCCCGCTCAACCATATCAAAGTTATACCTCCTGATAACTTTAATAAGGTGCCACAAAGGGAAAATGTCATTTCGTGCTTCATGAGACAAGCAAAGCTTCGTATGCTTAGAACTCATGAACAAGTGCGATGGCACCACAAGCATGCAAGTTGTGTTATGCAAGGTGGCATATAAATGCAAAATGCAATGTACAAAAGAATGTTCAAAGGAGTCTTGCTTAGTTCATGTGAGGTCTATAACTTAGGGAACATTGTGTCTAATGTCTCCAAGAGAGGACTAATCAAAGAATAGAATATTTGCAACTTATGGGATGCGGTGTGTCACATCAGGCCTCCAAGAGGAATGTAATATGCTGAGATAGATCATGCTCATGATAGACATCACACCCAATGTCATCCACAAAGCGACAAACACATCATATAAAGTAACAAGGTTTTATTGAGAACCAAGAAAAAGGAAAAATGCAAAATGAATTATGCCAATGTATGCCCCCACTTTAAAGGAATTGTTACACACTATACTATGAGAAATTACTTTAAAGTAGCAAATGAAAAATGCAAACAGAAAGAAGAAATGAGAGCCAACTTGGAAAGCCCCTATGCTAAGTCATATGTTTCTGAGTAAGGCTGCATCATGCAAATGAAAAATGAACAACATAAAGAGGGGTTTCCCCCAAAAGGAACACACCAAACACATAAGGGATCTATGGATTTGGAGTTAGTATGTTCTTTGCTGCAATGTTTTGTTATAGAGCTCAAAACTGTCATCATTCCCCAAATACACATAGAACTGGAAGAATGACACAAAGAGAGCAAAAACAAAGAAAAATAAAGATCCGTTTGGGTCAACATGGAAGAGACATAGGATGTCTCAACACTTTGCATCATCCCCAAAAGGAAAACACAAGAAAAATGAAAGCAAAAGAGGTGAAAGAAAATGAAAAAGCTTTTTGGGTCAACATGAGAGAGACATTTCGGTCTCAGTTCCTTGTATCATCCCCAAAAGGAAAACACAAGCCAAAAAGAAAAAGACAAGCGAAAAAGAAAAAGGGGCCTTTTGGGTCACCATGGAAGAGACATAGGGCATCTCAACACTTTGCATCATCCCCAAAAGGAAAACACAAAACAAAAGTGAAAAAGAAAATAAAAATACCTAGTGGGTCAACATGGAAGAGACATAAGGTGTCTCAACGCTTTGCGTCACCCCCAAAAGGAAAACACAAAACAAAAGTGAAAAAGAAAATAAAAAGACTTAGTGGGTACACATGGAAGAGACATAGGGCATCTCAACACTTTACGTCATCCCCAAAAGGAAAACACAAAACAAAAGAAAAAAAGAAAATAAAAAGACCTAGTGGGTCAACATGGAAGAGAAATAGGGTGTCTCAATGCTTTGCGTCATCCCAAAAAGGAAAACACAAAAAAAAAGTGAAAAAGAAAATAAAAAGACCTAGTGGGTCAACATGGAAGAGACATAGGGTGTCTCAATGCTTTGCGTCATCCCCAAAAGGAAAACACAAAACAAAAGCAAAAGGCAAAATCAATGTACAACATATAGAAGAATGAAGGTACAAATAGAAGAATTGCACAAAGAGAGGGAGAACATCAAACGTCACGTTATGGGGGAACACGATACGCACATGCAAACTCAAAAGAAAATAAAATGCAAAATACTAGTAAGGCAGATGCAAGTCAGCCATTAAGCGAGTCATTCACCTCCCAATCTCAATTGGTATAAGAGGAAGGTGAATAACGTAGCTAAGGGACAATGACACATACATTACTAGGATACAACTATCTATGTCTTGCCCCCACTGAGTGCAAGGAAAGAATGAGCTGACATAGGTGATGGGAAAGATAATGTAATAGTGAGAATGGAATATTCTACAACTATTACACAATAAAGTGTGTGGTTTATGGATTGATCAGATAGCAATTATCTCCATCAAAATGATATTTTCTCAATATTTATTTCAATTGGTGACACTCATCACTTGTATGTCCAAGAACATGATGATAAGTGCAATGTGGAATGTTAGCATCTTTAGGATAGATTACCAACCTATTCATAGGTGGTAATAAAATGAGTTATTTGTTCAGAAGGATTTGCAACTTCCTTTCACATTCAGGTGGTGGATGGAGAGGAAACTTTAATTTTTTCAACTTGTAAGGTCATTTGCGTTTACTAGATTCACCTTTTTCATGGATTGGATGATGAGGAACCATGGGGATCCTATCATCCTTGTCATTGGTATCATGTAAGGGTTATTCACAAGGAAGGAGGACATTCAGATCGGGGGGGGGGGGAATATAAGATCACCATGCCATCATCACAAAGTTTCCAATATTCTAAAGGAGGCTTGCTGTCATGAGGAGAATCTTGATAGCCTAACCCTGTTGTGTTTTCATCTTTTGGACTTTGTTCTAACTATTGATGAATATTATGTTCAGTTGTTGTGTCACATCCTTGTTTGCTTAAGATGGTAAAACCTTTTCCATAAGTTTCTTCAAGGTTGATTGATATGTTTGTAACTTTGGTATCATAGAATGGTTGAGGAGTTGCTTGGTTAGAGGAACTAGGTCCACCTGATGGAGGGAACTTAGGTCCTTCATTTTTTTTAGGATGTAGGTAACCAAACATATTAGGAGGTGAGACTATAGGAAGGTCTTGTTGTTTCATGGATGGATAAAAGGATGCATTGGCTTTAAGGTTTTCAAGACATTCGTTTAAGAACTTATTCAGGCTATCATCATATTCTCCAATGATGTCAACATCATGAGGAGGACATTCATGAGGAGTAGAAGGAGCATGAGGAAGCTCAAGGTCATTAGGATCAGTTCCAAAAGCACAATTTGACATGTCCACTAAAGATTTTAATGACATCCAAAACTTATTAAAGCAAAAAGCCATGATGTAAGCAAACTATAGGCAATAGATAGAAGAAAACAACAAATTTAGAAATTATGATAGAATGTAATAACAAAAAACTGAAATGCAGGAAATGCCTAGAAAATGCTAGAAATTATAGTGCAAAATGTGTAGAAAGACTAAGTCGCCCAATGTGGTGAATTAGTCCCAGTGATGATTTTGTTGTGATTTTTAAGAAATTTTAAATGCAATTTGATGTTTTTTAGATGCATAGATGCAATTACAGTATGAAAATGCATAATTTTTGTTGTTTTCCAATGAAATAAAATGCAAAAATGCAAGCTATATGAGCTTTTCACTGATGATTTTTTTTTTTAAAACCCTAGGATGCAATTTAAAAAATGCAACACCTAATGCAATGCTAATGAAAGTTAAACATAGGATGAAAATTCACTTGAAATCAAAAAGAAAAATTTCAAAATTCGGGTTCACCAAAATGTGAACACTGATTTTGGGTGTCCAAGGGTTCTCCAGCTCTTCTAGGATTTTTCACTAAAAGGAGAGAAATGGACCCAAAATGCTAATGTCTATATTCAAGATTAATGTAAATAGGGATGTAATGCACTTAACTATGATGTATAAATGCAATAAAATGAAAAAGAAATGATTTATTGATGTTAAATATAAGAAATGCAAAATGATGGAAAACATAGTGGTGTATGCAAAAATAACTAAGAATGCAAGTAAATGATGAAAAAATTAAACAGAACTAGAGAGGTGCACCTGGAATCTGAAGTCTGATGCAAAGAGGCTCTGGAATCCTACAGAGTTGACTAGAAATGTTGGCTAGGACACTTATGCCAAACTGGGCGACTTAGTCCAGTTTCGGGGAAAATTTGCTAGAATAGGAATTTGCCAAATGGGTACTCAAAGATATAGAAACCACTTTTCAGGCCTGACAGTGGGATTGATTTGCCACAGATGGCAACTTAGTCCACCTAGGAATTTCTAGAAATTTAGGGTAGGATTTTGTAGCTTTAGGTCTGCACTTCCTTTTTTGATAGGTGTTCGGTCCAAAAATTGTAGAAAATGGGCTGAAATTGGTCTCCAAGCTTCAATTAGATTTTTTTTGAATTTGATGACTTGATGGATTGGAAACACCTTTTTGATGATTTCCTCTTTGATAAATCTACATACAAGACCTGCAAACACACATGCAAAGAGGGGAAAAAGGGTTAAGGGTTAGAGTATAGGGGTTTGCCTTGGTCAAACCTCGATTTGGTAATCAAACCCTATGAAATGAAATGAAATAAGAAGAGAATGATAAGTAAACAACATACAATGTCATAAAATTACCAAACCCTTGATGTATAAATATGAAGATATGCAATGAAGTGCTCCAATGGATGACTTGATGATGCTTAGAGTGCTTGAATGCTTGAGAAAGATTAAGTGAATGAGTGAATTAGGTGCTTGAGAATGAATAGGTGTTAAAATGAGAGAAAAACCCTTTATTTATACTTGATTTTCCAATAATTCCCAAAAATAACACATCACAAGCCGACCTCAAGGGTAAGAGAATAAAATCTTGCCAGAAAATTGAAATTATTTTGATTTTTGTGCCCAGTGCGACTAAGTCACCCCAGGTGGTGACTTGGTCCCACAGGGAAAATTTACTGGGTGTCAGAAATTAAAGTGCATTAAATAAGGTTTAACGGGAATATCCTAAAAAATACACTTAAGTATGGTCAGAAAGTGCATTAAGGGGTCATTTAAACATGAGAAAGGGTTGAATTAGTGAGGACAAGTCTAGAAAAGTGTGAGAGTTTGTTACAACTCTTTACAACACTTTGAAATAAGACTTGGTAAATGATAAAAAGGGGTTATTTAAGTGAATTATAATGAAAGGGTCCTAGAAAAGTGTGAAAGTGGGTTACAACACTTCACAACACTTTTACAAGACATCCTAGAAGTCTTAATGATTCACAAGGGTCCAAGACCTAATGTGAGCGTGTTGACCACATTACAACATTAAATCTAGGCAAAATAAAGCCAAAGTCCATAAGAAAGACTCAAGTGAGTGTAAAAATTCCAACTATACATTTTTTGGTGATACATATACATATATTATAATGATATACGTTAATATATATATATGGATGTGTTTGCATATTAAATATTAGCAAATGGAGCGCATTACATATAGCGCAAGAGTAAATAAGTGAAAGCACATTTAAGCCAACATTGATGTATTTGGACCAGTGCATATAGATAACACTTGAAAAAGTATACATATTTAAACCTATATTCTTAACAATGTATGCAACACCTATCCAAAGTGGACTTAGCTTATTAAATGCAAAATAGATGAACTTGTATGCAACACTATAAGGAATATTTTAATAGTTTGAAAATAGTAAAGTATATGCCATGTAAGGAGGCACATATGATAGTGCAAGGCACAACCTATAGTGGAATATAAGCCAAGGCATAAGGTTAAGAGACCAAGTCAAAAGCATGAAACAAATCATGTATGAGATAGTGTTGTTGTGTAAACATTTTAGAATGTAGTTATTGTTGTTTAAGAAATTTGTAGAATATGTCAAGCCTGCGCTTATGAAGGTGGCACCATATTTTCTTGAGGTTGGAATGTAAAAGAAGTCTTTGAATTTGTATAAGGCTGAAAATAAGTATTTGGACTCAGTCAAGTGAAAACTTGGCAGAATTTTGTAATGGAATTCAAATTAGGAAACCTATTTTGAGCTTGTTGTCCCAAATATCAAGTCGACTTAGCCATTTGCATAGTATGGATTGTCATGTGTTACAAACCTATGAGGGATTCGTTGCATGAGGATGAAAGGTGGCATAAATACTTACTTGTTTGTAGCCTTTGGTTGCTCACAAATTAGTATAAATAGAGGTGATCATTCTACCAAATGCATCACTTATCAATCATATTTCTTAAGAGTTATTTTGCTATAAATTTAGTGCAAAGTCAGTTGAGAGTTTGTGAGATTAAGAGTTGTATTGTTACTTTATATTTGATTTTTTGAGAGATTTAGAGTGAAGCTAGTAGAGGTGTTTGATTAGTTCATAGTGGAAGTTGCAAGCAAACTTGAGGAGAAGATTATTCAGTTAGAAGCTTTAAACATGCATGTGGATTTCTACTTCTTTGTTATTATGTTGGAAAGATTGTTTATTGTATTGTCATGTTGAAATATTTTCTTTTACTTGTGTGAGATACTTGTATATGCTTGTATGCTTCTTGGTTGTTTATTATGTTGGAGAAACATGTCATATTGGGTTAATAGTTTTATATACCCTATATGGGAAAATAGATGATGATATTTCTATTTAAGACTACACGTATTTAGTCTATACTATAAGTATATAGAATGAAATGTGAAATGTAGTACATGTATCGATGTCTTGAGGTAACTTGAATTTATTAGCTTATAATGCTAGGTAAACCTTGGGAATAATGAGGTTAGCATTACAACAATAATGATGGTATGAAAGACATCATTGTTGATAGGATGTGACATCATGCAAACCATATTATTAATCTATACTTGAATGATCACTTGATCGTTGCTTACTTGATTATTGATTGAAACCCTAGGTTGAGAATAACCTACTGGGTTGGGATATTTACTTGATTATTGATTGAAACCCTAGGCTGAGGTTAACCTACTTGGCTGGTTTTTTTATTTGATCTTTGGTTAAAGCACATAAGTTGAGATTAACCTACATAATTGGATTGATCATTTATTGTTGATTTTATACTTTTGATTAAGATTATTTATTGTTGAATATTATACTTTTGATTTTTGAAGATTATACTTTTGAATGAGGTCATTTATTGATGGGATTATGATTTTGATGGAAGTTATTTATTATTGAAATTACACTCTTGAATGGAGACTTTAATTGTTGAGATTATACTTTTGAAATAGAGTCATTTAATGATATGACGTTAAGCTATCTGTATGGTTAATTGGTAAGATAGAGTTGCTTTGAGATACTTGTAGCAATGTCATTTAGATATGAGTTTATGGGAAGATTATTCCTAGGGTGAGGATAATCCATGGGAAAGGGAATAACCTAGAATAGAATACTAATGGTCAAATAAAAATCGAGCAATTGTAGTGGTGAATATAGATGATCCCCACTCGAAGAACTAGGTGTTGAATCTTTGGCCAAAGTATTGTAGGTAGCCATTGTCTACAGTGTCAATTCATTGTGATCCAAATACATACTAGGTTGAGAATATCGTAGAATTAGAGTTTGACTTTATGGTAAGCTCTAGACATGTAGGACACACCACTATGCTTAGAAAGGGCCATTTGAAGGATGAGGTTACCAAACCAATCTCTTTGTCGAAGGGTAGGTCCATATACCAATTTGGTAGATGTGTGGGGGACCACAATTAGTCCATGGTTGGTGAAAAAGTGCTTGAGTGATGCTTCTCCTCATGCAGTTGGTGGCCAAGATTTGGGAGGACATTCTAGATCATTGGTATTTCTAATTCAAGAATTGAAGATGTATTCCCCAGTATTGCGGACAACTAGAAGGTATGCACCATGGAAAGGGGACATCTAGAATGTACACACCAATACTAGGACATTTTTAATAGTTTATATTTCTAGTTCATGTTAGTTTGTTAAAGCTACGTATATAATCATGTATCCATCTATATGGAAATTATAAAAGTGAAATATTATTTTGAATATAATTATGTAAAGTTAAATCATACTTATATTAATGGAATAATTCTTTGATTATGCAATGGAAAGTTTGGATAAATTTATATTTCAAATGATGCATTTATTATGGAAAAGAGAAGAGAAATTTTATTGCTTGGAATGTTAGTAGCCTAACTGTCCACTTGTGGGTAAAACATAGAAAATTTTATTGGGTAGAACAATGGGAATGTTACAACCACTAATACTCCCAAGTTCATTTTCATAGTGAAAGGAGATAAGAGGAAGGATACAGAAGGGCCATCTACTCAGACTAAAGAACAAGGAGAGGAAAATCGAGATGAAGAAACTCAAGAGTCTTTGGTCGATTCACCACACAAGTCTGCTCTTGAAGATTGACTTGTTTCTTTCTCTCCCATTATTGCTACATTGCCTAGTCCTACTCCCCCTGCTGTTACAATTGAACAACCTTTGTCTGCTGCTACCATAATTTCTATTGCTCCTACCATATCTATTTAGTCAATTTAGATTCATCCCTGACTTCTAAGTCCATTTTTGAGAGTCCTCGTAATAATTTTGAAAATGTTTTTGGCTCTTCATCTTCTTTGCATAGTTTTTCATCTCCTATTTTTTTATGTGAATACACAATCTAATATTGATAAATTCATGACTGAGTCCTCACAAAATGTATCTAATATGGAAATTTTGGTTGTAGTTTTGACCAACACTCCACCTCTTATAGCTACCACCTTTGTCAGTGTTGTACTATCAACTCAAACTATGGTGGCAAGTATTGAAGTATGTTCTTCTCCTCTTCCTTCTTGGTTGGATTCTCAAAGACCAAGGAGGAAGAAGCAAGTTGTCTCTCTCAATGACTTCAATTTTGGTCAGTTGGTGCTTTTTAAGACCAAGTCAACAAAGAAATCCAAAAATATTTTGAGGGTGTTTATTGATAAAGTAGGTTACAAGTATGCTAAGGTAGCACAACCTCTTCTTGATAAAATTTCAAAGGAAGTTGACTTGTTAGAATATCATATTACCAGGATAGAGCTAGGAAAAAGGATGCATGAAAGTGTGAAGGAAGATGTGTAGACAACATTAGCTTCCCTAATTGAGAAATATGACTAGGATGAAATTATCAAGGATCAATTAAAAGTCAAGGATGAAGAAATCACTTCAGTTCTCTAGAAAACAACCCAATCTTCTAAGTCAATTGAGCCCATTGCTACAAGTATAGAAGATCCTGCTATTCAGAAGGCCAAGAGGACACATGCATGGGCACTAGTAGAATTTGGAAAATAAATGACTACGTGACTAAAACTTTTAATCACGTGACTAACACTAGTAGAATATTGCAAATAAATGACTAATTTGGTCATTTATAACTGACTAATTTGGTCATCAGGTAAAATCACAACTAAATGACTAATATCAGAGAAATAAAAATGACTAAATAAATGACTAATATAGACAAATAAAAATGACTAAATAAATAACTAAATAAATGACTAAATAAATGACTATTACTCTATTCTTTTTTCTTTCAAATTTGATCATAATCCATAGAGCTTAAGCCCCCCTCATGGGATCCCTACCTAAGTGGGCCATTTATAATATAATTTTTATATTATATTATATTATATTAATAATATTTATAATTTAATATATTATAATATAATATAATATTTATATATTTTTTTGATACACAAGTATTATTATTTTATTAATGTTATAATATTTTGGCTACAATCGTCTACATTACAGGAAAGACCACCATTAACACCTAAGTTTCTATGCCAAAAAACCATAGGACCACCAAGAAAAAAACTTCCAACCCGCCCAGAAAAACTCCCAACTAGAGCCATAAAGAAACAAAAAGGGCCAACCGACCAATGCTCCTAAAAGAGCATGCCCATACATCCATACAAAAAACCAGACCTTCCAACAATGAAAAAAAACTAAACTAGACTTACAGAAAATGATTAATTTTTGGAAAAATCTTCAAAATATTTAACCCACTCCACACCCCCAGCCACCATCAACCCAAAGAACTTTAGGAACTCCATCACCACTACAGCTATCAACCTATGCTTCATAGGGGCCAGTCCACTCAAATCGAGAAGGAACATGTACAACTTGATTGCTTCATCTGAGGACTAGAGGAGCTCCAAGTCGCAGGGATGCAAAACACCTTTTCCAACCACCACAACACATAGGACCTCATCAACTCCTTCCACAAGATCCTCTCTAATTTTTTTTTCAAGAAATAATTTTTCCTCTACCTTCTCCACCTTGTTATCCAATAACAATGCCAGAAAATGAGATGAGATATGCAAATTGTCCCTATCATATTCCTTGTTCTCCAAATGCCCAGTACCCAAGATCATTTTAGTCGCCACAACCACCATATGATCATTGTTGAGAAAAATAATTTTTAGACATTGATTGGTTATTTCTCTAAACAAAGCTTAATGTTGAGCCGATGACTTCATGGAAATCAAGGTATCCACCGCAAATCGTGCCAGCCCATCCATCGACACCTCCACTATGAATTGAGAGTGCTTGGCCAATATCGTCACCCAAGCTCCAACCACTCCTAGCCAGATAGAGAGAACACCATTCGCGGCCAAAAGAAAATAAAAATGGAAATGAAACGACCCTTGCTTCGGCCTTAAAGCCAACTCTTAATAATGAATGAATTCCAAGTACCTCATGGCCATCACCTCCACTAATGAATCCCCTCCAACGTGTCGATTAACTATGAAATGACTAAAACCTTTAGATTAATGCGCTCAAATTGGCCTAAAAAATGGAAACCATGCTCCCTCATTAAAACACGTACTTCGTTGACATGACATTTCCTGCCCATCAGTTAGCAAGAGCAACTGCCCACATCATCCCCTTCACCGCTGTCGCCAAACACCGTAGAATAAACTGCCACATCCCCTCCACTAGACTAGAGGGGCGCCCGCCCTAACACCCGCATAATATAATATTTATATTATATAATATAATATATATATATATATATACTATAATATAATATTTATATTATATTATATTATAATATAATATAATATATTATAATATAATATAATATATTATAATATAATATAATATATTATAATATAATATAATATATATAATATAATATAATATTTATATTATATTATATTATAATATAATATAATATAATACATTATAATATAATATAATACATTATAATATATATATATATATAATATATAATATAATATAATACATTATAATATAATATAATATAATATAATATAATATAATACATTATAATATAATATAATATAATACATTATAATATAATATAATATTATATATAATATAATATAATACATTATAATATAATATAATATAATATATAATATAATATAAGACATTATAATATAATGTAATATATATAATATAATATAATATAATATACTATAATATAATATAATATATATATATAATATACTATATAATACTATAATATAATATATATAATACTATAATATAAAATAATATATAATACTATAATATAATATAATATATAATACTATAATATAATATAATATATAATACTATAATATAATATAATATATAATACTATAATATAATATAATATATAACTATAATATAATATAGTATATTATATTATATTATATTATATTATATTATATATATATATATATTAATATATATAATATATTATACTATAATATAATATAATATATTATACTATAATATAATATAATATAATATACTATAGTATAATATACTATAGTATTATATATTATAGTATTATATATATATTATATATATATTATATTATTATATATATATATATATATTATATATATATTATATATTATATATTATATTATATTATATTATATTATATTATATATTATATTATATATATATATATATTATATTATAATATTATATAATATATATATATATTAAATATATATAATATTAAATTAAATATTATATAATATTATATTATTAATATTCCAGTGCATTTTTTTTTATATTATTAATATTCCATTGGGAATTTTTTTTTAGCAGGCTTAATGGGTGGGCATAATGGGCACCATAATTTTCATTTTATGGGCAATAATTTTTATTTTAAAAAACATACTCTGAGCCCCTCATTGAAACCTTATTTTCAGGCTGCAACTTGCCAAATTGGAGAAGTAAAAGGTCAAAACCAGTGAGGAAGAGTTTGGAGGAGCCTTTTCATGAACACAAATATAACATTGAAGTTTATAGAGCAAGGTATGGTGTACATTTAGAGCATGGACCGTTTGATAGGCAGATAACTGAATTTTTGTGAATGATGATCTTTGGGGCATTGGCTCTTCTTGTAAGTCTTAACAAATGTTTTTTGCGTGCCATATTATGCTGTTACTGTTTGGGACAGAAAGAAAGCATTTCATTGAATGCTATTTGTTTTTGTTTGTGCTACTTAATTTTTAATGCCTTAGCATGTCATGTGGGATGGAGTGATGTTTATTAAAGAATTATCTTGAGACAGTTAGGGCTTGAAAATCCTCTCAAAATTGAAAATTCATGGAATCCTTGCTTGTTGATCATGTAGGGATTTTCTCTTGTTCCGGCCTTAAATTCATATTTCATGGGAAGGTCTCTTGTTTTCAAGCTCCCATACATTTTCACTCAGTCTCATCTGTTGGGGTACCCTACATCCATCATTTAAAACCTTCCTTTTCTAGGAATGCCCCCATCGAGGAGCTAATATAACTCAATCTTGTTTCAAAATCCCACAATGTTGTTGTAGGGTCATTATGGTTTCAATTAGAATAATTAGAAATATTTGATATAGAAGAGTGTTTTTCTTACATTATTGTCAAATCCATGCATTTCAATAACTATGGGCCATGGCCTCCTATAGCTTGTTAACTGAGGTATTTTACTTACAAACAATATTTGCACTTCCAATTTCACCCTTGGTAGGGAACTTCAATCCTTTCTTAGTCATAGAAATAACAACTGTGTCACCAATGATGCTCAAATCTTTGCAGATATGAGCAAACTCTTGTTATGGAATCCTCATGATAGATTGGTACCCAGACTCAGGAATAACCAAACATTTGGTGTCAATGTCCATTAACTTTATTTCAAAGTTTGAGATCTTATTCTAGTTAGGGCTTTCAAATATGAAGGTAACAATATTCTCTCCATTATCAGCCTTGATGGTGATAACATCATTGTTACTAGTGCAGTTCAACATCTTGGCCATGTTGTTGAGATTCATCCCTATGGAATATTCCTATCACACTTGAAATGCTTTCAACCTGCCGACCTCAAAAATAGAGCCACTAGGGTCACATGGCTTGAATCCATGGCCTATAAAGAAAACCTAGTTTCCAACCAATTGAAATTGGCATCTATGACCAAATCCTTCATGACCACCAACACCTTCTGCAGACTCCTTTGAACAAGCCTTAATTTTGACACCTCAACATGGGAAAAAATTAAATGGAAACCATAAATCAAAATAAAACAAATATACCCAACGACATAAGAGAACTTGGGAGAATGCTCCACAAAGTATGGACAAACGATTTTATGAGGGTGGGAAAGTATTTAGAATGATCCAAATGTTTGGAAGAAGAAAAAAGGTTGTGGAAAAATAGGAGGAATGATAATTGAATGAGGGTTTCAAATATTATTAAGCAATTGAAAAAATGTAGCAAATGAAACTTTCTACTAATTTTTTTGTTGTGAATGGAAATTAGGATCAAATTTAGAGAAATACTTAAATACAATAGGATCATTACTTATAGGTTATTTTTTTTTGTATAGGTCTAAGGATCTTTGAAGAGCTTCTGGAAGCTGACTACTTGGTATATCACTTGTTACTTTTCAATACAATTAGAAAAGTGATTTAACTTCTCAATTCAATTAAAAGAATTTTATTATTGTTGTGTTCATAGAAATAGTTATAGAGTAAGTGGTGTGTGCAGCCACGAAGTTGCAGTAGAGTAATGAAGGTAGTAGGTGTTGTGGATGCTACATGTGAAGCAATTTTTGAGCTTATAATGGGGATGGATGAAACTCGATACAATTAAGTTTTGTTTGTAGTATGTGTTCCATTGGACACTATTAACAATATGTTTGGCTCTTCTTCCCACAATATGTTTTATTGTCTCTTTATAACTGTTTTTATCTTCTTTTGTTGTAGGTGGGATTGTAGTTTTCAATATGGAAGCTTGGTAGAAGAGGTCGATGGGCATACTGCCATTCTTTACCATAGATTGTAGTTGGATTGGTTTCCAACATAATAATTCTTAACTTGTTTCACATTCTGCTTTGATAATGAAGACATTGGTTTGGATGCTATTTGCTCTTCAAATCACATTCTTTCTATTTTTAAATATTTATGAATATGGTTTGCACTATTGTCATAAACTATATCTCCACATTAAAGGAATGATATACATTTTTTCCTTCTATTGATGTGAAAATATTCCTCACAAAATGGAAAATTTGAGTTACAAGTTATGCATTTCCCTCTCTACTTATAACATGATAGAGTAGAGAAATTTTGTAACTTTCATTTCACTTGTGTAGCTACTCAATGAATATTGACTCAAAAATTGTGACTTATGGGAATATTTATATTCCCATATCTTTTTGATCTGTTAACTTCTCAAGAACTATACTTGTAGAATTTACAAAACCAAGATTTATCACTATGATACTTAATTCATGATTAAATGATAGTTGTTTATTAATTGATGATTATGCTATGCTACTTATAAAATAAACTGTTGCAACATAACACCATATTTGAGCTGGGAAAACCCCAACGTGGGGTGAAAAATCCAATTGGTAGAGGCAATGCCCTTTTACCTGAGTATATTACCCATAAAAAATTATGATACAAAACATGATTGTTCCCCTTAATGGTGGAGAATGGTACAACACATGATTGTCCTCTTTCTTGTTGGCTTGGAGAAGGTACAACACTTGATTGTCCTTTTCTTGTTGGATCACAAAAGGTACAACACATGATTCTCCTCTTGTTGGCTCAGAGAAGGTACAACACACAATTGTCCTCTTTGGCTTTGCCTAATGAAGTCTGAGCTCACATTCCATATATAGTATTCCAAAGAAGAAATGAAGAGAAACGACCTTTCATTTCCTCAGCCTTATGAATTCTTGTACAAATAAGTCTTCAAAATCTTCCAAGAAGTTTTATAGTCACAGGAAGTTCCAAACAATGTTGTTACACTTCATTTTTGTAGTTAAAAATTGTAATTATCATGGATGAAACTACAACTGTGTGGATGTCTATGCAATTGTATTAGTGTCCAGTGTAATTTTCCTTGTTTTGTTCCTTCACAACTTGATGCTTTATTTGCCCCTTTATCTAAATATAATACTCTGTTCATGACTATACCAATTGATAACTCATTTTGGAATCCATTTGGAATATACCTGAGCTTTTGGTCTAACAAACTCTTACAATCAGGATAGGAAAATTCCCTTCCCATTTTGAGATCCAAGTTTGTGCCTGCTCATATTGAAACTACAACATTCCTTCCTTTGTGATGCTTGAACCATGCTACAATGTTAGTTTCTTACAACAAATGATCCATGTTACAATGAAATACATTGTGATGATGACAACAAGATAGATGTTTACAACATCCAAGAACATGCAACAGTTCTGCTCATGCTCTATGTCAAGAAGTATACATAACAACACCCAAGAACATGAAATGGTGCTACTTACGTTGTCCTTTGCTAAAAACCTTGCTTGAATGTTCAAATTAATTGGTTTTCTTTTTCCAATATCTTCTACAGCATGCAAAATATATCCTTCAACATAAGTTGTAGCATTTTTAGGATCCAACTAAAAAAGCAGTGTTGCTGGAAATACTCAAACTATATTCATATATGATCCACATGTACCACATATTTAACTAGCATCTTAGTCATAATGTTTAGGGTGTCCTCAATATAACTAGAACGGGCATAAAGGTCAACCATGCACACCTAATGATCAACTATATATGTAAATTTTAATGCAATAAGGGTTACTGACGTGTGAAGTATGTGTAGCCCTCATCCACTAAACTTGCATGACTGCATGCACCTAGAACCCAATCTGAAATTGATTCCATTGACAACCTATCATATCTGCAACACTTGAATATAATAGAGTGTGGAGGTTTAAATAAGCTCCCTGATTCCATTGGCAAGCTGCCACAACTACAATACTTGAGCATAGAAGGGTGTACAAGTTTAAATAACCTCCTTGATTCTATTGGCAACCTGTCACAGCTGCAACACTTAATCATAGAAGGTTGTAGATGTTTAAATAACCTTCCTTATTCCACTGGCAACGTGTCACATCTGTAGTTCTTGAAAATAGTAAGTTGTAGAGGTTTAAATAACCTCCCCAATTCCTTTGTCAACCTATCACAAATGTAGCACTTGAACATAATAGGAAGTTTCAAAGGTTTAAATAACCTCCTTGATTCTATTGATAATCTATTGCAGCTGCAACATTCAAAACTAAAATATTGTCATGGTTTAAATAACCTCCTTGATTCCATTGGCAACCTATCATAGCTACAACCTTGAACATAGAAGGGTGTGAACGTTTAAATAACCTTCCTGATTCCATTGGAAACCTGTCACAACTGCAACACTTGAACATGGTAGGGTGTATATATTTAAATAACCTCCCTCATTCCATTGGAAACTTGACACAACTCTAGCACTTGAACATAGAAATGTGTAAAAGTTTAAATAACCCCTTGATTCTATTGGCAACCTGTCATAGTTGTAGCACTTGAACATATAAGATTGCAGAGGTTTAAATAACCTTCCTGATTCCATTGGCAACTTGTCACATCTGCAACACTTGAAAATAGAAAGTTGCAGAGGTTTAAATAACCTCCCCAATTCCATTGTCAACCTTTCATAGTTGCAGCACTTAAATATAATAGGAAAATTTAAAGGTTTAAATAACCTCCTTGAATCTGTTGACAATCTATCACAACTGTAACACTTAAAAATAAAATATTGTCACAATTTAAATAACCTCCTTGATTTCATTAGCAACCTGTCATAGCTGCAACACAACACTTGAACATAGAAGGGTGTGGACATTTAAATAAGCTCCTTGATTAAATAACCTCGATTCCATTAGCAACCTATCACAGCTGCAACACTTGAACATAGAAGGATGTGGATGTTTAAATAAGCTCCCTGATTCATTTGGCAACCTGTCACAACTACAACACTTGAACATAGAAGGGTGTGGACATTTAAATAAGCTCCTTGATTCCATTGGCAACCTGTCACAGCTGCAACACTTGAACATGGTAGGGTGTATAGATTTAAATAGCCTCCCTGATTCATTGACAACTTGTCACAGCTGCAACACTTGAACATATAAAGGTGTAAAAGTTTAAAAAACCTCCTCAATTCCATTGAAAATAGAATGTTAGGATGTGTTCTAGAGTGCTTCATTAATTCAAAGATTTTGAGAGGTTCCTTGCAAAATCCATTTTGTGCACATTCTGCAATCAATCATTTCATTCCATAAGATGACATCTCTTTGAGGCATTTTGTCAAAAAATTTAGGTGTTCTATCTATGATTCCACATCTTTCATATATGTCTACCAGAGCATATCCAACTATAACATCTAACAAAAATTCTCCTACCATTATGATTTGGTGCATGTTCATAGCCCGTCCCAAATCTCCCATTTTCTCACAGGCAGGGAGGACTCTAGTATTTTACTTGTGGAAATTTTATAAAAATTATATAATAATTAGATAAGAATTATGTTAGGAATGTTGTGACTTCATCAATAATTGTGTTTAATTGTCTGGGTGGTTAGATGTTAATTGCAGCGAGTGCCACAAAAACGTATATCTACATCCTACAGGTTGTTACACAATCATTCTATTTTGTTTGACCTATAGTGTTGAGCAGTTAATTGTTGGTTTGTATTATGTTTTACTCCTAGAAAAACAAAATTGTAATGACTTTATTCCATCAAAATCCTTTGCTTGTCAAATTCAAATCACTATAATTTCCCATCTACAGGATGATTTATGCAGATTTATCAGATCAAGGGGATCATTGCTAGTACATAGTGGAGTAGATGAGCAAAGACAAACACAATTGAAGGAAAATGTATGAAGTAAAAGATCCTTATGATAATTGGTAGTTCATAATGAAGTAATAATTTCTGATTTTATTATTAAATTATCAATTTATTAATGTTTGTAACTTGTAAATTATTTTCGTTTTTCGTAATAGTATTCTCTTTGTCATTTGAATCTTATGTTTTATTGATATTGTTTTAGATATGTTTGTTTCTTTATCTCACTTGTTGTGTAGGTCATTAGATATACTGAATCTCCTAGTCTTGAAGATATTTTGAAACATTTAACAACATGCTTGGACAAATAAAACAAATAATTCATAGTAAGGATCCTAACTTGAGATTGCATGAGGAGTATAATGGTCCCATTGTGATGGAATGGTGGAACACTAGGAACACTGAGAACTAATATTATAATAGGTGTTAAGTTGTCATTTTTTCTTTGAATGTAACTATCATATTTAGCTTACAATGTCTTGTGTATAGTGTAGATGAAGTAAATTGAAGTATTTTTACTATTAATTGCAAATTTTGTATTGTACAATGTAGTGAAGTGGATCTTGTAGTTTTGTAACACCACTCTTCTAATTTACCGAGTCATTTGTGTTGTTGAAACTAAATCCTATTTTTATGTGTTCTTGTATTGCTCAATCTCTGTATTTAACTAAATAGCATAAACATAATAGTTGTCATAAATTTTATTTTAAGCTAATTTGTATTGCATACTCAAAAAAACACCTTTAGTTTTGTTCACTATGTATAAAATACTCAAAAATAAATATACTTGATGGACCTATGAATCTAGTTTATAATGCACTTGATTTCATTTAAAACCATTTAGAATTGTAAAAGTTATTGTAAATTCACTTCAAGTGGGTTGAAACCCTGTTCTAGGGTAATAGTGGGAGTTCAAAATTGTGTTTCTTCCAAACTAATCGGTAGAATAGTATAAATCTTGGTGATTAGGTTTCTTTTTGTATATTATTTCATGTTCCAAAGATTTAGATTGAGTGATGATGGCTAGCATGTGAAAAATTAATGCCCTAGATCTGTATTTGCATGAAAAATCTGGAATTTGACAGAGAACAGTAAAAAAATTGTGTTTTGCTGATGCTGTATCTATGGAAAATTTAGATAGTTATCTTATTAAACAATAAACACCAAAAAAAATCCATTGAAGTAACAAAGCACAAAAGAAATAAACATGAAAATAAAGGAACAATGTTACCATAAATCTTCATCTTCCATGCTTCACCTTTGTTACACCTTCTAGTTTGCAGCAAATCGAATGAGGCCCTCAGATTTCAAATGAGCACCTAGGCTAATGCCAAAGCCCTATGCAAATGTTGAAGGATTTGTATAAAAGAAATGACTTCACAATAGACTAAAATGACAATGACTGCAAATGACAAAAATAATAACCTAAGCTGACAGAATGAGCATGAGAGATGAAATAAGAACAAAATTGCCATTTTATAGAAACTGCAATTTTGAATGTGTGGCCAGGATGAGAAGATGACAAATACCCTAGAATCAATGGTCAAGATTGAATGTTGTAGTATGGAATAGGGTTAGGTCAAAATTAGAGCAATGACAAGAAATGAAGGGTTGAGATTGAATTATGAGATAATTCAATCAAGGGATGAAATTGAATGAGATGTCAAGAGATAAGATTTGATGTGGAAGATAAGATTGGGACAGAGTTGATGGAGAAATTAAATAATAAAAATTATTTAATTTAGGTGACCAATGAATAATTAAATAATTAAAATAATTATTTAATTATAGAGAATGTGACAAAAGAATCATTTTGAATTAAATAATGATTTAATTCAAAATTCAAGAAGTGGACTAAATTAAATAAATTAAATTTATTTAATTTAATGAGAGAAGAGGCTAATGAATAATTAAATAATTAAAATAATTATTTAATTATAGTGGAAAGTGGACAAAAATTAAATAAATTAGAATCTATTTAAATTTAAAAGAAGGGGACTTAATTAGTGACGTAATTAAATAAATAAAATTTATTTAATTAATCAAGGGAGAATAAAGATAAAAATGAATTAATTAAATAAGTAAAATTATTTAATTAATAGAAGAATTATGACTTTAGAAAATAATTAAATAATTAAAAATTATTTAATTATTAAGAATGAAAGGGGAAATGTTGAATAATCTAAGAGTTGCAAGCCTAGGACAATTTTATGTGTCTACAGATGCAAAGGATGTTCTACTTGGATTACAGTGAGTTAGAAGGTTGTAGAGGTGTATATTGAAGTCTCTTTAAGAAGGTTTGGTGATTTATAAGCTTTGAATGCACTTTTGTGTACTATCTTGTAGATACAATGTTATGACAATCACATTTTGGAATCAATAATGAAAGGTTTGAATGTGTGTTTGAAGAATTATCAAGAACAAAGGTTGGGGAATGATTTCATTATGTTGTATAGGAATTTTTAGACATGTATGAGACTTTGGTAATGAGGATTGGGCTTGGAGTTTGAAGTTGTCTTGTATAGGTGGCCTAAATGGGCATAGTGGCTGATTAAGACAGTCCACTTTTGATAGTTCTTATATTGGAGTTGTTTATGTTGGTGAAAGGGGTTTGGGTCATGTATTTTGATGTTGCTTTAGGTGTTTTGTGAATTCAATAAGAGGTGTGTGTGCCTTAATCTTAGTTTGAGTACTTTGAAACAAGGTTTTGTGAAGAATGTGGAGTCCTAGTTGCAAGGATAGTCAAGAATTGGTTGTGTTTTTGACAAGTTGAGTTTGGTGGAGAGTCTTGTGCTCCTACATTGCATCAATATCCTTCTTTAATAGATCAATCAAGAGTGGTTTCTAGAACTCCCAGATTTCTAATGGAACTTTCCAATGTTTGTGAGGAATACACATCGCCACTATGAACAAGTGAGCATGCTTTCATCGGTCTATCGATGGAGCTATGAGGGGAGTTCCCTCGTTGTAGTAATGTTAGGCTGATAGTGTCACTATCGACCTAACATTACTACATCAGGGGAACTCCCTTCATAGCTCCATCAATATATTGATGAAAGCATATTGACATGCTTTCATTGGTCTATCAGTGGAGCTATGAGGGGAGTTCCCCTGATGTAGTAATGTTAGGCCGATAGTGACACTATCAACCTAACATTACTACATCGAGGGAAATCCCCTCACAAATCCATCGATAGACCAATGAAAGCATATCAAAAACACTAGAACATATCGATGAAAGATAACACAACATCCCACCGATCTTTTTCCATTCAAAAAATCATGCAAATGAGGTGCGCCATGGAGTTTTGTATGGTTTCAAAAGCATTAAATTGGTGCTGGTGGCGAGGCTGACCCTAGACCTCATGAGGGGCACTGATCCTCAAACCCACTAGGGGCGTTGCCCCTAGAATCTCGCAAGGGGCGCTGCCCCTTGACCTCACTGGGGGCGCTGCCCCCAAACCCCTGCGAGGGGCACTACCCCTCGACCCTACTGGGGGCATTGCCCCTAGACCCCGCTAGGGGTGTTTTCAGTCCTAGCTTTGGAAGATCTAATGATATTCAAGTAACCTACAATGTTGTAATCAATTACACCTATAATACATGTCACATGCTTGACATTAGGGAATTGACATGGTTGTTTATGGATTGGCTACTATAACCATAGTTATCCAGATCCAAATATGGTTATTTCACTGTTATTTGTAACTAGAATTACTTTCCTCTTGATCATATTTGTACTTTCTATATCATTCATTTTGATCTGAGAGACAAAATCCTAACATATTTGGTAGAAAATGAATAGGGAAATTAGTAAATTCTTAAGAAATAGTGTTTAGGGACCCTACAGTGAACACTTGGTAGTTGTTTATTGTTTGTACAAGTTTTGAAATTTGATGGTTGCCAGCCTGTTGGTATAATTCATCTTTTCAATTTTTGCAACTATTATATCTTATAAGTGTGGTTGAAGTCCAAGCCATTTATAATGTAAAGTTTAGAGTCATAATAGTGCATTCAAGGTTTTCATCTTTGTTTTTGTTGCATGAAGGATTTTGAAAATGTTAACGAAGACCTTCTGAAACTTGATTTATGACACATCCACACAACCACCATATGTTTAATTGGAATCTTAATGATATAGTTTAGAGTGTCCTTGAGATAGCCATCACAAGAAAGAAGGTCAACCATGCACACATAATGATCAATTGTAGGTGTAATGCAATACTGCTTACTCATGTGATTGAAGTATGCACAACCCTCATCCACTAAACCTCCATGGCTGCATGCTCAAAGAATACAAACAAAGCTTACAATGTTAGGATATGTTTCAGAGTGCTTCATTAATTCAAATATTTTGAGAGCATCCTTGAAAAATCCATTTTGTGCATATCCTGCAATTATTGCATTCCATGAGATGACATCTATTTGAGGCATTCCATCAAAGAGTTCAAATGCCTTGTGTACGTTTCCACATTTTGCATACATGTCTAACAAAGCATTTCCAACCATAATATCTAACAAAAATCCCCCATCCATTATGCTCTGATGGATGTTCATACCCTGCTCCAAAGCTCCCATTTTGGCACAAGCAGGTAGGATGCTGACATAGGTTGTGGAATTTGGCTTCACACCTGCTAATTGCATTTGCTTGAAAGTTTCTAAAGCCTTTTTAGCAATTCCATTTTGTGCATATCCCACAATCATCGTATTCCATGAGATGGTATCTCTTTCAGACATTTTTTCAAATAGTTCACATGCCTTGTCTATGCTTCCACATTTTGCATACATGTCTACTAGGGCAGTTGCAACTACAACATCTAACAAAATTCCTCTATTATTTATGCTTTGATGGATGTTCATACCCTGTTCCAAAGCCCCCCTTTTGGCATAGGTAGGAAAGATGCTGGCAAAGGTTGTGGAATTTGGATTTATACCTTCCAATTGCATTTTCTTGAAAGTTTCTAAAGCGTTTTCATTAAATCCATTTTGTTGATATCCAACAATAATTGCAGTCCAAGAGATGACATCTCTTTGAGGCATTCTGTCAAAAACTTCACATGCTTTCTCTATGCTTCCACATTTTTCATACATGTCAACCAAAGCATTTCCAACTATAATATCAGATGAAAATCCCCCTTCTATTATGATTTGATGGATGTCCATACCCTATTCCAAAGCTTCCATTTTGGAACAGGCAAAGATTTATATCAGATGTCCTCCATAATGCTTTACAATGGTTGGCAAGGTTATTTCTTATGAATGAAGTAAAACATTTATAACCTATCGACAAATGTGGTTGAAATTTGTAGGCAACAAACTTGGATTTTGATGAACACAAAGGACGAATAGTTGACATAAAGGTAAAGGCTATTTTAGATAATAGAAATACAGTAAATTTGATGCCACGAATAACCCATATATTAGATATATTCCAACAAATGTGGAGTTGAGATGTGGGAAAGTGTTGTTTTATATGGTTGGCTGAAGATAGTGCTAGAAAACTTATTTGCATGACATTTCTTATGGACTATGGGAAAATTTATGTTCAATATATTATGCAAGTAAAAATAGAGGATTCTTATTACAAAATTCAAAATGATAAAGAAATTCCCAAAATTTATATAAGAAAATCTCAATACTAGAGTAATGGTAAATCTACAAAGTAGGCTACCTGCTAGCTAATTATTTTATGGCTTTTTTTATTGAACAAGGTGAAGGTTATCTTCTATTCCATAAAATCTTTTCTTAAACATATTTCCCACTGCTACATTTTGGCTTCTAGGGTCTGTTTTGTATGAGTTATGTATAACGTTGTACTTTGTAGTTAAGGTTGTTTTACTTGAATCCTAGTTGAATCATTTGTTTCTTAACATTGCATCTTTTAGCAATGTCTTCAAATCTTAGTTTTAAAGGATGCTTTTACAAAACACCTTTTCTTGTTACAAAATTAGACTTTAGTAATTGATTTCCAAATGAATCTCAAAAGAAAGAGATAAGATTTTATATTCCTATTTCATATCAACAATATGTGAACAAAGGAAGATACACACACACACACACACATATAAACAAAGGAATATGTATATTGAGATTCAATTCACTTTCTACATAGCCCAATAATGGTAGCAATAAAAATACTCAGAAAATGTATTTCAGACTTGTACAAGTGGATAATGAGATAATGTAATGAGCAGATATGAAGTGTTTGAAATTAGAAAATGATACAGTGACCAAGTAAACACAATATATGTTTCCAAAATTTTCTACAACAACACTAACCTACATTTTCATTAATTTTCTATTCATTTATTACATAGAAAACAAGAATCCCAACTTGGTTTGGATGCTAGAGCTGAGACAGTGTTGTCAGCGACCTAGTAATAGATTTTACCCTTGAATAAGGGCAACGACCAACCTTCTAAACCTTCCTAAAGCCACACACCTAGATGGTGATGGCCATCAACTCTGCTTTGTCTTTGCCACTAAAGCAAGTCCACAAAATGAAATTTCTCTATCTTAAAATGTAAAAGCATTTTTGCAAATAGTCTGTAAGTTTGTATTTCCAATACCTTGTATACTTGTCAAATGTGGTTTTCTAAATGTTGAAATAGTTTGATTCACAGTTAAAAAATTCCCCTAAGAGCAACAAAACAAAGGTTTTTATATTGATGTTTAATAAAAAAAAAATGAAAGTATTGCTTTGGAATTGCCTGAAATGCTTTTCTTTCTTGCAAAGCAGTAGATTTTGAGGCAGGAATGAAATTTTAACAAAGTGTTTGTTGTTTCCTCTCTTTAATGTGATAATTTTGTATCTTTCCAATGGTCATGTAATTGGATTGCCTTTTTCAGGTTTTTGAGAGTGGGAATCCCAATGCAAAATAAATAGTCCTTTCAAACATGGCAACAACTTTTGATCAGATTTTGTTACAGTTTGAGGTTTGCTACTTCAAATCCTCTCTATGCAATTTTTTATGCTTTAGTTCCTAAATGATGTAAAGAAAAAATAATTAACACATTACACTATATTTACTCATTTGAACAAATGCATAATTTCTTCTATTTCTTCCTTTATTTCAGGATCCTTTCACATTTTCTAATTATCACAGAGCAATACGAGAGCCTTTTGATTACTACATGTTTAGACAAAATTACATTCAACCATTGATTGATTTTAGGTATTGTTGTTGTGATTCTCAAGAAGGTTTTAGTTCTTATTTTTTAATCTGATAGGATTGGCTGTATCTCATAGGAGGGTTTCTAATTGTAGATTTAAGCAGTATTTGATCACCCCTAATAATATAGAGGTAGATTAATTTTCCTCATGCTTTTTCCATTGAATTTTTTTCTATTAACTATGTAGTTTTGACAAATGAATGATAAGGTTATTTTGATTTCTGAGACTAAAAATGACATCCTTGAGTAAATTTTTGAATGTAAGGGAGGTTGTCTATATGTTAGGCTTGCTAGGGGAATTGGATTGCTCAGCAAGAAAATATTTATAAATTAATTTAGCTCTAACTCTATGGGAAAGATGATAGTTTGATAGACATACACAATTCTACCTGTATGGGAGTGATGACAACTGGATGGAACATCTAAAGAGGTTCCAAATATGCTAGAAGAAAGCTACATGGAAACTAAATTGATAATGTTTGAAGTTTCTTTTTCTTTCTTAGATGTTGAGTCTAATTAATAAGTTTAATGTTGTGTTGCAACTTGCAGCTGAGTATGTTGATATGATAAAGGCTAGCATTATTGATCCTCTAAAAGTTATCAGAATTGGATTAGTTGATGCAGAAAGGTAAAACTATTTATCTTTATTATAATTAGTGGAACTTGCAACTACAATATCTGATAAAAATCTACTTCCAAATATGCTTTTGATGTGAAAATTTCAAAACCTTATTTTCAGGCTGCAACTCCAAATTGGAGAAGTAAAAGGTGAATACTAGTGAGGAAGAGTTTGGAGGAGCCGAAACCAATAGCGGTGGGAAATCTGTGGATTTGCAAGGGGATTAAATGGGTTGAGCCCCTATAGGAGATCGTTGCCCTTCCAAAAGGAATGTAGTTAAGGAAGGGGAAAACCGTATAAGTATATGAAAATAGGAGTATTATGTTTATATAGTGTTTGTAAGTTGTACAGTGTCACTGAGACATTGAATGTAACCAATGAGGTTTTTATTTTCCAATGAGGCTTAATAAAGTAAATTTTCAGAGTGGTTTTTTCTCCACTCATAAATACTATGTTGTGGTTCCTCTTGATTTATAATTTTTTTGTTTTTGTGTCTGATCAATCATATTTGTTCAAGCATTTTAGTCTTCATTTCATGGTGCTTCTTCAACATTTGAATATCTATGATACTTGAAGTTTATATGAATTAATTTGTGAGGATTAATTAAGTTAAATTTGATTTGTAATGACTAAATATATGACTAAAGTAATGACTTACATGACTAAATACATGACTAAATTAATGACTAAATATATGACTAAAGTAATGACGAAAGTAATAACTAAATAAATGACTACCATGACTAAATAAATGGCTAGTTAACAACAATCAATGTCTAAATTAATGATTAAATATATGACTAAATAAATCACTACCATGATTAAATAAATGACTAAATTAATGACTAAATCAATGACCAAATCAATGACCAAATCAATGACTAAAAATCAATGACTAAAATAGTTTAGTCATAACTTCGGTGGTGTTATAAATGACTACAAATAAACCACTAAAATAGTCACGTGACTAAAATTAATGACTAAATATATGACCAAATAAATGGCTAAATAAACGACTGAATAAATGACTAAATCAATGACCAAATCAATGACTAAATCAATGACTAAATAAATGACTAAAATAGTTTAGTCATAAATTTGGTGGTGTTATAAATGAATACAAATAAACCATTAATAGTCATGTGACTAAACTTAGTCATTTATATACAATTTTTTGTAGTTTATTTAGTCATATATTTTTGTTTGTGTACTAATGGGGGAAAAGCTATTATAGAATGGATTGACAGGATATTGGCCCAAGGTACACAATTGCTAAAATATTTTATTGAAAGGATTAACAATATGGAAAATGTGAAGGAAGAATTGAGCCAAATAATTGACATACTTTCCTAGAGTCTACAAGAGATAGAGAAAAGTATTGAAGCTTGGACTAAAATGAAAGATCTCAAGCTTGATGTATTAGAGGAAATTGGGGTGATTCCCAATAGGAAAATATTCATTGAAGTATGGGAAACTATGAAGCATAAAAAAGAGGTCATGAGTGAGCTAATCAAAGATTTAAAATAAGCTGAAGAGGTAGGAAAAGATAGAGGTTCAGATATCATTGCAAAAATTAAGGAGCTGCCTTGTCAAGTGCTAGATGACCATCAAAAAATCCTTCTTGTTGATACAATTATTCAAGAGTTCACATCACTAATTTAGAAAGAGATTGAAGATGAAGCTTTTTCATTAGCTTCTATTGACAAATTGGTGGAATTTCAAGTAACTTTGGATAACTGAAAAATAATATTGGAAAGGCACAAGAAATCATGCATCAACATCGAGGACTCAATCACACGAGTACTCACAGTCTCTAGCCATACCACATGACCAAATAATTTAGAAGTCCTAGCATCATTGAAGAAATATGAAGACATCATGGAGAAAAATGATGAAGAGTGAATGAATGTGCCTATTCCAGACTTAGTTTATTTCCATCTTTTCCCTTTATGTAATTTATAAATTGTAGATGACATATTACATGTCTTTTGTAACTATGCAATTACATGTAAAATAAAAGAAGTCCTAAAATCAAATCAAAATCTGTTGTTGAATAAGTCATGTTAGTTGTAACTTTCATTTTTTAGCTCTTAGATCTCCTCTCTATATATGAGGGAGCTCTTTTATAAATATACCTTTTATCTTATGAAGCGAAGTGTTGCCCAATTGAAGAGCATTTTGAAACTATGTTTTTGAGGTGTAAATTAGATTTCAATCAATAAAAGAAGCAAATTCACATCCAATCTTTTCCTTGGATCTACTTTTCTATATGTTGAGATTACTCTTATGTCTTTCTCATTGCATTATCTTGTACATGATTGAATAGTGGCATGGTATCATATATTTAGGAGGGGATTCAAATTTGATTTTGTAGACTTTGAGCTGCATTATTATCTTTGAAGATTATGTTCATGTGTGTCCACTTTGGTGATAATTCAAAGACTTTGGGCTGCGAGTTGATATCTATGTTTTATTGATCTTTTGGTGGCTTATATTGGAGACTTTGGGCCGAAACACATACAATCCTTTATCTTTTAAAATCATAATAGAAAGAAACAAAAGAATTTGTGCTTTTGTGGGTTTTCTAGCTACCAACATTCACTAGTATCACTTTGATTATTCTTTCATTTAATCAAACTAGATATTGGAAAACTAGTACTTTATAGGGAATTACATATTATAATTGTTACGAGATATAATTGCAATTTGTGTAAGAGGAAAACCTCTATTCTAAAACAAGAGAATAGGATGAATGAAAACACCCATGGTTAATTATAGTGTATATAATTGTAGCTAGTTAGTGAGAAATAAGAAGGGAGCCTCCCCTTTCTAAGAGGAGAGATTTAATCTCATTGTAACAATGGCTGATATCACCATTTTTTAATCAGTTAGTTGATTACATAATATTCACCCAATAGTTTTTTGGCGACTCTGCTGGGGAAATGAAAATGAAACTATAGCCTCACACTTTTGGTTGAAGTATACCAATTTCTCATTGTGTGTGTAATTATTTCTTTTATTGTTGATGTACATCTCTTGCCAAGTTTGAATTCTAGTAGAAAGAAGCTATACACTTGGTCAAAGGGCTCAAGAGAATATTGATCCTACGTTTGAATTAATGCATAAATATGACTTTGATCCTTTTCCTCCATGGACTAGATCACCTCTTTAGTGCACAAGGAGTTTTCCTCCTGCAAGTGTAAGATCTCCTATTCAAAGTGAAGCTTCTAGTGTTCAAAGGGCTTTGTCTATATCACCATCTCAAAGATTTATTATCCTTCAATTCAACCAAGGCAGAATGGCTACTCAAGGTCCTTCACATAATGCTTTTTTTTCTGTTGAATTTGACACCACCTATGCATGAAATTCCTCATGGATCACACAAGAACATTCCTAATTTCTATGTAGATGGTAAATAACACCCTGATGAGCATATTGTTGCATTCTATATTACATGTAGAGTTCTCAATGTAGAACATGAAGATGTATCAATAAGTTTGTTTATTGAAACTCTCCAAGGAGTGGCAAATAATTGGTTTTACAATCTTTCAATTGGAACTATTACAAATTGGGAAACTCTTTGAACCAAATTAAATGAAAGATTTAAGCCTACTGAAGATGCTCATGCCTTGTTGGATTAACTCACATAGATGAAGAAGGAACCACATGAACCCATGCATGAGTTTTTGGTTAAGTTCAAAAAATTAAAAACTAGAATTGGACAGTTGTTGCTCAGCTTATAGCTAAAATTTGAAGTGCTTCTTCATAAATACACAGTTGCCCGAGGTAAGTTTTTTTACAAAGAGCAGTCCCAACTGCACTTGAATCTGCTCAAGCAATGGCTACTGAGGTGGAAGATGATTTAATCCTCGCTAGTAAATAAGGAAAGATCTAAATCGGTCTAGAGGACAACCCTCTTCAACCCAAATTTCTACAAGCACCATATATACTATGGTGCAAAAGTTAGCAAATGAATTGCTAGCTCTTAAGAAGCAAATTTCTCAAGGTTCGTCTATTCCTTCATATAAGAACATTCCAAGGAGAACTTATCCAAATGCTTCAAATTATCTTGACAATTCTGCAAGGAACTAGAATAGACTTCCTGCACCATAAGGAAGACTTGTGTTTGAAGCACCAACTACAAATGCAACAGTGGGATATTATGAATCCGAACAAGATCTTTCACAATTAGAATATCTTTCAGAGGATAGTGTCAATATTTTCGAGGAGGAGGAAGTAGATGTGGTTGGTGACTCTAGCATTGAGTTTTTGCAATGTGAAGAAGGAGCTGAGCAAGAAGAGGAAAGACTAGGTGAAGCTTATATTGTTTTCACCTGCTCACAAAATCAGCATGATCATCAACAAGGTGATGGAGTTAAGGAAAAATATCCACCACGCTTGATAGTCACAATTGCATAGAGAGGGAATCCTTTTCCAATCCAACCTAAGGATACAATGGGAAGTAAACATGTAAGTACCTCAAATCCTCCCACATCTTCTATGATTAAGACTAGTATCCCAATTCCTAAGTCTCAAAATGAAAATACCCCATCTTCTTTGGTAAATCCTTACCAAGCCTTTGACATCATAGACCATGCAAAGAAGAAAAAAATTCAAATATCGAAAGATGAGTATCTTTAGGCCAACCCTGACCAGTTTGATAGACTTGCTAAGTTTTTCAAAGATAAAGGAACTTAGACTGTCTAAGATTCTTCCTAGAATACCCCTATTGTTTCCAAACCAAGGCCTCCATAAAGTAACTTGGTTTCAACTCCCTCATCCATCCTTGGAAAAATAGATGCATTTTACATTTCCTTATTGGTAAATGGTTATAAATTAAGTAATTGTGTCATTGGTTCGGGTGCCTCCGCTAATGTGATGCCTGCAAAGTAGCAAATTATTTGGGTTTGAACTTGACAAAGACATTTGGCCTGTGTTTTTCAATGGAAAACAAGAAAGTTCCCCTAATAGGGTAAATTAAAGATGCACAATTTGCATTTGCTGCATTTCCTAACAAGAAGATTAAAATGACAGTTTTAGTAAATGATGTCCCAGCCTCATATGGGATATTATTGGGATGAAAATTTTGCAAAGATGTAAGGGGTGAAATAAACATGGATTGGTCTAAGGCTAGGATGCCTGTCAAGGGTGTTATGCAGAAATTGCTTCCAAAAAGGGAAGCTAAGTTTTTTGTAACAAAATTTGATGATCTAAGATATCAAATTCTTTTTGAGTTTTTTGGAATGGGTACTTATTTCTTGTAAATTGATGAAGTTTATGAGTCTTCAGATAATGATTCAAGTAAAGAACAGGTAACTCATGGCTTATCCTCTTCAGACGAAGAGACCCTAGACTTTGAAACTATGGAATTTGATGACAGTTGTTCTTCCTTTAGATTTGTTATAGGGATAGTTTTCATATCCACACAAGGAAAAAAATTCCCTTCTCTTTTAAATTATAATTCGATAATACTAACATCGTTGTGGAATATGAGGCCTTATTATTAGGGATGGAGGTTGCACACAAAAAGGGAATTAAAAATTTTCACACTCAAGGTGATGCCAAATGGTCATTTGTCAGGTAAGAAATTTTCACCAGACAAAAAATAAAAGGTTAAGGCATTATCGTAACCTTATTTGGGATTGCATTGAAGGTTTTGATGCATTTGACATTTTTGTATTTCTATGAGAATACAATGATAGGAAAAATTCTTTGGTGGTATCAACTACTCTTATGATACCTCACAAAGTCTTCAAAGGGACCAAATATACTATCGAGTTAGTTTTTCATCCCATTGTTTTTGATAATTTTGATCATTGAAAAATCTTCAATGATGACCATCAAATTATTTCCTTTCTAGAAAAGGCTAAAAATTTTAGTGAGTTATATTTTAAGGGAACTAATTCCTCTCCTTGAGAATCAATCTCCAAGGTTGATCAAAATATTGGTGAAGAAATCTTGCAGTTAAAAGGATTTAAGATTCCCAAAGGTTTCCCAAAGGTTTGGTATCTCTTGATTTTTTTTTTGACAAGCATGATCGTTATATCAAGAAACAACAACAATCCAGAATTGATTCTTCAACTGAAGTTGAATAGCTTAATTTGAGAACTGAAGAAGATCCCAAAATGGTAAATATTGGTAAATGTTGCACTATGGGGGAAAAGGATAATTTTGTAAAACGTTTTTAGTAGTGCATGGATGTGCTTACTTATTCCTATGATGATTTAAAATCTTTTCATTTGAAGGAGGTCCAACATAAAATTCCCCTCAAGGTGGGTTCTATGCCTCACAAGTAGAAGCAAAGACAATATAACCTATAGATCTTAGGTACCATTCTTGTTGAGATTCAAAAGATGCTAAATTCTAGGATCATTTTTCCTATCCATCATTCAACATGGATAGCTAACATTTTTCTAGTACTGAAGAAGAATGGGGAAATTTGCATTTGCGTTGATTTCTGAAACTTGAATCAATTGTCACTGAAGGATAATTACCCATTTCCGATAATGGACCAAGTATTACAAACAATGATAGGCTCACAAATGCTATCTATGTTAGATGGATTTTCAAGATATAAACAAGTGGAGGTGAGCAAAGAAGATCAATATAAAATAGCTTTCACTACTCCATAGGGCACGTTTGCTTATCGCAGAATGCCTTTTGGTTTTATCAACACCTATCCCACATTTCAAAGAGTAATGGACTTGGATTTTCATGATGTGATGGGTAATTTCATTGTGGTTTACGTGGATGACTTGACTATATTTTTAAAGAAACATCAAGATCATTATCATCACTTGCAGTAAGTTCTTGAAAGGTGCTGACAACATGGTATTTCCCTCAACCCCAAGAAATACATTTTTGGGGTTATTGAAGGTAAAATCCTTGGACACATTGTGTCTAAGGAAGGAATCAAGATTGATCTTAAATAGGTTAAGTCAATTCAAAATCTTACTTTACCTTCAAGTAAGAAGACAATTTTGTTGCAAGAATGAGCAAGTTTAGTGGTGTTGTCATTAATGTTGTCATTGATGTCAACATAGTTCAGAATGTTGCAAATTGTGCATGTATAGTTGAGATGTTGTGAGTACATGGAGCTATCCTTATGATGTTTTAGATGTGCTGAAATGATGAGTTTCCAAGTTCTTTTGAGAAAATTAATAAAGAAAGAAGTCAGAGTTATGTATGTGTTCAAAATGTGCTCCGGTATGTGCTTTGTGTTTCTTCTGTGTTGATCCTATGGTTGTGAAACTCTGAAGGGTTGTTTTTGGGGATATGTTGGTGTCATCTCCTAATTTGTAGCTTTTGGTTTGATGGAGTGTGAAAGTTGTGTTCACTGGTTTGACAAAGTTGTTTGTTTGTGGACTGGGAGAAATGTTTCTACTCCACAGTCCTCCACTGTTTTGTTTCAGGTCTTGTAGATCTGGAATATTTCTTGTAATAATGTTCTTTGGGTTCTGGCAAAGATGTTCGTGGTTTGGTATTTTGGAAGGTGAGTTTAAGAGTTGTTGTATGTATTTGCATAGTCCAAATGGACTAATGGAAGATGTTATATGTTTGAAAATTGTTGCACTTGTGTGGATGTATCTGAAGGTATCTGAGATGTATTCTTGTACATGATAAAGCATGTTACATTGTCCATGTGTTATCTTCTTGCTAGGAAGCATGTACTTCAATGTTCATTTGTATTTTCATTAGGTTTGGCCGACCTGGTGTTTATACTTCATATGAAGAATTAAAAATTTAATTAAGTGTGTGGTTGATCCTAGGCATTGTTTTTGGTCTTCATTAAGTATGTAATTGGTCCACTCTCATTCCTTTCCACTGTGGGAATGTTGAGTTGTTGACCTAATTTGAATTCATGAAATGAAGCGTATTTGGCCGACCTTGGAGAAAGTTTCTAAGGTTGAAGATGGTATAAATGCAAGTTGAGTTGCGAAAGATTAAAATATAAAAAAGAAATGAAGTAAGCCATAAGCGAAGAGTAGAGTTATGCAAAGTGAGTTGAGGCAACAATGCTTCATTATGTTAGATTCTTAAAAGCAGTGAGTTGAAGGTTTCTGCAATCTTCTAATCCAGGCTGTGGATGTGTGTAAATTGCTATGGTGGATCTTTCTGTTATCTTTTGTATTTGTAGGTAGTGAGCCTCCTTGTTGGACAATGAGTCCTTTCTGTAGGCAGTGAGCCTTTGTATTCAGGAAGTGAGCCCTTGGCAGTGAGCCTGTTTTATTCAGTTTTGCTATCTCTTTATATTGTGAGTTAACCCTCACTGTGGTTTTTCCATGTAAAATCTAGTGTTCATTGTGTTGAATTTTCTTTGTTTTATCTGCATTTTATGTTCATACTTAATAACATAATAGTTTGGTTGTGAAGTTGATAAGTGTTTGAAGTTTTCAATTTGAATTTGGTGACAATTGATTCACCCCCCTCTTAGTTGTCTTGCACCTTTTAACAATTGGTATCAGAGCTTTGGTTCCCTGGTGTAGATCTTAACCACTTAAGGTAGATCCAATGGCACATAAGTTGGTGATCCCTATGTTCGATGGATTTGATTATAGTGACTGGAAAGATCAGATGAGATGATATATTATCTCTCTTGGTTACAAGACTTGGAAGGCTGTTGAGATGAAGTATGTTGCTCCGGTGAGTGGTCCTACTACTGCAGATGAGGTTTCTGCTTATGAGGAGAATGAAAAAGTGAGGTATACTATTTACAGTGCTTTATCCAAGACTGAGCAAACAAAAGTTATTTCTTTGGGAACTTTTTATGAAGTTTGGAAGAAGTTGGAAGATCTTTATGAAGGAAATGATAGAGTGAAAGTGACAAAGAGGCTGACGACAAAATGTAGATATGAGAATAGAAAAATAGAAGGAGAAGATATTGCAAGCTATTTCTAGAGGATTGATCTGGAAACAAATAAAGTTAGAAATCAAGGGGGTACTTTGAATGATTAAGATATAATTGAGAAGATTCTACTGACCCTACCAGAGTGTTACAGTGACAAGGTTTCAGTTATTGAGGAAACATACGATCCTAAGAAATATACTAAAGAAGATCTATTTGGAAACTTGACTGTATTTGAGATGAGAAAGTTTGTAAAGAAAGAGGAAAGATAGAAACAATATTTAAAGCAAAAAATATTGGAGATGATCCAGATAGTGGTGGTTCAAATGAGTTGGAAGAGAACTTTACAAGGAAGTTGAAGAAAGGTACCGGTAAGTGTAAAGGTATGTTGCCCTTTAAATGTTTTAGTTGTGGTAATATTGGTCATTATGCTTCAAGATGTCCGAATAGAGCTGTACATAAGAAGAACAAAGATCATAAATATATAAAGGATAAGAAATACAAAAAGTTGTACTATGTTAGAGATGAAGCTGGAATCTCTAATGATGAATCTGATTATGAGGATGATGATAGTGAATGCTTGTTCTTAGCTTTGGAGAGTAAATATGTGTCTACTAACTTTGGAAAATGTGCAAGAAAAAGTGATTTAGAGAATAAGAAGGTTGAGATGGAAGGTACTTTGGTCACCGCATTTCATGCTAGACAGGATGAAGACTATTGGGTGATTGACAGTGGATGTTCTAATCACATGACCAGAGATAAAAGTAAGTTCACTAAAATTGAAAAGTATGATGGTGGTCTGGTCATGTTTGGTGATGATTTTGGAGCAAAGATTATTGGGAAAGGTACAATTAGTTTTGATGAAATTCACAGTATTGATGATGTATATTATGTAAAGGGATTAAGGCATAACCTTTTGAGTGTTGGAAAAATGTGTAGCAAGGGTTTCAAACTTGTTTTTCAGGATAATACTTGTGAGATCAGAAAAGGATCTGGAGCTATGGTTGCTGTAGGAAGGGGAACTCATGGAAACATCTATCAACTTAAGGGTGTTGATGGTCAGTGCCTTGTATCTCAAGTTAATGAAAGTTGGTTATGGAACTAGAGAATGTGACTTGTAAAATTGGATAATCTGGTTAGGATCAATTCAAGAGATGTCTGAGGTCTACCTAAAATAATAAAGCCTACTAATATTGTTTGTAGAAGTTGTCATTTAGGGAAACACACAAGATGCAGCTTCAAAGGAAAAGAGCAAACTACTACCAAAATGTTGGAATTAATTCATACAGACCTCTGTGGTCCTACTAGAATAGGAAGCCTAAATGGTGACAAGTATTTCATGCTCCTTATTGATGATTATTCTTGAATGATATGGGTTTCTTTTCTTAGAGAAAAGACTCAAGCTCTAGATAGGTTTAAAGTGTTCAAAGCAAGAAAAGAAAATGAAGTGAACCTAAGAATCAAATGTTGGAGATCTGATAGAGGTGGAGAATTCACTTCTAGTGAGTTTAATGCATTTTGTGAAGAGCATGGCATAAAGAGACACTTTTTTTCTCTAAGAACCCCTCAACAGAATGGAGTGGTTGAGAGAAAGAATTGGATTGTACAGGAAGCTGCAAGAACCATGATGAAAGAAGCAAATGTACTTGATGTGTACTAGAGAGAGGCAATACACACTACTATTTATGTTCTTAATAGAGTTCAGATCAGAGGCAACAACACAAATATTCCTTATGAGTTATAGATTGGTAAGGATCCTATCATGAAATAATTTAAGGTGTTTGGAAGCACATGTTACATTAAAAGAGATGATGAAAATATTGGGAAGTTTGATGCTAGATGTGATGAAGGGATTTTTATTAGATATTCAACTACCAACAAAGCATATAGATGCTTTAATAAAATATTGAGGAAGATTGTTGAGAGTGCTAATGTGAAGGTTGATGAGGATATGCATAGACCTATTGAGATAAGTGAAGTTGAACCTGATGATCCTATCTATAGAAAAGTACCTGAAGAGAATAAGGAGGAGGAAGAAGAAGAACAGATTGAAGAAGAGGAAGAAACTCCAGAACCTACTGTTAAGACTCCCAAGTATTTCCAAAAGAATCATCCGTAGGAATAGATAATTGGAGATAAGAGTGAAGGTGTGAAAAAAAGAAGTAAAGTAGTAGTTGAGGTAAATCTGTGTTTACTTTCTAAAATAGAACCTAAGTCTATGTGTGAAGCATGTGAAGATGAAAGTTGGGTTAGAGCTATGAAAGAAGAGTTGCAAAAAATAAAGAAGAATTAAACATGGGAATCGGTTCCTAGACCTATGAATAAGAATGTAATTGGTTCAAAGTGGGTGTTCAGGAATAAGTTGAATGAAAATGTGAAGTTATAAGAAGTAAAGCAAGACTTGTATGCAAGGGATACTCACAAGTTGAAGGCATAGATTTTGAAGAGACATTTGCCCCATGGCAAGAATGGAAGCTATTAGGATGTTTTTGGAATTTTCTACCCACAAGGACTTCAAAGTATATCGGATGGATGTCAAGTCTGCATTTCTGAATGGCGAACTAGAAGAAGTATACATGGATCAACCTGAAGGATTTTAGTTATCAGAAAAATTGGATATGGTTTGTAAGTTGAAGAAGGAATTGTATGGATTGAAACAAGCTCTAAGAGAATGGTATGCAAGATTGGATAGATACCTGACACAACAAGTATTCAACAAAGGCTCTACTGACAACAATATTTACTTCAAAGTGCAAGGTAACAAAATGTTGATAGTGGTAGTATATGTTGATGATATCATTTTTGGAGGAAATGAAAATATGTGTAAGAGATTTGTAGAGGAAATGCAAAAAGAATTTGAAATGTCCATGATTGGTGAGTTGAATTTCTTTCTTGGTCTTCAAGTAAATAAAACTGATAAGTAGATATTCATTTCATAATCAAAGTATGTGAAAGAGTTGTTAAAGAAGTCTAGAATGGATATCTCTAAACCGGTTAGTACTCCTATGGTGAACAGATGTAAGCTAAGTAAAGATGATGAATCTGCTAAAGCTGATAAGAGCAAATACAGATCTATGATTGGTGGACTGTTGTATCTTACTGCTACTGAAATGAATATCATGCATGTAGTATGTCTAGTTTCCATATTTCAAGAAAATCCTAAAGAAGCACATGTTACAGTTGTAAAGAGGATATTCAGATATCTTAAAGGCACATCAGATTATGGCTTATGGTATCCTAAGGACATTGATTTCACTTTAAGTGCTTATACCAATGTAGATTGGGCTGGTTGTGTAGATGACCAGAAGAGTACCACTGTAGGTTCTTTCTTTCTTAGTGGAAGATTGGTTGCATGGTTAAGTAAGAAACAAGACTCAGTTTCCTTATCCATTGCAGAAGCAGAGTATATTGCTGCAACATCTTGCTGCACACATGTTTTGTGGATGAAGCAAACTCTAAAGGATATTGGAGTGATATGTGATGAGCCTATTCCTATTTTCTATGACAATACAAGTGCTATAAAAATTTCCAAGAATCCAGTAATGCCTTCAAGAATAAAATATATATCTATCAGATAACATTTCCTGAGAGAGAAGGTGTTGGAGAATAAAGTTAGGCTAGAGTATGTGTCTACAAAGGAATAGATTGCAAATATATTTACTAAGGATCTTCTAAAGGATACTTTTGAGTATCTTAGGGAGAGGTTGGGGGTCATTGGCCCTCTAAATTAGGTGCACATGGAGGTGCATCAGTCCAGTGGATCCACACATTTTTCATTTATCTAGACTGATGAATGGGTCTACTCCACAGGGGGAGTAGAAAGTTTTCATTGTTGCAGTATGAGTTATGTGGGTGCACTCCTAAGGGGGAGTGATCAGATCTTTTGATCTTTTCCATTGATGTCAAAGGGGGAGAGAAAGAGTCATGTGAAAAATGGTAGAAGAGGAAGAGAGTTTTTTTTGGAATGTTGAGAATGCAGGAATATACAGGAGAGAGCTTTCTTTGATGGTTTTTCACATAATGTGTTGCCATCAATGACAAAGGGGGAGATTTTTGCAAGTATGAGCAAGTTTAGTGGTGTTGTCATTAATGTTGTCATTGATGTCAACATAGTTCAAAAAGTTATAGATTGTGCATGTATAGTTGATATGCTATTGAGATGTTGTGAATACACGGAGCTATCCTTATGATGTTGTAGATGTGCTGAAATGATGAGTTTCCAATTGCTTTTGAGAAAATTAATAAAGAAAGAAGTCAGAGTTATGTATGTGTTCAAAATGTACTCCGGTATGTGCTTCATGTTTCTTATATATTGATCCTATGCTTGTGCATATTTGAAGGGTTGTTATTGGGGATATATTGGTGTCATCTCTTGATTTGTAGCTTTTGGTTTGATGGAGTGTGAAAGTTGTGTTCATCGGTGTGTGAAAGTTGTGTTCATCGGTGTGTGAAAGTTGTGTTCATCGGTGTGTGAACTAGTTTGATAGAGTTGTTTGTTTGTGGATTGGGATAAATGTTTCTACTCCGTAGTCCTCCGCTGTTTTGTTTCAGGTCTTGCAGATTTGGAATATGTCTTGTAATAATGTTCTCTAGGTTTTGGCATAGATGTTCATTGTTTGGTATTCTGGAAGATGAGTTTCAGAGTTGCTGTATGTATTTGCATAGTCCAGATGGATTGATGGAAGATGTTCTGTGTTTGAAAGTTGGTGCACTTGTTTTGGATGTATCTGAAGGTATTTGAGATGTGTTCTCGTGCATGATAAAGCATGTTACGTCATCCACATGTTATCTTCTTTGTTGATGGTGTTTTCTGCATAGCAACAAATCAGACATAATGCAATATTCTATCTCTCTTGAAAGGTAATCTTCAACAATAAATCACTAAAAAATCACCCCAAGGTCTCTCGGGTGTCAGGTCATGACAATGCATAAACAACTCAGATAATATGTGAAATGCTGGTAATCACAAAGGGACCTTACTACAATCAAACCGTGTCTCTTCAATTTATCAGATCTTGCAATATAATGATCTCACATCCTAAGTCTAACCAGATGATAAAGAAATAGCAAAAGATAAGGGTGCAAGAATATAATAAGATCTAAACTATTCCTAGAATGAACAATGCAAATAACAGATATATGGAATGGACCAATCTCAAAATAACCAATTCCTGATCAACCCACAATGCAATATCACAAGAACGGTGCAATCTTCGAAGGTATATAGATTTTCAAATCATAGATATTCATCCACAATCGAACTAAGCACACATGAATGTATGGTCCAGGTTGACTTCACCAGCCTACTACAATCAGATAGTTACTGGGAGTATAGACCTGAGATTGCTACAAACATTCCAAATATGAAATCATATACATCATCCACCAAACTAATCTAATTCCAAGACACTAAATTCTAATCTTTAAGCAATTTGAAAGATGAAACAACAAGAACCATGCAAGATAAGCTAACACAAGAGATTTCACCAGGAAAGAGATTTCACCAGGAATACCACAATGTCTTCAATTGTATTAGATCATCAAAATGCTGCAACAATTCCATTGTTTTGTTACAATATTTGTTTCAAGAAATTGACTACTACTTCTACTACAAAATGCTCTAGCTCTTACTGATCTAACTTGTCTCTATTATATTTTTTCTAACTCTTTAAAATGAGGCAAGAATGCCCATTTATAGCAAAGTCTTAATACATGTCCGCCCAACCAAACATTTATAAAATAAAACAGCCCCAAAACAAGTCGGCCTTAGGAATTTCAAAATGAGGCACACATTAAATGCCGATACATCATCAAGGTCAGCCTAGACACATTCCCCCATGTAGCCCAGATCAATACATGCCCTATAATAATAGGGAAGCACAAATCTCAAAATGGCATTAACTACTGCCTCCCTTATCCTTACTCTGGGCCAATGATCCTTGAACCCCCAAAAACACTTTATCTAGCTCGGTGATAGGTGGAAAGGGAAAGATCTTAAGCCTGCATTCAATGGAACCAATCTCCTCCTTTGACTGCTTAACAGTCTTATTCCAATCACCCATGTGAGATTGATACTTATCAATCACCACCAAATAAGTTGCTGCATCGTCCAACTGGTGCCCTGTTATGACATTCTCGGAATCCAGGGCATAGACCTCATGCCACCATTCCCTCAACTGTTCTAAGCTCAGGTATTGAGGAGCAATTTTCCTCCTGCCAATCATAATCTCAAAAAATGCTATGCAGCCATCATATACTCCAGTTAGATCACCATCTATTTGTTTCTTTCATTTATGGATCTTTCTCATGGCCTTCTGCCGAATCTGCAGAGCCTCAAACCATTCCCAAGGTTCACTAAGTCTAGAGGAAGGAAGAACTCCATCTGCAACCAGCTGATCTTTACCATACCCCATAACCACTTTGGATTTCTACAGCAGAAGATCAATATCTTCCTTATCCTGGGATAGCACATGCTCCAATAAGTCCTTAGCTCTGACTGCATCTTTCCCAACTGAAAGGATATCATTGATTGCATTATCTCCTCTCACTTGCACATCCTTTAACCAATCCGTTGTAGTTTGAGCAGAGGCTTTCATCTTCTCAATCTCAGAAATGGCTTCCTTGGGTAGGAAACCAGGAGTAGCAGAGGAAGATGGATGAAGAGATTGCAGAGGCTTCATTACATCCTCCAAGCACTTCTTAAGTCTCTCATTTTCCTTTCTCAGCTCATGCTTGGTCTGAGTCTCTTTCCTCAATCTACCAATTATCACAACACTAGACCCTTCATACTCCTCAATATCTTGTTCCATAGATGCTGGTCCAAGGTTAATAGTCTGCACATTATAATCCTTACCAATGGCCTCTTCTCTAGTCTTGTCTGCGGCAGGGGTAGCAATGTGGATTACTCTGTTATTCACTTCATCCCTTTCTATTCTTGAAACTACCTTGGCCACCTTTTTCTTCTTACCTTTACCGATCTTGGTCAATAACCACTTGTTTCTTTCTGGTGATCTCTTTCTCCAACCAATCTGGGACAACAGGTTGAAAACAGATTTCATCTGTTTTCACCTCTTCATGCGATTCCACCGTTTCATCCTTTCCTCTCTCAGGAAACTGCTCACCTTGATCACCCAAGTCAGGCTCCTCCTCTTGCACAGGTGATGGGGGTCTAACAGGGGTACCCTCCTTCTCAGGGGATCCATTTCCTTTTCTATTCTCTGGAGAATCCCCATACTGCACTAAAGAAGTATGCTTTTCCTCCTCTTCAACTTCAAGCTCCGCTGCCTCACCAAAGAGTTCTCCCTCCTTGAATGGCTATGTCTCTCCACCAGTTTCTTGTTCTTGATGGGCTGTTTCCTACTCAGGTACACTTGGTGAAGGAGAAGTAGTCTTAGGTTGCTCCACAACTGGTGCCTCTGGAGGAGGATCCATCTTTTGCATAGTTTCCTTAGGGGATGGAGTCCTTGATCTCCTCAAATAAACTTTTGTCTATTCCCCTGAACTTTCCACATCAACAATCGGAGTCTCACCTTTAGAGGTATCCTGACCCTTATTCTTTGAAACCCTAGTGGTTCTTGTCTTCTTTGGTGGTGGAGAAGAAGCCTCTTCTTCTACTTTTTCAAACTCTTCCTCATCAGAGGACCTGCCTATCTTCAAAGCTCTACTTATTTTCTTTCCTTTTGGCTTTCTTTTTGGTTCAGGCTCACTTTCTTTAGGGCCTCTAATTTTTATTTTGAAGGGTGAGCTCTTTTTAGTCTTCCCTTTGGGGTCATCTTCCCTGGATTCTTCTGAAGTAGACACAGGATTAAGGTTTCCCATTAAATTAAAGGTACAAGGTACCTTCTCACTCTCCAGCTCCCAAACCTTATGTTTTAGCCATGAAGTAGTAAATTTCATGACAGGGGCCATCAAATCTTCCAACTCTGTGACCTCATCATCAATCCAGCTTATCTTCCCAATTGATCTATCCTTAATAGATTCATAGGCATGATCTTGCACCAGGTTTCCATCATCCTCCAGTTGGTCAGGGATTAGCTTGACATTGTATTGCCTAATCACATTGACAGGAAGCCTAGAGTACCTTTTCTTCCTTGCCTCAAGATCATCTTTGATGTTGGATCAATAGTCCTCTAGGTCATCCTTATGTCAGTACTCCCTGGTGGCCTTCTTCTGAGCTTCACTGGTGATATCAAAGTTTGTTCTCTTGGAGTGGAAAGAAAAACCATGAGCTGCCAACTCATCCCCTGCTACCTGTGCCGATTGGATGGAAGGGCATACCTCTGCTACGCCAATTCCAAGAGGGAAATCCCCACCGAAACCTATTTTATGCTTCTCCTTTTTGACAATGGCATCAAACTCACATATCTGTCTAACAATTTCCAATAACACAATATGATCAGTAGGGTACCGAGGTAACCTGTATGGAGCAGCTGGACATCCATCAATTCTGATGTAAGAGAAGGTGGGAAATTGAATGAACCAGGCCCCGTATCTCTTTATTAGCTCCTTCACTCCCTTTGACAATCTCACATGCTCCGCATTTTGAAGCAACCTAGTGATATGCATTGTGAATGCATCATTGGCTCTTCAGTAATCCCGATGTCCTAGGTGCAATTCTGAGTATATCTCATAGACTATGTCCTGTCCAAATGTCCCCTGTGGATTCAAACCCCTATATGGGTAGAATCTAGCCAACACATACATTACATAAGAAGACACAGTGAACTTCTTTGTTTCTAGGACATCCCTTAGCTGTTTATCGATCATAGTGCTAATAAGTCCTGCCCAATGATAATCGGTACCCTGCTCAATCTTGTTTATCACATGAACCATCCAATTCTCTAACACTCCAGCAGTCTTCAAACCCGCCACTCTGCTCAAAAATGTGATTGCATCATAGATATTTGATCTGAATTTAACTCTATGCAACTGCTTGGGTAGTTTGGATTAGTGTGACTTTGGCTTCTCCAACCAAGCATTAATCATTTGCTGAGCTTTGGTGGGCTCATTCTCATAATATATTCTGGCCAAGTCCATGTTCAGAGCGCACATAGAAGGCAAATCTGGCATGTCAAAGTCTTGGGCAATAGAAATGGGGTTGAAATTCGCTAAGACCCTTCCTTCAGTACTGACAACCCTCTGTGTGTCAAAGTCATACTGCCGGGCACACTCTAGAATCAACTCATAGCATTGGATTGCAGGAGGGAACCCTGCCACATGAACTAACCCGGACTTCATCATTCCCTATCTCAGGACCGACAGATCCTTCTGAGCTGTTCTCTTTTTAAACTCCTCATATCGCCATGCTCCAACATTGGTGTCAGAGACCTCATACCATATATAAGATATCTTGCTTTCTGGCAGCTGACTCCTGGTATCCAACCTTAATCTTTCTGCCTTTGAAATGGAGGACCCCTCCGTATCTCCTTTAGATTTTCCCGCAACGGCCTTACTTGATTCAACCTGCATTCACAAAAGAATGTCATGAGTATCCAATTGCCATACATGTTTCAATTCAAAGGTTAGCATAAAATAATATGAAGCAATTAAGATCCGCCACAAATCATCAATCTTTGAAAATCTAGAAAAATAAAGCAATCTGAGAAAACAAGGTAAACCGGGAAAATCCAGTCGGGGCGAAATTTCAGAGAAATCTGACCCAGACGAATTCTTGCTGCAAAGACATCATTCACTAAATAAATCGTTAGTACGGACACAAGTTTATAGTATTATCATGAAATCCATCCATTAGCAATAAGAAATCATTATTTAGCATTTACTCCATTGGTCCTATCCTTGAAAATCGAAAAGTATGAAACTGAGCAAGGAAACTGGAAAAGTTCGGACAGGATGGATTTTCGCGGACTGTTTAAATACTCTGGAATTTGCTATACCCCGCGGACTTGACAAACATCGGGAAAATCCAGGCAAGCAGGAATTCCGCAGACACCTCGAAAACCCGACGAAATACCACCACACGAACCATTAATCGAACAATCATGCAAACCTTTCTACTTGGATTCTAATGGTCCCAACATCGATGTCAATCAACAAATTCGGAATGCACATGAATTTGGATTTCAAAAGACCTCCGAATAACTAACCTTCAAGTCGAAACAATGATACCCTAAATCCCATAACCAGACCCCTGCCATGAGAGCTCGGATAAGCTTAAAACTTCAAGGAAAACTATCATTGGGGCGATCAATCAATGCGCACAGGGATTTCTCAAGGTATGAGCAGGTTGAGCTAAACATAAATCATGAAATCACGATAACCCTACTGAACCTTGGCAAATTCGGGCAAATGAACCAAAACCCTAATTTTTGCAAAATAAAACGAATGGCGCGCTTAGGGGGCAAAGTCCTATTCAGACATGTTCATACTCACACACCCACCAGTGAATGGATAAACACAAGCATGGGCGACAAAGCTTTGGTGTGGATTTAAGTCCAACCCTAGTTTGATAAATATAAAATCGTGACCAAGCAAAGGCCGACCTGGAATGGCTACCAATCAACTTGGAAATATTCAATCATGACGCAACAAAGGGAAGGATCAGAGACGACTTACCATGGATTAGTGCTGATGAAGCTCAGACTCGAAGGAGGCGACTACAAAACGAGTGTGTCCTAGCAATGAAAACCCTAACACCAGCGCCCAACCAAACCTCACGCAAGCAACTCAAGATCAATGCTCAAAGCTCGAATGAAGAATGCACTTAGACGTCAAAGCAGAAAATAAGTGAATATTGAAATTAAAATGATGCTCAAAAGACTTTAAATTCATCCCTAATCGCATCTGAGCAAAGGTACCTCGAGCATTAATGAGCGACAAGACATGTCTAAAAAATTTGGAAACCCGAGCCCAGGACGAAATTTCGGAAAAAACCAAGACACACGGAAAATTCGGATAAATGCGAATTCCGCGGATACGACAGAAACCGGGATTTTAAAGAAGTCTGGGAGTTTTACTCAGTCCGGGAAAATCCTCCAGAACCGAAAAATCCCAATGTCAAGCAGAAACCCGGATTCAGAAGATTAAGCAATGAACAAACAATGAACCAGGACCCGGAAAATCCGTCTGAGCTGGAAAATCCCGGATTCAGGTCAAAACCTGGATTTTCACTAAAATCCAATTTAAACCAATTTAAGCCTCAAGGCAAGACCAAGGCCACCAAGACCAACATCCCAAGACCTCAAAAGGACAAGTTCAATAAAACCAAGGGTCAAAATTCATCACGAAAAGAGGGTCCCTACTCCAAGTGGGGCGTGTGTGCAAGTTGCACAACATTCTTGTTGGGAAGCATTTACTTCAATGTTCATTTGGTTTTCATTAGGTTTGGCCAACCTAGTGTTTACACTTCATATGAATAATTAAAAATTTAATTAAGGAAGCGTGTGGTTGATCCAAGGAATTGTTTTTGGTCTTGGTTAAGTATGCAATTGGTCCACTCTCATTGCTTTCCACCACATGAATATTGAGTTGTCGACATAATTTGAATTCATGAAATGAAGCATATGTGGCCGACCTTGGAGAAATTTTCTAAGGTTAAAGATGGTATAAATGCAAGTCGAGTTGTGAAAGATTAAAATATAAAAAGAAATGAAGTAAGCCACAAGTGAAGAGCAGAGTTATGCGAAAGTGAGTTGAGGTAGCAGTACTTCATTATGTTAGATTCCTGAAAGTAGTGAGCTGAAGGTTTCTGCAATCTTCTTATCCAGGCTACAGATGTGTGTAAATTACTATGGTGGATCTTTTTGTTATCTTTTGTATCTGTAGGCAGTGATCCTCCCTATTGGACAGTGAGTCCTTTCTATAGGTAGTGGGCCTTTGTATTCAGGCAGTGAGCCCTTGGAAGTGAGCCTCTTGTATTCAGTTTTGCTATCTCTTTATATTGTGAGTTAACCCTCACTGTGATTTTTCCCTTATTGGGTTTTCCACATAAAATATGGTGTTCATTGTGTAGACTATGCTTTTTGTTATTTGCATTTCATGTTCATACTTAATAACAAAATAGTGTGGTTGTGAAGTTGATAAGTGTTTGAAGTTTTGAATTTGAATTTGGTGACAACTGATTCACCCCCCCTCTCAGTTGTCCCATGCCTTTTAAAAAATTCACTCCTTTGGGAAGGTGAATTTATTATTGAGCTTTGTTCTAGACTTCATAGAGAAAAATCATCATATCATTGATATGATGAAAGGTAAGTCAATATTTTGTTGGAGTGCAAAAGGTAAAGCTGCTTTCAATGACATTAAAGAGGCTACTTCTCATGCTCTAGTCTTAGTCTATCCAAACTACACAAAAGACTTTATCATGTACAGTTACACCTCAAAGCATACTTTATTCACTATCCTGGTTTAATGGAACAATGAGGGGATTTAATCTCCTATACCATTCACGAGTTGTCCTTTGACATCTCATGAACTTAAGTAATCACTAATGGAAAAGCATGCTTATGTTGTGTTCAAAGCAGTTAAGAATTTTAGGTTCTACATCCTTAATTCTCATGTTGTAGCATTAGTGCTAGATTCTACAATCAAGTCTATCTCCACTCAATAGGAGTTTGGAACTAAAAGAGGTAATTGGATTGCCAAATTCCAAGAATATGACATGGAAATTAAACCCACTAAGTTGGTTTGTGGGAAATTTTTTGTTAGTTAATTGTTGATAATAAACCAAAAGAAATATTTGATGATGAGGAAGTAAGTACTAAGGATGTTCTCATAGTATTGTTTGTAAGCATGACTGATGAATAGTACTCCAATATTCACACTTCCTTACCTATGGATAATGTCTCAAGCTCGTGTCATACAAGGAGAAGAGGACAATCAAGCTCAAGGTTGCAAACTTCGTTCTTTGGGATAATGGTTTGTGTAGATGTATAAACTCAATTGACAAATTAAAGCTAAATTGAATCAAATTAACAAATCTAATGATCAATTGACATATAAACCTCAATGATTTTTTTTACAAAGAAAATTAACTTTAAAAACATGAAATATTGAAACAAAGATCAAATGAAAGCTAATCAAGCAATTGCAAACCTTAATCCCATTGTGGGAATATGTCCATGGATGTGGAGTGCTGAAATCTAGATAAAACCTAGGATATGTAAAGTAATTGATGACAATTAATGAAGAAATGAACTCAAAGGACCCACAAAGTGAACTTAAATTGATCAAATTGCAGATTCAATTCAAGAGAGTAAGTTTACTGAAAGCTTGTGGATGATTATTATGGAGAAATGCTCACTATTTATAGATTTTTGAAATGAGAATCAATGGTGAAGATCAAAAAGGCTAATCAATGGATGAAATAGAATGAGAGGAATAAGCATGGATCAAGGATGAATCCAACGATTGAAACTCTATGAGGCATTGATCAAAGATCAAATCAACAGTTTAAGATCCATGAGAGACTCAACAAATTCCCTAATTTTTTAGGAAATATGTTTGAGGAATGTTGGAGATATTTCCATTTGGATTCAAATATTTGAATTTGAAAATAGTTATTCTAAGGGAATATTCATTATGCAAGTGGGAAAAGTTAGAGGATTTGAAAGAAATAGTCCAATTAAATAATTAACTAAAATCATTTAATTATGCAAGTGGATGAGACAAAGGGCTTTAATTATTTAATCATGAATTATTTAATCAAAGTGTGAAGGATGACAATTAATCAAAGAATTTGAACTATTTAATCAAATGAGAATGGAATTAGAAAAAAGAATAATTAACTACCTAAATAAAATTGATTTATTTAATTAATAGGAGAAAAAGTGAGCTTAACTAAATAATTGACATTATTTAATTAAATGGAAAAATTAGGTGAAATAGACTAGAAAGTGATGCTAGTATGTGAAATCAAGTATGCAATATTATCATGATAGCTTTAAGTGTACATTTTACCCCTCTTTGAAGCAATGCACTCGTTGCATTGTTTCAAAGAATTGATGCTGCTCAAATCAAAATTAAAAATTTACTTGATTGTTCTTGATGCCCCACTGTGCCCAAGTGGAAGAAATAACTACTAGTATACTGCCCCCTTAAGAGTTCGAGCGAAAATTATTGATTTTTGGTCAGGCTCATGATTTGGCTATGAGATTGGTCCAACTACATAAAGGGAAAAAAATAAGTCCTAAAAAAACTCACACATGGACCTAGTTGCAAAATAAGCTAGAAAAATGAGTTTTAGGGTCAAAAACCTAGGGTTAGATAGGTATATATGCTCATTTTAGGAAAATTCTAGCTCATTTGTGCATTTTGTTTTTGAAAATTCTCGAGTCCTTTGAGAGATCTTGTGAGAGTTCAAGAGAGAACCTACTATTATGGAGTTCATCCTATGCACCAAGCATCAAGTTGATCATTTTTGGGATTACCAGTGTCCTCCTAGGTCAGGCGGTTAGATATGTTACTTGAAAAACTTACCTCATCATTTTTTAGTTGTCGAATTTTAGCATAGGAGTTAGGAAACCAAAGGCATATGACTTTGATTCCTGTGTGCCTTTGGTACCAACGCCACGCCTTTGGCCAAAGGCGTGAAACTTCTGTAAAGGCACACTTTTCCTAAATCAGTGGTTGCATGTTTATGATAAAGCCACACTTTTTTCTTGCACCTCTACAAAACCCTTGCACTTTTGTAAATATGTAACAAGACGTGCCTTTGCAATATCCTCATGCATTTCTAAAAATGTTGCACCTTTGCTTTTTGATAGTCTTGCACTTTTGGTTATAAAGTGCGCTTTTGTATTTTTAGGCTTCTAACTTATATTTTCATACTTTAGTTTTGCAATTTTGACTTTATGCGCATTGCGCGTGTAGGTCACTTTACTACCCCTATCATCCCAAGAGTGTAGATCCATGCTATTAGAGCAGAGAGTAGGATTTGAGATGGAGACCATGTATTTCCATGCTTTGGGGCTATGCAACATTCTACACATGCTTGAGATATGAGCACATTATTCTTTGATGACTGTCCTTGTGGAGCAATGGCAATCAGAGACTGAGACTTTCCATTTCCCTACTAGTGAGGCCACCATTACACTAGAGGACATGTGGCATATTCTATGTGTTTTGATTCATGGAAAGTGTTTAGTGTATGAAACCACTCAAGGGGGACAAGCCTTGCTTCACGTACTAGGAGTATGATGCATATCTTTGGTTGAGGGTCAAGTGGACCTAAGACCTTTCATCGACACTATGTCTGAAATTTCCATGGTTCTTGTTGGCTTGCTCATTGGATGGGGTATTTCCCTAGAGAGTATGATAGATAATGTGACCCATTTTCTTGGTCCTTGTATTCTCACACACCTATATCATGGTATGCACCAAGTTTGTTATAGAGGAGGTGCTACATTATTAGCTGGTTGCACCATGCTACACATCTGGGCATGGGAGCATATTGCAGTTCTACGTCTTGATTGAACACTTTGTCGATGAGATCAGGAGCCATATGTATATTGGTATGAGGGACTCCTTACTCACCGTCATATGGGTGAGCTTCCTTATGAAAGATGATGACATGGTGGATTTTACTTGGAGGCCCTAGCTAGGCTACGAGCCTTGGGATAATGATGATGAGCACTTATTTTATTGTTGCTAGACCAGATGGTTGATTGGGTGAAACACTACCATCCTTGAGAGATACCTCCTTGATAGATGTATGAGATAGTTTAGGGATACTCAAAAATTCCCCCTCTGGATTACACGGTTGTGTTTGCTTGTATTGGTAGAGAGTATAGGGATTAGGGAAAAATGCCTGACCGAGATGCAAAATTAGCAGAGTTCAGACAACTCGCTCCCCACCCTTGAGATTACATGGGAGGTCTTGCTGATGTTGGTACTAAAGTTTCTTACAATACATGGTTTGCGGTTTGGAGGCCATTTAGATTTACTGATCCTATAGTTGTGCCCTAGAGAGAGGGGTGAGGGGAGTAGGTTGAGGTGACATAGAATAGCCCAAGTAGTTGATCCACACAAAGATCAAGATGCATAAAGGGATCATTATCAACATATGGATGAGTAGATAGGTCTAGAGGGACCTCCTCGTATACATGACTAGCAATAACACTAAGATCAATAGATATGTGCATAGGAACCAAGGCCAGATATACATAGATTACAGGTTGATTTAGCTACTTCCTTGAGAGAGATAGATGAGGCACATCAAGAATGAGATCAACTCTAAGGGTAACTAGATGCAGAGGTCACATGATGATAGTAGGCAGAGCTACAGGCAGATCAAGAGATTGCCCAATGATAGCAAATGGAGGTGCAGGGAGACACCATCACCCTTGCTCAATACACACAATTTATGGGCCATACAAGATGATATTTCATGTTACAAGACCCTCTACCTATCATGAGTTCCAACACATAGGAGGGATCCACCCTACTCACAATGAAGTGCCATGGGGCCAAGAAAGTTATTGGGCACATCAGTGGGTCAGTCTCATAGATAGTTTGGAGAGCCATCAAGGAGTTATGATATACCACCCTCCTAGCTACATTAGGATAGAGGTAGCAGGGGCTAGCTAGGGCAACCATTTCGATTCAGCTTTTTGATGTTACAAAATTACGTATATATTCATTCATCAACTCCTATGTAGCCTCATGTATATATCTTGAGATAGATCACATACTAGATTTGTATCATAACATTGATGCTTTTGATATATATGAGGTGATTTTTGATGCAATCATGATATGATGTTTTATTTCATGCTTATAATGTTTTTGATAAAGTAACCTACATTTACAGGGTGTAGTTCCCTTTACACACAGAGCCCAAGGGGCCAAAAAGAGACCAAAGTTAAAGTTACAACATTATGTCTAGAACAAAAACAACATAAAAAACCAAAAAAAATTCAGACACAGCGGACCGACAGTAGAGGAAAGACCCACCCACCCAAAACATAGACCCACCCACTACTTGGCTAATCCCTCCCACTTCTCAATGAGAAGTTTCAAGACCTCATCACTAACCCATTTAGGTCCCTCACCCTCATTCTTATTTTCCACTTCCACTTTGAGTACCTCAGAGAGAGTGATAATGGACTTGTGGATGATTTTTATCATGAAGCATGTTAGCTGAGTAAACTTATGTTCAAGTTTGTCCACCCAGGCCAACAGTTTGTTGAATTCCTCTTCCTTGTCATTTTCCATATTAATTGTCTCCTCCTCCCCAACCATGTGATCCAAAGATTGAGTGGTGGATTCATCATGAATCATTTTGTTCAATTTTGAGAAGTGATTGGGGCCTTCAACAAACTCCTCCATTTCCTCAACAATATCTTGTTTACTCTCCTTTTTGCCACTGGTCTACTTTGAACTGATAGATATCTCATCAACAAGAACCTCTTTCTTATTCTTGGACAACCTATGAGACCTTCTAACACTGGTCTACTTTGTCCTAATGTCCACACTAGCCGCCACCACAATATCACCTTTAGAATCCCTGTCCGTAGGGCTCCTACCTTTGATGTTCTTGATCAACACCTCCACATGACACAGGGTGTCCTTTTTTCCCTTGGTCTTGGCCGTTGTTTTGTTGCCCTTATTGGTGGGGGTATTTTTTAATTCAAAAAGCCCGACTACCACCTTAGACTGGGCTAAACCCACCACCCCTTTTTCTTTTTGGCTAGGGGTTTGGATTTAGGCACATCTTTGGGTTCACAATCTATAGTGGGGTTCTTCCTTTTTGGTTTGACTAAAGCAGTAGGGGAAGGTTTTTCTGGGGAGTGGTATTAGGGGAAGGTTTTTCTGGGGGGTAGAGGGCCAAATGAAAATGGTAAAGCCAAAGGATAAGGCCTTGGTGTAAGGGCTGAGGTGGTGGCTTATCAGGGTTTAAAGTAGTAGAATCAAGGGTTTCCTTAATCAAGCTTTCCAAGGAGGAAAGTAGAAAAAAGGAAAACTTATAAGTATCTTGTGCCTAATATGGTTAAGTAATGGTAGATGGTAGAAATAAAAGACATTAAATCTCCCCTCTAAAGTAACATACTTCATTATAGCTAAGTAAACTTGATCCCACGACTTTGGTAGTGACTCCCTTTTGAATCCTACATGCTTCTTGATAGGCTTCTTGTTCTCTCAGAAGAAAGCATTGAGACTCTCTAAATCTTGCACCTTAGTGTGCTTCTTGAGCTTTTGACTAGTGCAAGATAGGCCCGTCGCCTTGGTGATAACATCCTCATTAATTTCAAAAGAGATTCCACCAACAGTGACTCTCCTGTCACTCCAAGAACTTGCGAATTACCTTGAGATCTTCTCATCATGACCCACTAGGCACTCCAGAGGCACAATTCCTCCCTCCATGAAAATGTGCCAAACAATAGGGTCTCTATGAAATTCATCACAAGAGTCGGGCTCGATTTGAAACTTGTCACCACCCATCTCTTCGCATCGAACAATGAAACTTACCAAAGATAATAGAGTTAGAAAATTTTCAAAATGGCAATGGGTAAAATTTACCACCCATTTATTGCCACCACCAAACCAAGAAGGAAAATCATGCCTAATTAAGGTTTCTAGATATTCACATGAGCCGGTGGTCATTTCCAAGAAGATTATGTCCATAGGACCATAATAAAACTTTCTTAAGTACATCAAACTTAAGTTAAAGTCCATGCTAACCTTTATCAAGTAATTATTAGCCAAAAGTATGAAGATAACTTTTTCCTTACACACATTTCTAAAAATGAGATTTGAATTGTGGTACTTTTGACAAGACTTCCCATAAATATTTTGAAGAGCCCAACCATTCACCTCCATCAACCATTCACCTCCATCATTTCAAAACACCACCCAAATTCTCACCTATGCCTCTCCACATCATCCTGCTTGTTCCACATCATCAATGACCCAAAGGTATAGTGCCACAATGTACCCACCCAAATCAGCAAGGTTAGCTTCCACCATTAATGGTAATAGTTTTTGTTCATCAAGGAGAAATCCTTGTATATTAATAGGGAGAGCCCCTAGCCTTCTCCAACATTTGGATAGGATCCACGAAGAACCAAGGTTGGCTAAAGAATCAGCCACTTGGTTTCCCTCATGAAATATGTGAGTCAGATTCTTCCTTTCCAATTTAGAAATCAAATAATTTATGTCCAAGAGTATGTATTTGACACTCCACCCATGAAAAATATTTGATTGATAGATTCAATCACTGTCTTGGAGTCTCCTTCAATATGCAATTTTTTTATACCAAGAGTGACAACTATTTCAACACCCTTGAGTAGTGCTCTAGCCTTAGTTGTCATAGAAGTCTATATTCCAATACCAATAGCATACCTTGCCACCATAGAAGACATACCCTGCCACTAAATTTCCCTTGGAGTCCCTGATAATTCCTCCAATGCTAGCCACCCCCAGATGTCCTTTTGCTGCCCCATCAAAGTTAGGTTCGTGCCAACCAGTATCTGGGGGTTTCCAAACCTTGTTGAGTCTAGCCAACAATTTAGAGTTATCAAAGGAGTTGATCTCAAAAATTTTGTTCCATGAGCTTGCCATGTTGATCTCCCACACTATAGGAGATTTTTCTAGGGGTTTCCAATCGTATAAGGAGACATTCTCAGATATAAGTCTGAACCCAATGCCAAAGACCTACTTGGGGCTTTTTTCAACATCTCTGAAGATTTGATTGTTTCTTTCTTTCCATAAGCACCAACAAAATATGGGAGGAATTTGATACCATATTTCATTAGGGAGAGGACATTGAAAAGGTCCAAACCAACTTTCAATAAAAATCTTAATGTCACCATTCATGGTCCAATGAATCCCCAGTTTACTAAAAGCCAAATCCCAAGTTTCAGTAGTAAACAGGTAGTGGAGTGACAGGTGGCCAACTGACTCCTCATTATTCTTACATAACATGCATCTATACAGGATTTGAAATTCCCTTTTCCTTAAATTATCTTGAGTTAGAATCCTATTGTGACACGTTGTCCACTAGAAGAAGTTGATTTTTGGTGTTAATCATTTGTTCCAAACTTGTTTCCATAATCTTCTCTGATTCCCCTGGTCTGATAGAAAATAATGGGCTGACTTAATAGAGAGGTTGCCTTTGCGTTCCTTAAATCAATAGAAAGCATCCTCCATATTGGAGATGTGAATTATAGTAAGGGAGAGGATGTCCTGCAGGGTCCTAGCCAAGTGCCTTAACTCCGAGGAGAGGGGACAACACAATTCCAACATTTTCCAGTTCATAGAACCATGAAGACCACAAAGGTAGTCTCAATTTTTTTTTCCAAAGTACAGCCACATAGGCCCCATTAGATTCTTGAAATCAGATTGGGAAAGGGGAATTTCAATCAGCCAGGCGTCCTCCCAAAAATTAATATTGTTGCCATTCCCTAACTTCCATCTCAGACTAGATTGTAGTAGATTTTTCATCTTGCAAATATTATTCCAAACTAATGAACCACTGGGGTGTTCATTCAAGAGGCATTTGATTAGAGGGCAATTGCTTAGGTACTTAGCATTCATAGGTCTACACCAATCCTTCTTGTTCCTTAACTAGTCCCATCGAACCTTTATAAGCAAAGATTTTTTGGTAGGTTGAATTTTCCTTATACCTAACCCCCCACTAGATTTAGGAAGGTAGAACTTGCCCCAATTGACGAAAGCCAACTTATTTTTCTCCTCTGTACCAAACCAAAGGAAGTCCCTTTGGATTTGTTCAAATTTTTCTGCTATGTATCTAGGAATTTTGAATATAGATAGAAAATAAACCAGGATCCCTTAAAGGGTAGTAGTAAGGAGTTGCAACTTACCAACATGATTGAGGATTGAGCCTTTCCACCTAGCCAGTTTCCTTTGAACTCTCTCAAGGATGGAATTCCAGAAGGTGGGAGAAACTTCTTTAATAGTAAGAGGGAGACCTAGGTACACAGAAGGAAGGGACACACTCACAAATCCCATAACAATAGTCACTTTGTTGTGCACAATAAGAGTGTTGTTAAATAAATAAATCATGCTCTTGTTGTAATTTATACACTGGCCTAAACAAGCAACATAGTTGTTAAGGCAATTTTTCCATTTTCTTGCTTCCACAATTGAAGCTTTCTAGAACAATTTGGTATCATCGACAAAATATTGTATGACAACAGGTTCTAGGGTGGTAGCATGTTTAACTCCCTTAATAGAGCCCTCCACCAACATTCTAGAAACATTCCTACTTAGAACATCATCAATGATTATGAATAGGTATGGAGATAGGGGATTGCCCTATCTTATACCTCTCTCAATATTAAAGAACCCATGGGGAATCCTATTGACCAAAACAAAATATTTCATAGTTGTAGTGCATTCCAAAATGATGTTAATCACACTTTGATTGAAGCCAATCTTAGCTAATACTTTGGGTAGAAAACTCCATAGGACTTTTTCATAATCTTTTGAGATGTCCAACTTAAAAGCTATACTAGCACTGTTACATCTGTCCATGGAGTGCAAAATTTTGTGAGTGGCTATAGCAACATCCATGATACGCCGACCTGAGACAGCCTTTTTGGCTTGGACTAATTGTTTTTTCTAGGAGAGGTTTCAGGTGGTTCCCCAAAAATTTGGAGAAGATCTTATAAATGGTATTACATAGGTTGATAGGTCATAAATTAGCCATGGTCTGTAGTTTATCATTTTTGGGAATGAAAGCCAGGAAGGTGTGATTTAGCTATTTGAGAAGTTTTCTTAACTCAAAAAAATTCCTTGGCCGTAAGTATTAAGTCCTCTCCAACAATGTACCAAAATACCTGGAAGAAAGCTGAGGGACCTATCCATTAGGTTTCAGAGCCTTGTATGCATCCATACTAAACACAACTACCTTGACTTCCTCTAGAGTGACAACACCAAGTATATTATCATTATCCTCATGGGATAGAGAAGTAGGAAGGGGGTCCAATAGTAGGTTATCCAAAGCAGAATTAGGGGCCACAATGGGCTCAAATAAGGCATGTTGGAAATAACCAAAGGCCAATAGACCAATCTAGGTAGGGGTAGTAACTTCAACTCCTAACTCATATTTAAACTTTTTTATCTAGTTCCTTTTCCTATGCTTGAGGGTCAAAACATGGAAGAAAGAAGTGTTTCAGTCACCCTCTTTCAACCATTGAACTCTGGATTTTTGCTTCCAAAATATCTCCTCTTTTTTCAAGACTTTATCCCATTCCATGTGTTCATCTCTTTCCTACTGCCAAGTATATAGACTAGCATCTCCCTCCTCCATCCTTTTTTGTGTCATCCTAGTTTATTAGAGATCACTCTTTTCTAATGGAAAACATCTTCAAACATCCTCTTGTTCCAACCTTTAACCATGTTTTTGATATACTTGAGTTTATGGAATACCCTAAACATGGGGGATCCATGTACAGGGACATTCCACCAATCAACAATTTTATTCCTGAAGTACGGGTGGGAATTCCACATGATCTCAAATTGAAAGGGAAAAGGACCAACAACAGAGTGATCATTCATGACCAACTATAGAGGGTTATTGTCCAAGACATTCTGAGGCAACACTAACAGATTGGAGTTAATTAATATTATCCAATCAAGAGAGAAAAGGAATCTATCAATTCTGACCTAGATTAGACTATCCCCTATTCGCCTATTAGTCCAAGTAAAATCTTGGCCTTGTAAGTCAATGTCCACCAACCCTATATTACTTAAAAAATAAGTTAAGTTAGCCATACTATTAGAGTAGTCTATCAGTCCCCCACTCTTTTTTGAAGGGTATAAAAAAGAGTTGAAGTCTCTTTCCACCAACCAATGGCCCCCCTTGTTATTTTGTATCTAGTTAGTGAGATCCTACCAAAGGGATTTCCTAGCATTCCTTATATTGGGGGCATATATGTTAATTAGAAACCAAGAAAAACTAGAGTGAGAGAAATGGGTTTCTACACTGTTCTTGCTTTGGAAGATTTCAGTACCCTTTATTCTATTAGGATCTCACATCATAGACAGACCACTTGAAGCCCCACTCACATTACTACAAGAAAAATGAGCATTTGGCCAAATATACTTAGCTATGTGTTCAAAGTTTGCTTTTTTCATTTTAATTTCTTGTAACAATAATACATCTATCTTGTGTTCCCACATATAATTCTTTAGAGCTAGCTATTTTTGGGGGCTATTTAGCCCTCTCACATTCTAGGACATGACTTTCATTTAGACACTTCCAATGTCCTCTATTTTCCAATAGCAATCTCTTTGGTTGTCTCCCTATTTTTGGTTTATCGCTGGTTGGGTCTTCTAGGTTTGGGTTCCCCCTACATTTAATTTATTTTGTTTACATTTCTTCTTTGGAGTTGTCCAACCCTCTTCTTCATTGGTTCAAACTTGTGATAAGGCAGTTGTGTCCCTGTCGAGATTTAGAGGCTTTCTAATCAACTTCCACGCACAATATTTCCCCCTCTTCAACATCCTTAATCAAATCATGGTTAGGGGGTAGAACACTCACCATTTCCACCAACGGAGCCTCATGAGTCACTGAAACATAATTTAAACTCTTTGGAGAAGAATTGTTGAGAAAATTTTTGCTAGGAGAAGTCATACACAAATATGAGGTAGGGTCAATAGAAACCATCTCCTCCAACAAAACCTCAGGGACTGCCAAAACACTATGTAAACTCCTTGGATTGTCCAACAAATTTTTTCTAGGAGAAGTCATACATAGAATAGAGGCAAGGTCAACAAAAGGCCCATATTTGGTCGGGGAGTCAATAATTTTAAGGAGATTAGACTTGAAAGGATAGTTGTTTTTGAGGTCATCCACTGGGGGTTTGCTATAACTGGGGTTTTGTTTAACAGTAGACTTATAGTCTGGAATAAGATGCCCAAGTTTAGCACATTTTTGGAAATAAACCACATCATTTTCATAGCAAATTTGTTGATTCCAAGACCCAAATTTGGAGCTCAATATCACGGATTTGGGTGAAGACTTGTTAATATCAATATTAACACATAATTGAGCAAAAAATAACTTTGATTTCATTTTGGTTATGGTGTTCAAAGTAATGAAGTGACCCATTGAATCACCAATACATTGGAAAATAGTCATCCCAATATTCTAGTGGCATACCTGGCAGACAAACCCAAATGGGTGCAAATTTTTTGAGATCAATAGCAAGGTCAAAACTAGGTTTCCATCGGTACAGTGATAGGCTATGTTTCCCATAAACCTAGGGGCCCAAAGAGAGAACAAATAATAGATCTTTAGTAGCCATGAATTTGAATAGGAATAGCCCACCAACCATGGAATAAAATTCCACACTGCCCTTGAGACACCACTTAGCAATTGACCATCTTCTTACCATATCCATAGTAGGGAGAAAAGAGAAAATTTCTCCCACCACGTCATTCTCCATGGAAGAAAAAATCCTATCATTGGTGTATTATGGGATTGAAATTTTAGTACCAGAAGTGGAAATCACCACTTTCAAATGAGAATGGGATTTCTTTCCTATCAGACTCAAGTTAAGTAGCACATTCTTCCAACCCTTTGATTTTAGAGTGACAAAGAACAGACACATTTTCAACAATCAAAACCAAAAACATGGGCTCTTCAACAGTAGAAAACACGAGAGGGTCCCCCGAGGTTGTCAAAGTAGTTAGGGAAAGAACCCGATTAGAATAGGACAGGGGAGGGGGACCATGGGGTACCCCCAAAGTGGCATCTTCCATGTGCGCATGCAACTCAAAATAGAGGAGTGGGAAAAAATTATGGATTTTTCATGCTTATAATGTTATGTGATGGATGTCCTATGATTCTACATGGATGCATGATGCAATTTTGATGTATTTATTATATTTATGATATGATGCAATGCAGATGTATATGTAAATGATACTCATGTTATGGATGATATGGATGCGTTTCTTTTTGTATTTTTGATATGATATATGATGCGTATACAAGATGCATGTTATGATATGCCGATGATTTATGGATACAGGATGGATGCACCTATATTTTTTGTTATGTCATGATACTTTAATGTTAGTAAGAATCATATAGAATATGGATAGAAGATAGAAGAATGAGATGGTTCATTGATTAACCTTTCATTTATGTTGATATTGATTCATAATCCAACAAATCTACAATTATTCTGAGATTTTATTGGATATGGTGACAAGATAGATGATATTGCTTTGCTTCTAGGAATTAGTCTTAATTCATCATAGCAATTCTTATTTTTGATATAGAAAATAGACACGATGCACCAAGGTATAAAGAAATAGGATGGCGTTGTATCTAATGCGATGGAATTTGACTCTACAAATAGATAGGAGTATTCTTGTTCATACTTGACATACAAAAACCTTGTTTGACCATATGAAGGAATGAGCCATCAAAGTAAGGAGACTAATACACAAAAGGTATGAAGGACCTGATATGTCTTAGCCATTGTGTTACCAGGAGACTATCCCGACACATCCAAGATTTAAGTATTCACTGAGTTTGTACTACTGGAATATCCAACAAGCACAACAAACAAAAGTATTGATCAATGCCCCATTCCTTTCTCTCTAAATCATTTTATTAGACATCATCGAGAGATCATTAGAATGGACCAACAAGATAAATCATAGGAAAAAACTAAAATGAACAAGTAGTCAATGTTATGCATATCTATTGCCAAAGAGATTTTTATGTTCTTAGATGATATTCAAAATGACACCCATTTTCAGAATGATATATCGTAGGACATTCATTGGATAACGATTCTATGTTAAACTAAGCAGGTCATTGATATAACTTAATTAACATGTTTGAAGATTAACCTTGACTTCACAACTTGTTTTCCTTAAAGTTTACTTTTTTGACATATTGCCCTTGTTTCTACTTGCTTCACCAAAGGGTGAGAATGATGTTCCATTTATTATGAATTAAAGTTTTTATGGGTGAATGTGAGATGAGATGGGTGATTTTGATATTTTTGGAATACTTGAATGTTTTTGACATTTTGACATGTTTTGAGGATTTTTAGGGTTTTCTATTATTTGAATGTTTAAAGTTTCCAAGCTATTTGAGGTTGTTTTTGAATTTTCAAGATATTACTACTATTTAAGGTTTTCAAAAAAATTAAATGTTTTTTTTGTTTTCCAAGGGTAAGAAAAGGACCTAAGAGGGAATGACTTAATGCCTCAGGGGCTCATTGATGATGGCCTTGCTTATGTAAGTGTAGAGACAACGTAGTTTGACTAACTCTTGACTATTTATTGATGAGATATGAACATTTTGGATTGTTAGTTTATTATGATGGAATCCTACATGACTGACCTAATGCCTCAAAGGCTCATCAATGACGGCCTTGCCTACATAAGCACAAAGACAATGTAGTTTGACAAGTATTTTTGACTTTTTTAACTTTTAGACGTATTTAGGGGTTTTGATGTGATCTGAATGTTTTTGGATTTTTGACATGTTATGAATGTTTTTGGATTTTAGGATGATTTGGATGTTTTTGAAATTTTGAACTTTAAAAATGTTTGGATGTGTGAACATAGAAAAAGTAACCCGTCTACTTTTTCTCATGTTTAGGCCCTCCTAGTGGACTTTGGCTTGATTTTTCCTAAATTTAATGTTATAATGTGGTCAACACATTCACATTAGGTCTTGGACCCTTGAGAATCATTAAGAATTCGAGGATGTCTTGTAAAAGTGTTGTGAAGTGTTGTAACCCATTTCAGACTTTTCTAGGATCCTTTTATTATAATTCACTAAAATAACCCCTTTTTATCACTTACCAAGTCTTATCTCAAAGTGTTGTAAAGAGTTGTGACAAACTCTCATGCTTTTCTAGGCTTGTCATCACTAATTCAACCCTTTCTTATGTTTAAATGACCCCTTAATACACTTTCTGACCCTACTTAAGTGTATTTTTGAGAATATTCTCGTTAAACCTCATTAAATACACTTCAATCCCCGACACCCAGTAAAATTGCCTTGGTGGGACCAAGTCGCCACCTGGGGCAACTTAGTCCCATTGGGCACAAAAGTCAAAATAATTTTAATTTTCTGGTGGGATTTTATTCTCTTGACCTTAAGGTCAGCTTGTGATGTGTTATTTTTGGGAAATATTAGAAAATCAAGTATAAATAAATGGCTTTCCTCTCATTTTTCATCTCCTACAATCTTCTAATTTCCATTTCATTATTCAAGTAATTACCAAGCATTCTAAGCACTTTCAAGCATCCATTAGAGCATCTTGTTGCATATCTTTAGATTTCAAAATCAAGGGTTTGGTTAGTTTGTGATATTGCATGTTATTCATTCATCATTCTCTTTCTATTTCATTTCATTATCTAGGGTTTGATTACCAAATTGGGATTTGACCAAGGCAAATCCCTATTCTTTAACTCTTAACCCTTTTTTCCCCTCTTTGCATGTGTGTTTGTAGGTCTTGTATGTAGATTTTCCAAAGAGAAAGGTGTTAAAAAGTGGTCAACAATCCATTAAAGTAATTCAAGTCAACAAAGCTATAATTGAAGCTTGGAGACCTCTTTCAGCCCGTTTTCTACAGAATCTAAACCAGACACCTGTCAGGAAGGGAAGTGCAGACCGAAAGCTACAGATTCCTGCCCCAAATTTCTTGAGATTCCCAGGTGTAGTAAGTCACCATATATGGAAAATTAGTCCCACTACTAGGCCTGAAAAGTGATTTTTACATTTTTGAGTACCCATTTGGCAGAAACCTATTCCGGTAGAATCTCCCCAAAATAGGACTAAGTCATCCAGCTTGACGTAAGTGTCCTATTTGGCTTCAACAACAAAATATATAGGATTCCAGAGCCTCTCTGCATCATACTTCAATTTCCAGGTGCACCTCTCCAATTTTATTTAATTATGTTATTGTTTACTTGCATTTCTAGGTCATTCTGCATACCTCACTGTGTTTTCCAACATCTTGCATTTCTTAGGTTTTTCATTAATAATCATCTTTATTTTCCAGTTTATTACATTTAGAGATCACATTTAGGTATATTGCATCCATCCTTGCATTGATTTTGAGTGTATACATTGCCCATTTTGGCCCATCTTTCTCCTTTTAGGTGAAAAACCCTAGAAGTGTAAGAAAGCATTAGGGAGCCAAAATCTTTGTACACAAGATATTTTAGGGGTTTTAAACTTTACATCTTTTTAATTATTTTTTGAGATTTTGAGCTTAATTACAACTTTTTGAATGTTTTTAAACTTTTGATGTGTTATGATGTTTTTGGATTTTCCAAGAATAATATTTACAAGACTTAGGTAATGCGAGGATCCAATGTCGTAACCCAGTATAAGAAATTTCCCCTAGTCAAGTGTCATGGAACTTTGATACAAATCAGATAGGATGACCTGAGGGTACAACTCAATAAGATGGATGGACATCTTCCTAGAATACAAAGCCATGGTAAGGGTGAAAGTAGATGGGTGGTAAATGGATGCCAATTTTATTATGAATAGGATGAAGTGATAAGAGTCATTAATAGATGGGGATCAAGTTTATTTATGCAAGGTGCCTATTTACCAAGTTTTCATCAAGGTCCTTTCCCAAAGCACCACTGAAGTGGTTTTCACTAGAGGACAATTTTTCTCTTTACTTTTTTCAATCATTTTTCTATTTTTTTTGGATTTTGATTTTTTGAAATTTTAGAATATTACCCCTCTTGGGCTAGGCGTAGAACCTCTTGAGATGCATGTTGTTCATAGGTTCCTGTAATGGATCTCCTTCAAGTGTTATGAGTAGATAAGCTCCTGATCCATAGTGAGCTATGATGACAAAGGGTCCTAACTAGTTTGGTTCAAACTTTGCCTTGCTATTTTGGTATAATATATTTTTCTAATTTTATTTTAGTACAAAATATCCTACTTGAAAGTTCCAACCATTTATTTTTATGTTATAACTCCTCTTGAGTTTTTTTTGGTACACTTGAAGATGGTTGAGTGCTTCTAGATGTCATTTTTCTACAATTCCAATTCATTTAGCTTTGATACTTTGTATTCTTCCTCAGTGATTAGGTTCTGTAGAGACACTCTCAATAGGAAAAATGACTTTGTTACCATAGAATAGGGAATAAGGTGTAGCACCAGTTGGTGTTCTGATGTTGATTCGATATACCTAGAGAGAAAGATTTAATTGTAGATGCCAATCTCAACCAACATCATTAATTGTATTTTTGAGAATCTTGATAATGGTCTTATTTGAGGCTTCATCTTTGCCATTTCCTTGGGGATAGTATGGGTTGAGAAATGGTGTTGGATATTAAATTTATTGCATATATCTCTTACATCTTGGTTTTTGAAGGGTGTTCCATTATCTGTGATAATGGCTTGTGGAACACCATAACGACAAATAAGGTATTCAAGGATGAAATTTAAGATTTTTTTCCCAATGATATATGTCATAGGAATAGCTTCTATCCACTTCATAAAATACTCCATGGTGGTAATAATAAACTTGTGTTCATTGGAAGAAGTGGGTGTAATTTTACCTATGAGATCAAGACCCCATTGAGAAAATGGCCATGGAGTTACCATTCGTTGGAGCTCTTATGTTGAAGCATGAATAAGATCTCCATACTATTGACATTATACATATTTTTTCACAAACGGATTTGACTCCTACTCCATGGTGGGCAAACAATATCCTATTCACAACAACTTTTTGGCCAAGGTTATGCCACTTGAATGTGACTTGCATATGCCTTCCTATATTTATTTCAAAGTGAAATAAGCTTCCTCCTAGTTAAGAAATCTAAGAAACGTGTTATCGAAACTTCTACGATATAGGGTATCACCAAGTATGACAAATCATGAGGCTCTTTTGATAAAGGTTTTGCATGAGTTAGGGGTTACATTAGTAGGGGATATAACTCTATGTAGATAGGTGAAAATGCCATGGTACTAGGGTGAGCCTGGATCAACAACTTCACACACGATTCTCACTTTAGAACCTCAAATACTGGTATGAGAAGCTGTTCTACAAGGAATTCATATTTTGAGCTATTCTTTGGTATATTCAGTAATGACCCAATAGTTTCCATTACATCAACTGATCTATTATTGATCCTTGGTATATTCTCAAAGGTTATGTCAATGAAGTACTCCTTCTAGGTATCCACCATTTTCTTGTATGGTGTAAACTTGTCATCTTTTGTCTGATAATCATCATTGACTTTCCTTACTATCAGTTGTGAATCTCTGTAGACCTGAAGCTCCTGAATTTTCCATTTAATTTTTTTTCTTAATCCTGTGATCAATGCCCAATGCTACGCTATGTTATTAGTACAAGGGAATTCCAATATGAAAGACTTGTGTATGCAATATCCTTGCATAGTGATAAATAAAATTCCTTCTACAAACCCATTTTGAGTATGTTGATCCATCAAAATATAATTTCCACTACGTAGATGTTGTGAGGGTAAAGATGGAATCATTTGGGAACTCTGGAATGGTACAAGGGAATTCCATTTTGAAATACTTGTGTATGCAATATCCTTGTGTATTGATAAATAAAATTCTTGCTACAAACCCATGTTGAGTATGTTGATCCATCAACATATAATTTCCGCTACTTAGATGTTGTGAGGGTAAAGATGGAATCATTTGGGAACTCTGATATAAATGGGTTCTTTGTACATAATGGTGATTTGGCCAACTGATCTGCTATTACTTGTCCTTTGATCACTTTTTGATCTACATATTCAATATCAAATTCACTCAGGATCATTACCCATTTTTCCATACAACCTATGAGTGTGGCTTTGGATAACAGATATTTCAAAGGATCTACCTTGGAAATAAGCTTAACCTGATGTGATAATATGTAATGTCTTAACTTATGGGAAGAAAACACAACTACTAAACAAGATATCTCTATAGGTGAATAGTTAAGCTCAAAGCCCACTAAAGTCTTGCTGATATAATAGATAGCCCGTTCCTTTCTATTTTCATCATGCTAAGCTAAGAGAGCTCTTAGTGCCACTGAATTTGCTAACACATATAGAATAAATGATTTCCCTACTATCAGTGGCTTTAAGATTGATGGTGTTGCTAAGTAGTCATTGAGTATCTGGAATACTTGTTCATAGTTTTCATCCCATTTGTAAGCTACACCTTTGTGAAGGAAATGAGTGAAAGGATGACACTTGTCTTCCAGTTGTGCTATGAATCTCCTAATTAATTGAAGCTTTCCTTGAAGGATCCTTAATTTTTTGAGTGACTTTAGTGGTTCCATTTCCATAATTTCCTTCACTTTCACTAGATCAACTTCAATGCCTCTTCATGATACTATATATCCCAAGATTTTTCTAGTGGTGATTCTATAGACACACTTTTTTGGATTCAACCTTACAGTGTATTTTTCAAGCCTGTCAAAAATTATCCCTAGTACATCCATATGTCCTTTCCTTGTTAATGATTTTGACAAGATGTCATCTACATAATCTTCCACCATTTTATGAATCATGTCATGAAAAAATAGTTGCATTTCCCTTTGATATGTAGCTCCTACATTTTTTAGACCAAATGACATTATGTTCCAGCAGTAGGTTTCCCATGGACATGTGAATGTTGTTTTGTGTTGATCCTATTTAGAAATCATGATTTTATTATACCCTAAAACTCCATCCATGAGTGATAGCATTTCATTATTAGTTGTGATATCTATGATGATATTTATGTTAGGTAAGGGGAAATCATCCTTAGGACATGCTTTGTTCAAATCTTTGAAGTCGGTGTAGATCCTTATGCCCCCAGTGGGTTTGGAAACTAGAACTAGGTTGGAAACCCACTTAGGATAATTGTAACATGCCCATTGCTCTACATAGTAAAATTTTCTATGTTTTACCCACAAGTGAATAGTTAATTCATCTAACCTTTAAGAGAAATATTTTTTTTTCTTTTTCTTTGAATAATAAATACACATTTGAAACATATTTCAAACTTTCCCATTGCATAGAAAATAAATTCCTTTAATTAATTCAAATAATGATGATGCATAATTTACATATGAAATTTCATATTTACAAATTCCATATAGATGGATACAAGTTACATACATAGCTTACCTAGCTTACCTAAGCTTATAGAATATATATAAAGTACAAATGGTCTAGGAAGTCCCCCTCAAATCTTGGCCACCAACTGATGAGGATAAGCATCACTCAAACACTTTTTTTCCAACCATGGACTTACTATGGTCCCCGTACATCTACCTAACTGGTAAGATGGCCCTACCCTTTGACGAAGAGATTAGTTTGGTAACCTCATAACAATAGCCTTTTTTGAGCTTGGTGTTGTGTCCTATATGTTTCTAGAATTGACATACAGTGGTTACAAACTTACATGTATGAATAAACCTTGCCTAGTACGTAATATCATATTACAGTGAAACTGACAGTGTAAACAATGGCCTCTTTACACTACTTTGGAGAAAGAATTCATCACCTACAGCTTAGAGTGGCCATCTATTATTCAAACACCTTCCTAGCTTGATTTGGATTAATGACCATTCATACTCTATACCTAGGTTACCCCCTTTCCCATGGATCAGACAAATCCTAGGAATAACCCACATAAGATCTCATAAACAAAATGAATTTACTACCAAAATGATTCTAGCAACTTCTTACTCTTTCCTACATACATCTACTTTAGACATCCTACATATAGTGATGACAACTACGTATAGTATAATATGACGCATTCATACAAACTTCCCATATATAGGGTACATACAAATATAGCCATTAAGATAGGTTCTACAACATAATGCACAACCAAGAAACATGCAATCATAAAAAAACAACAAAACATATTCAAAAGAACTCTTTTCCAACATAGTAACAAATCTAATTATCGTTTCCAACATAAACAACAAAGATATAGAAACTAGCATGCCTGTATAATGCTCCAATTGATTAAAATCCTTCCTAGTTCGAATCCTCAAGCTCGCTTGATACCTCCTTCAAGATCCACTTGATTACCTCTTCTAACTTCTCACTAACTCACAATAATCACAAATATGAAATAGCAAAACAAATCTCAACTTACTAACTCATAAATCACAGTAAAATAACATCAAGAAAATTAGAATGATAAGTGTAGCAATTGGTAGAATGAGCACCTCTATTTATACTAATTTGTGAGCAACTGAAGGCTACAAACAAGTTAATATTTCTACCACCTTTCTATTTTCATGCAATGACTCATCAAAATAACTCATAGGTTTGCAACAGATAACAGTCCTCTCCATTTTAATGGCTAAGTCAACTTGTTATAAGGGACAACAAGACTCATTTATTGAGTCAAATGAATAAGATGCTCATAAAAAAGTTTCCTAATTTTAATTCCTTCACATATTGCTTCCAATTTTCTACTTGAATGATTATCACAATCTATTATCAAACTTATGTGAATTCAGCAAACTTCTTAAGCAATTCATACTCAATAGATTGGCACCACCTTCCAAAGTTGGCGCCCCAGAAAATAGCGCTAGTTTGAATTATTCACAAGGCTTCAAAACTGTATTAACTTCTTGTTAAAATGCATATACAACAACAAACTCATACATGCTTTTGTATTTGTTGACTTGGTCCTTTGCTTGCTTTATGCGTTGACAGATATATAACTCAAGGCTGCATCAAGTATGTAATATGCACTTTATCATATATGCACTTCACTTACAATAGTGCTATTTATTGTGCTTAACAATTATCACATATGTAACTTCCAACGTTGATATTATATATATATATTTATATCCATTTGAATATATATATATATATATTAATATATATATTTTATTTTATAAAGTTATTAAATAGATCTAATTGTTAAACGATAAACATATGTATAAATATATAAATAATATTATTACTTATATAAATATATACGATTATATATATAAATATATATATTAATATATGTGACTACATTACTTTACACAAACACACACACACACATACATATATATATATATATATATATAAATATTATACATAAACATCTTACCATTTCCAATATCATTATAAAAACACTCTTAATCATAACCATCGATTGACATATACATACAATATATATACATATACATATATATATATATACATATACATATATATATATACATATACATATATATATATACATATACATATATATATATATATATATATATATATATATATATATATATATATATATATATATATATATATATATATATATATATAATCATAACCATCGATTGACATATACATACAATATATATACATATACATATATATATATATACATATACATATATATATATATATATATATACATACATGTCACCTTTAGTCCAATTAGTACTCCCATCCATATGGGTAATCCATCCATGAGCATATGTAGGTACGTCTAACTACATATACTCATGTACATATTTACTCACATGTATGAGTCTACCGTAGACATGTACACATATACATATATATACATTCTATGCATATATCTCATCGATACCACAATAAGCACACAAGGAAAGACTCTCACATGACATCAAGACTTAATCACATTCCTTAATCACAACATTCACATCAAAACCAGGGATTACTTACCTTTTCCCAAAATTGACTTGACTCACTAATACCAACTAGGGCATCACTGTGTGAATGCTAAATTAGGCTTGTTAAGGGTTACCAAACCAAGTTCTTCTCTTGAGTGATACTTCCCCTCTCTTCTGGAGGTTTGAACTTGTTCTTGCACTCAACTTGGCACATCATAACAGTAGTTAACCAAACACAACATAATCATGTACATCATACATTTCATACTTAGAATCATTATAAAATATCAAATTGCATCAATCATTCATTCATAATATTTCTATTCAACATTCATATAAAGATTCATAAAACACATTCATGTAAAGATTCATAAAAAACATTCATTTATTCAAGCAATTTAACCAAACCAAGTAATAGAAATAGGTAATATTGCTTGGCATGTAACAAATTCTCCCCCTTGTGAATCATCATCCCCAATGATTTATTAAGTATCAACATGGACATAACATAAAAAACAATACACAAATCATCCTTAAAGCATCACAAAACAAAACATCATTATTTTCAAGAGTTTTCAAAATCTAGCAAAAGTTGTGGAAACTTTTGCTTCATCTTAGCATAATCTTCCCAAGTGGTAGAATCTCTTGCATACTGATCTCATTGGAACTTGCACTACATAACCTCTCTATTACATGAGTGGAGCCTACATGTTTTGAGCACCTTGATAGGATTGATTATTACCACTCTCGGGTCCTGTACTTATAAAGCATTCTAATCAATAACATAGTTATAACCTAGGATATACTTCTTAAGATATGAGAAATTAAAAACATCGTACATCCTAGCAAGACTTGGTAGCAAAGAAATCCTATATGCTATAGGGTTGATCTCATCAAGAACCTCAAAAGGACCTACATAGTGCAAAGCTAGTTTGGATGACTTCCCAAACTTGATAGAACTCTTATGAGGGTTGACCTTTAACAAAACCTTTACTCCTACTGAGAAATTTTTGGGTACTCGCTTGGCATCAATATAACTTTTCTACTTATCATTAGCTTCTGCTAACTTCTGGTTAATAATTCCAACTTGCTCCTCCATTTTAGATAACATCTCTGGACCAAGGCTTATCCTATCTTCTAGCTTATCTTAGCTTGTAGGAGTTTGACACGTCTTGCCATATAATGCTTTGAATGGAGCAATCTTGATCATAGAATGATAAGAGTTATTATATGCAAACTCAACCAATGGTAGGTAATCTTCCCATTTGTATTGCTGATCCATGCAATACATTCTTAGTAGGTCCTCTAACACTTGGTTTACCCTTTCAGTTTGTCCATCCATTTCTGGATGATATGAAAAAATTATAATCAATTTCATTCCAAGCACATAAAATAGGGTTTTCCAAAATCTAGATGTCACACGAGCATACCTATCTGATATAATATTCTTAGGAATCCCATGCAGTTTAAATATCTCTTAAATAAACTTTCAAGCTATTATTGGAGCTCCATCAGTTATATTTCTTAGTATAAAGTGAGCTACCTTAGTGAGATTGTCCACCACTACTAGAATTGCATTGTGCTTATTCCTTGACATAGGTAGTCCTTGCACAAAGTCCATGTTAATGACTTGCCACGTACTCTTTGTAACTTCATGTGGATATAAAAGACCTGCAGGATGATGATGCTTTGAATTCACTCTTTAGCACTCTAAGCAACTTGCTATAAACCTTGCAACATCCCATTTCATACCCTTCCAGAAATATAACGACTTTACCTTAACCAACATTTTGGTTACATGAGGATGTCTTGAATATGGTGCATTATGAACCTTTCCATACCAAGTTCCTCAATTCTCTAGAATTAGAATTAGGTACATAAATTCTTCCTTTAAACCTTAATAATCCATTAATTTCAAGTTGATATCCTTCATACCTTCAATCTTGTGGATTATCTAAGAGTGCTAGCTTGACTTGTTCATAGAACTCATTACCCTTGGATTCTTGCAACACTTGACTTTGAAAGTTAGTTTGGATCAATACCATCGAAGAGATATGCCTCCTATGAGTTAGAGCATTAACAAATCAATTCTCCTTCCCCTTGATATAACTGATGTTGAAATCATAGTCAAATATCAATTCCAACCATGAGTAAACAAATACTCGAGACCATGGTGATCAACCTTGAGCTCAAATGGTTTTCCCAACATATAGTGTCTCCACATGTGTAGTGTATGCACAATTGTTGCTAACTCTAAATCATGCGAAGCATAATTTTGTTCATAGGACTTTAGCTTCCTTAAATCATAAGCTATGTATCAACCCTCCTACATTAATACTCCACCCAAACCTTCTCCTGATGCATCAGTAATAAAAATAAAGTTACCATTCGGATCTGGTACCTTTAGTATTGGAGCTGTGGTCAACTTTTCTTTAAGTAGATCAAATGTTGCTTGAAATTTATATGTCCACTCAAACTTCTTACCTTTCTTTTGAAAAGAAGTGATGGGAAAAGCTATCCTTGAAAATTTTGTAATAAACATACGATAATACCCATCCAAATCCATAAAAATTCTAACTTCTAGCACATTCGTGGGCACCGACCACTCAAGCACTACTTTTATCTTTGCAAGATCAACTGCAATCCCATCAGCTGAAATTATATGACCTAGATATTGTACCTCTTTTTGGAAGAAGGTACACTTCAAGAGTTTCCCATACAACTTATGTTTTCTCAATCGTTGAAGCACAATCTCCAAATGCTTGTGATATTCCTATTCCTTCTTGGAGTAAATTAAGATGTCATCCAAGAAAACCAACACAAACCTATCCAAACAGTCTCTAAATACATTATTCATTATGTTCATGAATTTTTCTGGCACATTCATGAGTCCAAAAGGTAGGACTGTGAACTCGTAATGTCTATATCTAGTTCTAAAAGCTGTCTTGAAAATATATTCATCATTGATTCTTAGTTGATGATATCTAGAACATAGATCAATCTTTGAAAACACAACCACTCCACACATCTGATCAAAGAGATCATCGATACATGGAAATGGATACTTATTCTTTACTATTACTTTGTTAATAAAATGATAGTCAATACACAAGCGTAGTGTACCATCTTTCTTCTTGATAAAGATGACTGGCGCTCCCAAGGTGAAATAGTGAGTCTTATTAATCCTTTAGACAACAATTCTTCTAATTGTGCCTTCAAATCCATCAATTATGTTGTGGTCATCCTATATGGTACTTTCGATATAGGTTCCAATCCAAGAAATATGTTAATGGAGAAATCAAAGAAACTCTTAGGAGGCAATCTAGGTAGTTCATCTATAAATACATCCACAAATTTCTGTAGGACAAGATATTTCTCCATATCCGATTTCCCTATTTCCACCACTTCTTTAACTTCTTGAGAATCTTGAGGTTCATAATACATGACATCATCTTGAAGGATGACTTCCTCATATTCCTCAAGTTTATCCATTTTTACTTCGAAGAGTTGACAACCTTTCTTTTTCACCCTATGCATTTGCATAGCTGAAATTTGTTGTAGTTTCACTTCTCTAGGTGTTCCTTGCAAAGACACTTGGTTACCTAGATCATCTAATCATTCTACAGTTTTAGCATCAAAATCCACTTTAGCTCTATGCGTCCATAGCCATTTCATTCCTAAGATGACATAATAAGAACCTAATGGGGCTATGTACAAATTTACCTCCGTAGAGAAAATTAGAAGTTCTAACCTTGCTTCAAATAGACATTGACTCACCATATCTCTTATCTAGTTTGCATACTCAACAACCCATGATTTTTCCATAAGACCAAACTTTCTAGATCTTTGACTTGATATTTTAGGAGAATGTTTTTTTTTGTGGCTCCATTATCTATTAAAATTGAGATAGGAATGCCAAACAAAGTACCTAAGACTTCTACTAGAGTAATTTGTTACTCAGTTTTCCGATTGTCGACTGCAACATGTATCCTTTGCTAGAATGCAATTTGCTGTGGAGGAAGAGGATTCTCACATGGTTGAGATTTTTTCATCCTGTTAGGACACCAATTAGCAAAGTGATATCACCCATATGTATAACACCCTTTCAATGGTCCCCTCTTCCTCATAGGTCTTCCAGAGTTACTAGCATTTCCACCAACATTGTTGTTGAATTTTTTGTTATATTTGTTGTTGCTTCGTCTTTGGTCTCTTCTTAGTTAATTCCAATTTTGTTGGGGTCCGTTGTCCCTTTGAATCTAATTTTTTTTCCTTCATTAGGCCTCCTTGGATTTTGGTTAGCTTGTGCCAAGTTAAACTTCCTTCTATTCCTTTCTCAATAGATTGAAATTGAATTTGAATCAATCTTTTGTTCTTGCTTAATAGCTTTTTCATAGACCAATTCCATAGTTGCAAGATGATGCACATCTAATTCACCACCTATTTTGGCATTAAGACCCATAATAAACTTCCTTATTTGGAATCGCTCATCCTTTTGGTACATAGGTACGTACCTCAAGAGGCGAGTGAACTTTTCCCAATATTCATTCACTGAAGAATCTCCTTATTTCAGATTCTGGAAATCAATGAGCTTTTGATCATAGAATAGTTTTGGTAACCACCATTACTAGAAAATATCCACGAATTCACTCCATGTAAGCCTCAAGGAATTGATCCATAGCTCCATTTTCTTATTCATCCACTAGTTGGATGCTTCACCTGCCAATTAAAAGCTCCCCATACAACTTTAGTGACTTCAAAGTATTTTCTAATCTCAAAGTACTTTTCCATATCCATAAGCCATGCTTCAACCGCATCCTCAGTAGCACTACTATCAAACTTAGGAGGTGCACAATCTTCTTCATGTCACAGGATAGCTCATTGGCCAGTTGCTTCCTTTTAGTTCTATCTAACTTTGACTATGACTCCTCATCCTCTTGTTCACTAGAATGGGTGTGATCAAAATAATTCTCCCCTTCCTCTTCATTTTTGGGAACTTCGTCATCATTATTTGGGACTTCTTGTTCCTCTCTTTCTTTACCCCTTACTTCCTATTCGAGGTTTCCTATCCATGTTTTTGTTTCATCCATTATAGACAAGATGTGGTCCAACTTAGCTTCAACATTCTCAGTACCTTGTCTTACTTCTTGACTTCCCCCAATGTTAGTTCATGTCCTAACCATTTTTCCCAAGAATAGTTATACTTGGAGGTTTCATTTAATTAGATCTAATAAATTTTACTTAACATTTTACAAGCATTAAAGAAAAATCATTCATATAAATAATCTCATAAAGAACTTATACACAAGTTTTTCCAAAAGTATTTTTTTATTTAAGATTCAATAAGGATTTCAATATCCTTGTGTTTGCATAGAATGACTATTTAGATAGTCTAAGGGAGAATATCCCTTGGATTCGCTTTCTGATACATAGCTATGCTGGGTATACCCCTCAAATTTTTGCTCATTTCCTTCATCAAAAGGATAATATCCCTTAGACCTATCCTATGATACATAATTTTTGGGAACATATTCCTCCTATTCGCCACTTGAGGCTATTACAATAATTTCAGCCATAGGTTTAACACAAGGATCCCTAAATATCATTGTTGGACTAACACTACATTCTTTGGTCATATCCCTAGAAAGTGATAAAGAGTCTAACTTAGATGGGGAAACAAAAGGTAGATGGTTGAAGTTGGTAGCCTCTCTCATCCTTCATTTCTCTTGATTAATTGGTGAAAGGGTGTGATTGAAAGCCTCAATATCACTTAGCCAAATGGTGTTGTCATGATTGGTTCCCTTAATGGTTTGAACAAGGGCTTATTTTTCCTTCTTGGCCCATAGGTATCACTCATTTTTTATCACTGAATTTCTTGCAGTCATCTTGAGACACACCATCCTAACACAATAATTTCCAAACATTAGACTCATATAATGTTGGATTGGAAAACACATAGTGAGCACATAGGTTCTAGAGCTAAACCTGGTAGCTCTAATACCATGTGTAACATGACCATTTTTCTACACAATAAAATTTTCTGTCTTATGTACAAGTGAATAGTTAATGCATCTAACCTTTAAGAGAAATAATTTTTTTTCTTTTCCTTTGAATAATAAATACACATTTAAAGCATATTTCAAACTTTCCCATTGCATACAAAAGAATTCCTTTCATTAATTCAAATAATAATGATACATAATTTCCATATGACATTTCATATTTATAAATTCCATAGAGATGGATACAAGTTACATATATAGCTTACACAAGCTTACAAAATATATGAAGTACAAATGGTCTAGGAAGTACCCCTCAAATCTTGGCCGCCAATTGATGATGAGAAGCATCACTCAAGCAATTTTCCTCCAACCACGACCTTATTGCGATCCCCCACACATCTACCTAATGGGTAAGATGGCCCTACCCTTTGATGAAGAGATTAGTTTGGTAACCTCATAACAATAGCCTTTTCTGAGCTTAGCGTTGTGTCCTATACATTTCTAGAACTGACATATAGTGGTTACAAACTTACATGTATGAATAAGCCTTGCTTAGTATGTAATCTCGGATCATAGTGAAATTGATAGTGTAAACAATGGCATATTTACATTACTTTGAAGAAAGTATTCATCACCCAGAACTTAGAGTGGGCGTGTCTTATTCACACACATTCATAACTCAATTTGGATTAATGACCATTCATACTCTATACCTAGGTTACCCCCTTTCCCATGGATCAGACAAATCCTAGGAATAACCCACATAAGATCTCATAAACAAAATGACTTTAGTACCAAAGTGATTCTAGCAACTTCTTACTCTTTGCTACATACATCTAGTTTAGACATCCTACATATAGCGATAACAACTGTGTAGTATAATACGATGCATTCATACAAACTTCCCATATATAGGGTACATACAAATATAACCATTAAGATAGGTTCTACAACATAATGCACAACAAAGAAACATACAATCATAAACAAACATCACAACATGTTCAAAAGAACTCTTTTCCAACATAGTAACAAATCTAATTATCTTTTCCAACATAAACAACAAAGATATAGAAACTAGCATGCTTGTATAATGCTCCAATTGATTAAACTCATTCCTAGTTCTAATCCTCAAACTCGCTTGATACCTCCTTCAAGATCCAATTGATTACCCTCTTCTAACTTCTCACTAACTTTCACAATAAGCACAAATACAAAATATAAAAACAAATCTCAACTCACAAGCTCTCAACTTACTAACTCAAAAATCATAGAAAAATAACATCAAGATAATTAGAATGATAAGTGTAGCAATTGGTAGAATGAGAACCTCTATTTATACTAATTTGTGAGCAACCAAAGGCTACAAACAAGTTAATATTTCTGTCACCTTTCTATCCTCATGCAATGACTCATCAAACTAACTCATAGGTTTGCAACACATACCAGTCCTCTCCATTTTAATGGCTAAGTCAAATTTTTATAAGGGACATCAAGACTCATTTACTGAGTCAAATGAACAACATGCTCATAAACAAGTTTCGTAATTTGAATTCCTTCACATATTGCTTCCAAGTTTCCACTTGACTGAGTCTCACTCTATTATCATACTTATGTGAATTTAGAAAACTTCTCAAGTAATTCATACTCTACAAATTGATGCTACCTTCCAAAGTTGGCACCCCACAAAATAGTGCTGGTTTGACTTCTTCATAATGCTTCAAAACTGTATCAACTTGTTAAAATGTGTACACAGTAGCAACAAACTCATACATGCTTTTACATTTGTTGGCTTGGTCCTTTGCTTGCTTTATGTGCTGGTAGATATGTAACTCAAGGGTGCACCAAGTATGTAATATGCGCTTTATCATATGTGTGACTCACTTATAATAGCACTATTTATTGCGCTTAGCAACTATCACATATGTTTCCAACGTTGATATTATATATATGTATATATATTATATATATATATATATTCAAATGGATATAAATATATATATATATGTATATATTATATATATGTATATACATATTTATATCCATTTGAATATATATACATTATATATATATCAATATATATATTAATATATATTTTTTATTTCATAAAGTTTTCAAATACATCTAATTGTTAAACAATAAACATATGTATAAATATATAAATAATATTACTACATATATAAATATATTAATATATATGTGACTATATTACTTTACACGCACACACACACACATATACTTTATATATACATATATATAATACCATTTCCAATATCATTATAAAAACACTCTTAATTATAACCATCAATTGACATATACACGAAAGATATATATATATACATGTCACCTTTAGTCCAATCGGTATTCCCATGCATATGGGTAATTTTTCCATGAGCATGATTAGGTACGTGTAGCTATGTATACTCATGTACATATTTACTCACATGTATGAGTCTACTATAGACATGTACACATATACATATATATACATTCTATGCATATATCTCATCGATACCACAATAAGCACACAAGGAAAGACTCTCACATGACATCAAGACTTAATCACATTCCTCAATCACAACATTCACATCAAAACCAAGGATTACTTATCTTTTCCCAAAATTGACTTGAATCACTAAGAACAACTAGGGCATGAGTGTGTGAATGCTCAGTTAGGCTCATTAAGGGTCACTAGACCAAGTTCTTCTCCTGAGTGATTCTTCCCCTCTCTTCTAGAGGTTTGAACCCATTCCAACACTCAACTTGGCACATCATAATAGTAGTTATCGAGCACAACATAATCATGTACACCATACATTTCATAGTTAGAATCATTATAAAATATCAAATTGTATCACTTTTTCACTCATCATATTTGGACATTCAACATTCATAAAAAATATTCATATAAAGATTCATAAAACACATTCACGTAAAGATTCATAAAACTTATTCATTTATTCAAGTAATTTAACCAAACCAGGTAATAGTGAATAGGTAATATTGCTCAGGGTGTAACAATAATCAATTTTTTGAATAAACCCAACATCAAGTAGTTTTTGGAGTTTCACCTTTACTAGTAATGCTATTTGGGGATGAATCTTTCGTAACTTCTGTTTGATTAGTTTTGCATCGAGATTTACTGTGAGATGATGTACCACTAAAGATGTATCAAGACTAGACATATCAACATAATACCATGCAAAACATACCTTCCTTTCCCTAAGAAATTTGGCCAAGTTCTGTGTTTCCTCATCATCTAATGACTCAACATGAAATGTTAGCTATGGAGCTTCTTCTGATCCCACCTTGACTAGCTTAGATGGCTTTACTAGAATTGCTATCTTTTCTTGCTCTAAATGGGGGAGATTGAATCCTCCATCCTCAAGTACCTCAGAGAGGTTTTCACCTTTGGATACATCATTTCTTTTTACTATTTTATGATTAAAAATTGTCACATTGTGGTTTTCACTTAAAGATCGTGTATTGAATTTCAATTTTTCTCTTTTTCAAATGAAGGATTCAATCATCTCCCCAAAATAGGATTTTGTGTCTAATTCAATGTCAAAGCCTACCTTGTGATCTCCAAAGATATGATGTCTAGCTCCCCTGAATTCTAAAAATGCCTCATCATTCTCAAATGAATCTAGAACCGGTGTGTGTTGTTGGTCCCAATCGATTAATTGAGGATAAATGAGGGTTATCTTGTCGGCTTGGGTTGGTCAGGCAAAGGAGGTAGTAATAATCATGTATATTGATGCATGTTCAAATAGGTTTGTCATGCACATTGGTTCATCATCGATATTTGTGCACTTAGATGTATTTAACCATAAGGAAGCTTTATCCTCTTTGATTGAAATATAGTTGACATTAGGGACCGCATTTTTGGTCAAGGTGTAACCAAGGCCAAAGTTCTTTATGCATTGTACAAGAATTATTGGTTCCCTCATTCCTTGTTGGTTGAGACCAAGCCCACCAATGCCTGTGTAACCCATATTATTTATCAATTGAAATCCATTTATGCTTATGTCCACTGCTAATGAGAGTTCCTCTTTCTTGTTTTGATATATCCATTGTGATACATTCCCATCATCTATGATTTCAACATTTAGGTCTCCCCATTTCTAAAATTAGTTTATTTGATCTTTTTGGTTACTTTCTCAATGTATTGTGGTTTACCATGAGAATTTGGGTTTGAAATTGGTTATCCCAAGAAAGAATCTAAAAGGTTGTATTCTCCACAACCCCTATCCTTGGTTTTGACTTTGGTATATGATATTTCCACTTTAGGTGTAGGAATATAACTGGAAGTAGATGGTAATGCGGTCGGGTCAACAAAAGAAGGTATTAAAACCTCATCATTCTTAGGGACTTGCAACACCTTTTGATACTTCTCCTCTTGTCCTCTATAATAGAAGAATGCCTTTGAATACCCATATATAGTAATCTCTTTGTCATTATAGGGGAACTTGATACATTGATGGTAAGTATAAGCAACTGCTTGCATAGCATGAATCCATGGCCAACCAAGTAAGATGTTGTATGGTAAGTCAAGATTCAAAACGTGGAATGTGGTTTCTACTATGGTGGGTCCCACTTGGATAGGTAATGTTATGGTACCTTCGAAATCTCTTTCTTCATCATAATAGCCTTTGATTGTTACTCCTCTACTTATTTCTATGACCTCTTTTGAATAGCCCAAGTGTTTGATTAGTTGGAGGGAACAAATGTTTAAACCCACACCCCCATCTATTTAGAATCTCTTCACTTTGTTCTTATGCACATATACCTCAATATGGAGTGCACGATTGTGGAATGATTGGGATGGTGGATCATGTTCTGTGAATAATAGATGGTGAGAGGATGAAATATGACCTACCATGGCTTGTAATTTCTCAATTTCAATGTCATTAGGCACACTTGATGAGGAAAAATCTTTTTCTAAGATCTTCTTATGAGTTGGTGATATCTTCAACAGTTCTAAAATGGATATTTGGGTTGATGCCTTTTTGAGTTGATCAAGAAGACTATAATCTGTTGTATTTTCTTTGGATGATACTTTTGGTGGTAAAGGGACCCCTTGTATTGTAACCTTCCCTCATCGTGTAATGACTCCACACTCAAGATTTCTTCCATGGATTGTGATGATGGATGTAGTGCCCCTCCATTCTCACCATGGATGTGCAGGTAGTTGGCTTTGTAACTTAGAGATGAAGGTAAAATAATGGGGATATTTAAAGGTACATGCTAATGATGTAAGTAGTTGATCTGTTTTATGATACTATATATAGATGCATTGTTATGATCGTATGTGATTATTTTACCATGACCATTATATGATTATCATTCTGATTGCTATGTAGTTGATTGTTTATGAGTTGGTTGGACTACTTGGTGTTGTTCTACTGTTGTGTGTGGGTGAAGGGGATAGTGTTGCATTACTCACTTGTGAGTACCTTGCTACGCTGCGATTTCCTTTCACGATGTGTCTGTTTGTATGATTATGTATATGCACGACCGTTTTGTGTGCTGCAGGTTGCATGTACTAGGCATCGACTCCACCTGAATTGGTAGGTCTGAGTGTGCCTTAAACCCAATGGAATAGTTGTTCGAAGATAAAATTTGGTCCCCTACCCTAGCCATCGTCCTCGAAGAGGACGAGTATCTGTCCGTTACCTCGTCAATGTTGTCAAATGTTTGTGGTCAGTTGGTCTTGCTTTTCGACCCTAGTTAAGGTTTAGGTAGTTGTTGTTGATGTTTGGTTTGTTTAATAAATGTTGTTTTTTGATTAATGGATGTTTAAAGTAACAGTATTTTGATAAATAGATATAAATATATTTGTTAATAATTATAGTCTATAATAAATTAAGTGTGTAATATAATATTAAAATAAAATAAGATAAAATAAAATAGAATTATAATGGGATGTGATAATTGAGAAATAGTAAGAATAATATAAAAAGATAGAATTTTTTTTGCATGCAACACGTGCATAACTTTGAATAGATGGTTGAAAAAGGAACTGAAGGTTTATTGGGAATTTTTGAGATTTTATTAGATTTTTGGGTTTCAAAAATAAAACAACCTTCCTTTTGTAATAATTATCTTTTTGGGAGAGATTTGAATAATTAGGGATTTTGTTTAAGGGAAAGGAAGAAAATTTCTTTTATTAAAATGCATTTTCTTTTATCAAGATCAATGTATTTAATAAGATTACACCTCTTGGGGATGTGGTCATATAGTTCTAGAAACAACGTCTATGCTTCCACTTTTGCATGCACAGTTTTTCGTGTTTTGTTCCAAGCTCCTATTAGTGCTGAATACCTTGCTGCTATCATAACATTCCATTTGGTTATATTTTATTGAGAAGCTCTATCTAATTGTTGGCGTGCCTTTTCCTATGTCATTGGCTTCATCATAATTTCAAATCAAAGGTAAGCAGAGATCCGATCATTCTCACATGTTAGACTTATTATATTTTTATTCATGACTTTATGCATTGTATGATATCTTGCAAGATTCAGTGTCATGGATCTGGTTGAGCATTAGTTATAGAATATATTGTCCATACATTATTTCTCTGACTCTTCATACAAAAGCCTTGTTAATCCAAGTATTCTCAGTCTGCATATAAATGTCAACCCTGTTCCTTAACCATTCCCACAACTAGAATAGAACAAATGCTTATCTTTCAAGTTTAAGATAGGTTTTCAAAACTCCTTTGACACCTGCCAAAGTGTTAAGAGGCTCATTGCTTATAATAATTTTGTTCCCGGATAAAATATATGGCATCTAAAATATAGGCTCTAGACAATTCTCTTTCAAAATACACATCAACAGAAGAAGCTGAGCAAAAGATTAAAAATAGTAGTCCATAACTCTATACAGTGGAAGCAAACATTAGAAACGTTAACATTACAAGCCACACAAACTAGATTCAGCATGTGAAGCTCCCTACTTGTTGTTCCAATTTTGGTCTCAGAATTGTCCTGCTTATTTATACCTTAGGATACTCTCTTATATATTTCTTTATACCAAATAAATAATCGATATTTGTTCTACTCATTCTTTTAAATATATAAACTTTATGCCAACGGTAAATAAGTTGCAGTTCTCTTTCATTTTGTTTGTGACAATTAAATATAGTACAATTAATCATTTATCAAAAGTTTAAATATTCAGTTGCTAAAAGGTAAATTATATTATCTCTTCCATTTTAAATATAATATTTATTAGTGAAGCATATGTGTATGATAGTACTTAATTTCTTTTTGTGCTCATCCTGTAATATTTATGATCCATGTTATAGTGATTCTTGAGTCATTTTGTAAAATAGTATGTCATTTTGTTTATGTTCCCATTCTCTATATCAGTTAGGATGATTATAATTCTTGCCTTCAAATAGATTTATGAAATTAGGCTTGTATGCATGATTTATAATTGTCAAGAAATTTAGGAAAGATGGTCGTTTGTAATTTACATGGTTATAAAGGTATTTTTATGATTTAAGGGTAGCCTCTAGACTATGCCCACAATGTATTAAAGCTCCAAAGGGTGAGAGTTCTAATAGATTCTAAATGAATGATGGATTCTTAAATTTATATGGTCAAGCTTATTTTCTCATTTACAGATTCAAAGAGACTTATACTAGTTAGGCCAAGTACTTGAATGCCTACGTGAAGACTCTTTCGGTCAAGTATCCTATGATACACGTGTTCTTGATTTTTACTTCCCGCTAAAATTAGGTAACTTACTGTTGTGTTTGCATTTAAAAATTAAAAGATACATCATTTTTCTGCTAAATTTCATTTATGTGCATAAAGGAGATTGTCAAACAAATTGCATTTTTCCAATTTTGCAATTACATACAAATAAGAAAGAGAACCAACATGTATTGAAAATGTAATCTTTATTGATGATCATAATCGTATAATGTCCCTCACAAGCCAAGGGAATGACTATTCTACTGCTTATAAAGAAAAGACTATATGCTTACAGATAAAAAGAAAAGAAATGCACATAAAATGAAAAGGGACCCGTCATTGCCTGGTGGAATGACAAATCCTGTTGGCTTGGTCCCACATCATCTCGGTCTTCCCTGCTTCCCTACTTCCGTTTGATGCTCTCCTCGCTGCTCCTAGGTTTCCTGCATCTGAAAAAAGAGTGTTGTGAGAGCAATGAAAGGTCGGTGAACAAAATATGTGTAAAAAATCCATAAACATGTAATAAGATGTCCATAAGCATTAAAATAGACAACATACCATAAGTACATAGGAAAATAAGAAAATAGTGATCAAACACACCTATGATATGCTATGTTTATCTATCTGGTTTGTTCCTTGTGTAGATTTAGGACAAGTATTGTTACTGTTTTGATTCAACTAATTACAACATGTGGAGTAAAATGTGGCTCCCACGAGGGTTGAGCCCAACATGTTGCCCTTTGATGTTTTAAGAGGGATAATAAATTGAGCAACTTGATCAAAACAATGATAAACATATTCTTGATGCATCAAATCAATATGGAATCTCACCAGTTGATCAACTTTCATTATCAGATTCAAAAGACACAACAAATGATGTGAACTGTCAAGAGAGTTACCCTTCATCTTTTCACAATGAATCAATAATAGGCTGCCATCATGTCAAAAGGGGTAGTATATTTTGCTGGATATTTCTTTCAATCTTCTTAAGTGGATCCAAGATCCATTTTATTAAAGAAGCAAATGATTTATGTGATTCATCAAGTTCAATTATAGATGCATCAAGTTCAATTATGCATCTATCAATAAACAATATCATTACATTAGAGAGATAATCATTAAACAACTCAGAAAGATGGATCATCATAGAATTCTGCAGGAGTAAACAGGGACAGCCTGAAGGCCATGCAAGACTGATCTAAGAAATTACAACAGTCATCAATGTCAAGTGATTTTTTGGAGACCAAGAAGAATAACAATCATCTTTCATACATCAAAAGATAGAAAATGCACTTCTTTCAGGTGGTGGTGGTCTTGGATATAAGACAAAAGAATAGTCATCAAGGAAGGAATAGTGTATAAGATACAAGGGAGCAGATGCACAAGAGTATGAAGATCATAGGACAATAGGAACACACAAAGGTACAATCCTTTGATTAGTCTAAGGGAAGTGCAATAACAACACATTGAACATCAGTCCCACAGTGTGAAAGCATTGTTTGAAATACATACTTATTATGGACTCAGAGGCTTGCATAGGGATTACCTTGCCTCTACCTCACTTTTATCACATGGTCACATATGCCCATTCACCAAGAAAAATTGGTTATACAATCATGAGCTGGAATAGTTTTATGCAAGTTTTAAGGGCAGACAAAATGTGTCAAGGGTTATTACTTACTATGATAGTGAGCAAGTGCAAGGTGATAAGGTCATGGGATAAGCTATATGACAATGTTGAGGAAAGTTTAGAGAGTTAAGACTAGAGGACAATAAATGCAAAAGGGCAGATGAAGTGTAATTTCAACCTAAGAAACATGCTTAGGTAAAGAAGAAACATAGGAGTTTCCAATGTTGGTAGTGGTGTCTCATAAACAGAGCATGGGGGTCAAGAGGCAACAAAGGCAAGTCTACAATGATAGAAACAAGGAAAACTTAAGAGAGATAAGAGGATGGAGGCACATTTGAGGTAATAGAGTTGGATGGTCCTTGAGGAGAGTACAAAGAACACAATCCAGAGGTACTAGTGTAGGCATTGTCAAATCACTTTGATGCAAAATAGCTATGTTTGACAATAGTTCAATAGGACATAGCATGCGTTATAAAGGATTGTGCATTGGAAAAGGATACAAAGAAAATTCATCATAGCCAAGATTGTCCTATGCAAATATTTAAATGATAGTCCTATGAAGACATGGAAGAAGACTGTATGCAAAATCACATTTTGAAGTGCAAGGTATTGAAGACAACTATATGTGGCAAGAAAGAGGGCATAACTTTTAAATTCTGCATTAAAATGAATGGGTTGTTAGACAAAAGAATTGCATTGACAAATCAAATTGCACAAGAATGATGACTGTCAAATTCTTGATATTATGAAGAATGTGAAATTCATAATTCACATACGAAATGCCTTTGGTACACTTCAAAATATTCTAGGAGCATTTCTGCCTGACTGTTTATAAGAACCTTTAAACATGAAGATTCAAGGCTCTATTTTTCCGTCATTTTCAACAAAACCAACAACAGCTGGTAATCCATACCAGATGCAAATAAGTACTACAAATTATTTTAAAGATCACCTTAATACACCTAATTTGAAAGCTCAAGATCCCAACATGCTTCATAGGTTTGGTGGTCATTGTAGTACAAGTGAAATGGATAAGAAGATTTAGCCTAAACCTTGTTTAGTGTCTTCTCAAAACATATCTAGTCTTTTAACAGAAATATCAAATCAACATTATGAATTCTAGAAAAAGCATGAGAAAGATAACAACCTTTAGACAGTGCATTTGTCTTATTTAAATGTCACAAATGTAGATTTAAAGGCAAGTCCTTGATGATGGCTTTTAGAGGCAGCAAAATAGAAATATGCAGAGAGGAAAATGAAAACCCTTGAACCAATGAAAATGAAACACAAATGGAGAAAGCAGAGGTTTTCAAGTAGAAAGGGGGTGTTCATGAAGAAATGAAAAGATGCATAGAGTCTTTAAATTACACCCACATTGTGCAATGACATCGAATCATTTTGTAGACCATTTTTTCTTCACATGGCTACATTGTCTTGTGGAATAGTTGACTATGATAGCTCGTGTTTCAATTACCCTCCCATGGAGTCTCATTCTTATTATAATCTTGCATGTTTTTTTTATCACACAAAATGTAGAGACATAAAAAAAAATATAGAGGTTGCAACCATTAGAGGAACAAAAACCCTCTGTTGTTGCAGGCACAAATCTATGGCAGGTATCTCAGAAGAATACATAGAAAAACAAGGTTTTTTATTCATGTTTACAACTATAGATCTCGAAATCAATTTCCATCCACAGAGAATGAAAGTCGACATCAAAAAACAAATGTGGAAGCCATGACCATAATGGAATGGCGTTTCTTCCATTGTTCTACAGAAAATTCTATGAGATGCATAGAATCAATGAGGAAAAACATGAATATCCATTTACATCCATCATATTTTCAACATTTGAGCTCGAACAAGCATTTTGTTTCTTCAGAAATGGAAAATAAAATACATAAATTTGCTTATGAAGGGCTTACCCAAACCTTTTTGTTGATTTCTGATGGAAGATACTTATGTTTGCCTTCAAAATCCACCATGAGAGTGCTAAAACAATGCAGGTTGAAACCCTATGTCGGCCCAAGAGTTTCTCCAGAAGCTCGAATGGTAAAATAAATGAAATGCTTTGCAATTTTTGCATTATTTTTGTTTGCTAGGGTTTTTCCCTAGATATGCTGACCAACTTAGGCATTTTTTTCCTTTTATTTAAACTTTTCAACATGACTTAATACCTCAGCCAAGACTTAGGCATTTTTTGCCTATGATTTATAACTTTTCATTTAAAAATTTAATCCCCTTGTGTATATCAATATGATATACTATCACTTGATTGACATTGAATTATAAATGTAAATATTGTTAAAGTGATATTTTATAAATCACTTTCAATATGTGTACTTATGTAAAGCAAGAGTGTTATTGCTTTGAGAATGCATTAAGGAGGTATGAGTCAAGGCATCAAGCCAAATGCCTTTATGTTTGCATTAGTTTTGAAAATGTGAAGCATTTGAGTTAAATGATGTTATTATAAATCATTTAATTAAAAATGATATTCTTTAAATACAACATAGAGAAGTAGGTGTTGAATTGTATAAGTCATGAGGTGTTGTTGAATCTTGTGCTTTGCAAACACAAAAAACATGAGTCAGAATAGTTTGGAGGCATGTGGAGAATTTGATGCTTGACCAACATGTGAAAGGAATGAGGGTTGTGTTTGACTGTTTTGGAGGAAATGGGACCAGTTTGGAGGCATGTTTGTCATGCTTTTGGTATGGTTAGGCCAGAGCTTGACTTTTTTGCATTTTAGAGGCCTGCTTTTTGGAGGAGTTTTGGAAGGTTCTGTTTTGGCCTTTATGCTACATCCAATTAGGGTTTCTAGAAGGAAATTTGTGAGCAGTTGTTTCAAAATTGCTTAAGTATCCTCAAACTTAAGTTTTAGGGAGTTCTTTCTTTCTTTCTGCAAGCATTATAGCTTATCTTGGAGCTTTTTCAAGCAGGAGACGACATTGTGACTCAATATCAAGCATATATAGTAGTATGTAACACCATTTTTATTAATGAAATTTAGTGATTTACCTTCTTAGAAGCTACTTTATTGAGTGCAGTGTGGGGATTGATGAATGTTCTTGTGAGTTTGGTAACTCCTTCAATGCTTGTCTCATTGTAGCACCTTTAGGTAGAATAAATATGTATTTATGTAGGTTGTAAGCTATGTGATGGGTCAAATGGTTATTTTAGTTGTGGAAAAATTTTCCCTTCAAAGTGACAAGTGAACCAAACCTCCTTACAAAATACTTATGCATTAATATATTTAAATATCCGAGTTGTGTCAAGTTAAGCTAAGCTTTTTATGAGATTGTGTTATAAAGCAGCTGTATAAGTCTAAGAAATCATTAGGTGCATCACCATAGAGGTTTAGTTTTCTTTCATGTTTCTTTCTTCCATTTTCCTAGCAAGGAATACTTTAAGTGACATAAAAAAGGGGAGCCAACCCATAATTTGGAGGTCTACTTTCAAAATAGGATACCCACAGCTTGAAAGTAGTCCCATGTTAGTCCAAATTTACTGAGTTCTTTCATAACTTGGCAGAGGGGTGCAAATTTGGGTCTCTAACAACATGAATATAGGTATATAGATCTTTCATGTATGAAAAAGAATTAGAAACTCTCTTAACTAATTTTTGGATATAATTACATAAGAATGTATACTTATAAATAAGCATTTATGTTAGGATATTCTATTTAAGTGATTAAGAATAAGTGTTAAATGAATTAGATTATCTTTTCGTTAATTATTGAATGTTGATTTCTTTTAGAATTATTTTATAGTTGATGTGAGTAAATTCACTATGAAATTAGCTATTAGAATAATTGCTGATATAGATAATTATGAATTATTGTGTTAAGTGACCATTAAGCGAATTATTTGGAAATAATGTATTTCATGGTTGTATTGCTTGATTGATTGCTTGTGTTAAATATGGTGTTTGATTTTGGGATTGAGGTGATTTGGGTAATTGGTTTAAAGTGGGAGTCATTTGAGTAATTGTTTAAGGATGCCTTCTAGAGGCTTAGGATGGAGTGTTTTGGTATGTATGCTTTATGACTGTTTCATTTTGGAAGTGGCTTGGTAATGTTTGAGATGTGTGCAAGAGGGTCAATGCCTTGCATTGTGTTTAGCTCTTGTGATTGTGATATGTGTGTGAGAGGGTCAATACCTTGCACTTTGTTTGGTTTCATGTGATTTTTTTAAGTGTTCAAGATGATAAATTCCTTGCTTGTTTGTAGTTTTTACTAGTTGCAAGTAGGGGGAGTGGCTCTCAATGGGGGGCGACGTCTAGTGAGAGACTGTCAGGACAACCCATTGGAGATTTTCTTAATCCAGTGATAACCTAAATAATGAATTAAGGGGGTTGGGTAGATTTCACATTAATCAAGATGATTGGATGCCTCACCCATGCTTGTAGTCCTCATTTAGGCTAAGGATGGGTTGACAAGGCCTGGTTGGAAAGATCAACTTCCTTGTCCTCATGAAAGGAATGTTGGTTCCGCATGAGTCACCCTATGGGGTTGACGTCTAGTGAGAGACTGTCAGGGTAACCATAGATGGGGGCCCGTGTCTAGTGAGAGACTGTCAGGGTAACCCATGCCAGGACCATGCAATGTCACTCTTCCCTATTTGAGTCTAGCATTCCCTAGTCGTGTTTCTCCTTTTGTTGTGTGAATGCCTCTAGAAGCGATGTATGTGTTTATGTGATGTTAATGTTGTTGCAGTGTTGAGTTGTAACCATGTATATTCCTTGTGTATGTTAGCTTATTGTCTTCTTGATTGTTTGTTTGTAGTGGGACCTTCTGTTATCTCCTAGCATGGGGGTTGGACCTTAGGGTTCCACATGGTCGGGAGGTTGGTGCTTTTTCCTCTATTGGGTTTTCTTGTTGCTTGTTCATGCACATGGAGGTTGTACCTTGTGTGATGTATTCTGGTTCATGTACCTATTCAAGAAGACAATATTTCATGCATATGTATTGGACTTACATATCAGTTGTATCATTTTTTATAATAATGATGTATTCTTCCCAATTGTATTCAAGGAAGCATTATTGTAAACAATGTAATGTACTCTCATGTAATGGAATTTGTATCTGTACTTGTCAATTATCTATAAATGATCTTTAATGCCATTTGTTTGATGACATGTTAGGGTAATTCATAGTGTTTAATCATTTAATGTGGTGGATTAAAATGTACTTGTTTATTAGACAAATCATGGTTAATTAAATGAATCTAGTTCTTGATATTAGATATGTTAGTAGCATAGTCATGGAACCTTAGAGGACTTAGGATTATATTTTATGTTATGTTATGTGATGCTATTCATTTTATTGTTATTCTTAAAAAAATAAAAATTGTTCTATTATTGTAGCATGGTTGTGTTGTTTTCTGGGGTTCCTTGGCGGGGTGTTACAATGGACACATGATTATCAAATGTATGTGTGTTTTCTATGACATTGTCATAGACATGACTCAATTGGTTATACATATTTCATTTTCCTTTATCATTTCCTTTTCCATGGTTTGGTATTGGATTCCTGTAAATTCCAAGGTCCTTGTTTCCTAATGTTCCTACTTGTTGATCAACATTTATGTCTCCATGGTCTATAAGGTCTTGAATACCATTTTTCAATTTCATGCAACTAGATGTATTGTGACCTTTGATATGATGATACTCACAAAAATATGTGTCTTTGTACCAAGGTGGTTTAACTCCAGGTTTAGGATATTGATGAAAATCAAGAATTTTAATAAGATTAGTTTGAAGTAATTTACTCAAAATGATTTCAATGGGCTCTCCCAAAGGAGTGTATTTCTGTTTTGGAGGATAATTATTTTCTCTTGATTGTCCTTGTTGTTGATTATTGAATTTTTGCACGTTTTATTGATTTGGTTGTTGGAATATAGGTTTAGGAAAAGCATTGATGACTACCTTTGCATCCACAATACCATCATTAGTAATGTTATTTTTTTTATCCCCAAATCAGGGTTTGTCATTATTACTTGATGATGGTTTATCAGTTGATATTTGGACGGATCCATTTGCAATTAGAGCTTTTTCAATTGTAATCCATTTTGAGATTAGTTCTTCAAATGTGGAGACACATTACATACGTAGTTGAAAATCCAAATCAATTCCAAGATTTCCAGCAAGTATTTCTACTTGTTATTTTTTAGGAATGGGCTATTTGCACTTGCTATATTTGTGTCTCCAACGTTGCAAAAAGGTAGCAAAAGGTTCTCTATTTTTCTAATGTGCAAAGGTCCTCCAATGCAATGTATACATTAATGTAATATGAGAAATGTGAGACAAATTGATTAATTATTTCTTGGAATGTTCTAATTCCTTGAGGGAGGTGTGAAAACCATTCCATTGCTAGTCCACCTAAGCTTCTTGGGAATAGTCTCATAATATATGAATAATTGTAAGATATCTCCATACAAGAAACATAAAAGTCCCTTATGTGTTCTTCAAGATTTCCTCTTCCCTTGTACTTGTCAAACTTTGGGATTTCTAAGTTTGGAGGGAAAGGTATCATCATGATGCTCCTATCAAATGGATAGGGGCATAAGTCTTGGACTTCATATGACATTTTAACCTTTCTCGGTTGAATATCTTGTATCCTTTGTGTCAATGTTTGTATTTGTGAGGAAATGTCTAGGTTTGTGTTGATCAATGGTGGAACATACATATGATCTTGGTAATGAGGTGTGTTATATGATTGTGGTGTTGCATTTCCTTGCGATTTAATGTATTTTTGACCTTGGGGATTAAGATATTATTGATTTTTGAGAAACAATATATTGTTGACCTTGTTGAGCAAGAATATGTTGTGTATACATTTGTTGTGCTTGCATTGGATCATGAGAAAATACTTGATGTTGATTCATGTTTTCGTTAGGAATAATATGTTGATGTGAAGTGATGCTTGGATTTGAGACAATGTTGTGATTAAAAGTAATGTTGTGATTTGGAACACCATTGTGATTGGGCACCATGTTTTGATTTGGAACATTGTTGCCTTGATTTATACCCATTTGACCTTGGTTTTCACCCATGTTTTGGTTTATACCCATTTGACCATTGGTTTTGGTACTTGTTGAATCACATTATGTACAAAGGATTCACTCCCTTGTGGGTGATTCCTTGAAGCATATTGAGCAAAAGCTTGATATTTTGATTGTGTTGTTTCCTCAAGGGTTGTTCCTTTAATGTGTTAACATCAAAGTTATATGGAAGTTTAGCACCCATTTGTACAAGTTTAATCATGTATTGTGTAGGGTATTGTTTCACTAACACTTCCCTTTCATGAAGAAAATATTGGCTTTTTTGTAACTCTAGGATGTCTTCTTGAGTAACCTCACGTGGTTTTGGTCCCTTCTCAATATAATAGTTTCCACTTGTGGTTTAGTTGTGTTTATTGTTGGAGGGTTTGTGGTTGTTGTTAGAGGAACCTCACTTGTTTGAGGCATTCCATATGGTTGATCACTGACACTTGAGTTAGGATCTCTTGATTCAATGGGGTTAGTCTCCATAGTTTTCTTGTATTGTGATCTTGTTGTGAGCATACAAGGTTGGAAATTTATTTTGTAACCTCAAATTGGTTGTAAATGATGATTTTTTAGTTTTATTTGGATCAATGATGATGATGATGATATGAATGATATGAAAATTTTGACTTGGACTATACCTAGGATTTGATTTGATTTTGATTTTGATGTGTTCAATTATGAACTCACTACTTTGAGAGTAGAATCATGACTCCAAATTTAGTTTGTTCACAATGATATTTGCTAACTCAACCTAAACACCTTGAGAAAAAGAAATTTTCAAGGATAAGGCTAAATCAGTGGATGTGATAAAAAATTTCAAACCTAGGTGATTTATGCCCAAATGTTTAAGTTTGTTGATATGATATGAGATGTTTATGATGTTTTATTAGATGTTTGATGTTTTTATGTTGAATTATTCTTATCCCTAAATTACAACCTAAGTTTATGTTTGAAAATTTCCAAATGTTTGTGATAAAGAACCTTGTACAATGTTTCAATGTTCAATGGAGAATAACGTTTTTATCTAAAGATAACTCAAAAAATGTTTTGATAAAAAAAATATTGAGCACAAATTTCCTTCTTTGTTTTGTTAGAACCAAGTAACCAAGTATATTTAAATGTTGTAACCAAGTGGATTCAAATCTTTCTTTGTGGGTTCAATTCTTAAAATATAATTTAGCATGAATTATCTTTACCACATAGAAGTCTTGATTATAAATTATTTAAGACTAATATGTTTACAATAAAGCAAGTTTTTTTCTGAAAATGCTCAAAATTTGTGAAAACCAAAGTGCTAAATTATAGTTCCCTAGGTTTACTTTGACATAATGAGCAAAGATATGGACAAAGATACTACGAAGCACACTAAGATATTGTTTTAATAAAAAAAAGTATACTTAGGTGCATGTAGTATTATAATGCCCTTCAAGTGCATTCAATTATGTTCAAATGTTTGAATGATAAACAATGTATTCATTGATTCAATGGGTAAAAGGAGATATTTTGTGAGATTTATTCCATAAAGCTCACTAAGAAAAGATTGATAGAACAAAAATCAAGCACATTCCTATTTATTCAAGTAGGTGTATCTCTTAAGTCAGGTGTGCATGATAAAATACCTAGCTTGAGTGGATGACTAGAGTACACACATGTACATGATACACCTCTTACATTGAAAGGAAAATTTTCTTACAAGGTTTTGTCGCCTCAACAAGCAATCAATATATGATAAATATCTTCATGGAATGATGTTCCATTGTACCTTCTTAAGAGACATTCAATGGCCTTTAGGTCTCTAAACAAATAGGTTTTTAGTGGGTATTATGTGAACATCACCAACCTCTTGGACATCACCTTTGAGAATCAGAAAACCACAGTCTCATAATGCAAGTTCAAAGTGCTACATACACGGTTTGACCTATAATTTTTTCTCTCAACCAATTTATATAGTGTGCCCCTAAATTCTGATTGAGGTCACCTTGATTTCTTCATTGTGAGATGTATCTCAAGGAAGGCCTCCTACTTTCAATATAAAAACATGAAGCAGATGCTATTTCTCTTCACCCAAGATTGCACTAGGTGCGAGGGGAGAGGATACGTAGCAAAACCTTATAGGGTTTACAACGAAAAAATAGTGCAAAATAGAAGTGTTTCTCTTTACCCAAGATCACACAAAGTGCAAGGGGAGAGGATACACACTTGATAGTCTACCAAGCATAAAAGAAACAACACACACTCTTGTTCATTTTAGGTGTACCAAAGATAAATGTAAGTGAATTTTAATAGCACCAAATGAAGTGTGAGATTGTTTTGTTCTTTTTAAAACCCAAAAAAAAGTGAGATTGTGTGGTTCAATTTTAATTCCAAATTAAAAATGAAAGTTGAGTTGTCAAATGTTCTTTTTTATAAAGGTGGTAGAGCCACAATTTTTTTATTAAATTAGAAGGAAATTACATGTCGAGAGGGAAGAAAAATGATGTAACACTATCTGCTTAACCCAGGAGGAACAAAAAATTTCTAGAGATTACAAAATTCGAGCATCATGCCTCAAATGTGGCAATACCATACAATAAGCACCAGATAGAGCTCGAGAGCTACACCAAAACAACAAAAACCTTGAAGGACTCAAGAGAGTCAGAATTTGAGGACAGTAGAGTGCAGAACCCAAAAGAAGAAGAGAAACAAAGATATAAAACTTGTGAACCATAAGAAGGTTGTGTGAAACGAAGCACTAAAGAGCCAGAAGCCACCAAGACACCCGCAAAGGAGAAATACACCCATGGAGATTCCACCAAAAATTGAACAATTGAAATGTTAAAATCCAAATTCGAATGTAATATGCATAAAATAAAGCTAACTCTAAGATTAATTCCAAATGTTTGTTGATAAACACAAATATGGCATGCATAAAGTAAAGGTCATATCTAAGATCACTTCCAAATGAATGTTCAATAAACATTTTTCAGATTTAACATTTTTTAAATGTCTACCTCTGTAAAAAAAAAAGAACAATTAGAGTTAGACATTAGTAAAATTAATACATATTAAAAAATTAAACAACCAAAGGCACGAGATTGCATTAGAAAAAGGCATGACGTTTTTCACAAAGGAACAACACTAACAACAGACAAAGACACAACCCTTTGACAAAGGTGCGACCCTTTGAAAAAGGCGTGACACTTTGAAAAAGGCATGACCCTTTGATAAAGGTGTGACCCTTTGACAAAGGAATGGCCCTTTGAAAAATTTGTGACCCCTTGACAAAGGTGTAACCCTTTAACAAAGGTGTGATCTATTATTCAAGCCAAAGGTGTGACTAGAGAGACAAAGGAACGATTTTGTCACAAACAAGGGCGTAAAACTTTGAACTAAGGTGTAGACCCTTAAAAAGGCATGCCTCTATCAAAAACAAAAGTGCAATTCTTCCCTGAACCTGCAAAATCTGATAAAACTTGAAAAAAAATGATTAGCTAGGGACATGGGGTCCCATCGGCCATATGCCATTTTGTAGATGTATAAACTCAATTGACCAATTAAAGCTAAATTGAATCAAATTAACAAAGCTAATGATAAATTGACATATAATCCTCAATGAAATTGTTTACAAAGAAAATTAACTTTCAAAACATGAAATATTGAAACAAAGATCAAATGAAAGCTAATCAAGCAAATGCAAACCTTAACCTCGTTGTGGGATTATGTCCCTCATAGATGTGCAGTGCTACAATCTAGACAAAATCCATGATATGCAAACCAATTGATGACAATTAATGAAGAAATGAACTCAAAGAACCCACAAAGTGCACTCAAATCGATCAAATTATAGATTCAGTTCAAGAGAGTAAGTTTACTCAAAGCTTGTGGATGATTATTATGGAGAAACATTCACTATTTATAGATTTTTGAAATGAGAATCAATGGTGAAGATAAAAAAGGCTAATCAATAAAAAAATGGAGCGGCGGGAGCAGCAGGGGCAACAGGAGGAGCAATCAAGCCTGGAACACCAAGTATGACTGGAGCAGAATCAACAGGGTGGGAGAATGGGAAATCGATGCAGAGAACACCTTTCCAATGGAGGATCTTAGAGCAAAATCTGGACAGAAATGGGTCGACACAGAAGTAGGAATTGGCAACAAATGGCAATGTAACACCGGCCACAATTTGGCGTCTCAAGGAAGCTTTGATCAGGATCTTCGAGCAATCCCAAAGATAGTATGGGGTAACCAAGATAATGGAGACCACAAACCACAATGGGTCTATCATGGTGGGCGTTGGGTGGATGTATGCAATCCGAATATGCAGTATTAGAATCAAAACCCTAGGACCGCAACTGACGCGGCTGGGGGAAGACACAATCGGGGGATACATAAAGGTTTACCTTGGTTGTGACCTCGTGGTTTCCCTCCTGATGCAGCCCATCGAAACCGTCACAGCACCAATAACAGAAATCCCACATCTAAATTCCTTAGGAATCATGGATTTGAAAATCAAAGGAATGGTGGGTTCTGGTATAAAATCACACAAACTACTATCAACTCAAAATCTTGGCAGAAGAATTCTACTCCGCCATCAACACTGGAGAAGCAAGGAGGAATGGAGGATCTTGGAAAAGGAAAGGAGAAGGTAATACCAGAGGTAGGTGCATCGAGATGGCAAGCAAAAAACCCAGGTAATGATACCACCTCATCCATGCCAAAAACTTGTATATCTATTGATCCCAATAAGCTGAGTAATGAAATCAGAAGGCTACAAGAGTGAGGGATCTTCTTGAAATGGGGGGAATGATAAAAGTTGCAGGAACAGTGGAGAAGTGGTGTCTCAATAATTAGGGAATTTAGATCCAGTTTTGTCCCCTTGCTAATGATTTTTTCTTAGTTTTATTCGCATCAAGTGAAAATAAACAGGATGCACTGTGTAGCGGACCACATTATCTGGATGGAACAACACTACACATTTTTGATTGGTACCCTAATTTTGACCCTTGGAAGCATGAAGTAAAGGAGGGTCCAGTCTGGGTTAGAATGTATGAGATTCCTGCTGAGTATTGGGAAGAAAATATATTAATAGAGATTGGGAAGAAGCTAGGCACTCTCATTTCAATGGATGAAATAATGGTGGATGGAAGTCAAGGGGCCTATATTAGATTCTGCATAGGTTTAAAGCCACAACAAAAGCTTCCACGGGAGATTGACTTAAGCACAACAACAGGGTTCAGAACAGTCAAAGTAGAAAGGGAAGATCAATTACTGTTATGCCCGAATTGCAAATCGAAAGAACACAGAAACTTGGATTGCTTTTGATCAATTTGTGTTAGTAGAGAAAAAAATATGCCTGGGTTGGGCAGGAAAAATTGGATGAATCTAGCAGTACCGAACAGGAAGGTTCGCCATCTACAAAGGAAAACAATATGGAGGATGTATCAATTAGAGAGTTATTAAGAAATAAAGAGCAAGGTAGTGATGATAACTGGCGCATGGGTTCGGTTCTACTAGATAAGGATTTCAATGGTAAGGTTGTGGAGTCTCGACACAATGACCGAAATATAGGCATTCAGGGGCATAATGACTCAATGACTGGAGTGTAGAGGTTGGAAAAGGATGGAAAAGTAGAAAAAAAGCAAGATATAGATGTATAGGAGATAAGTGAGGAAGAATGTAGTTTGAAAATGAAAGCTGAGGGATCCCCTAGGGCAGATCTAGAAAATGTAAAGGATTTTGAGGGGGAAGGAAATTCAGAAGAGGGGCAAGAGGATAAAGTAGCTGCACAGGAGAAGAATGAGGCAAAAGACAACATGGGTGGAAATGCTGAGGAAACCCCAGTAGCAAATCTTCATAATGTGGTAGCTGAAACAGTTACACAAGATCCTCAAAATGAGAAGAGCAATAACGCTCCAAAAGTTGTAGAAACAATAAGGGATAATTTAGATCATTTAAGGAGTCCTATTGAAGCTAAAGCTTTGCTCATCTCAAAGGGCGAAAATGGAAATTCCATTGATGCAGGGGAGAATATTAGCAATGAAGGGGGAGTGGAGGCTGAGGAGATGTTTGAAGAAGCTGATTCTGATCAGGATGATGGGATGGAACAAGAACAAACTAATATTCTAGAAGAACGAAGCATTGAACAAACACAATCCCAGCTGAAAAGACCTCTGGTAGCAGCAAAGAAGAAAAGAGGGGAAAAAACCAACAAGGCTAAACTGGTGTTGGTAGCAAATGCTAAGGGACAGATGAAACTAAGAAACGAGAAGGGAAATGCCCTTCCCGAGGAGCAATGAAGCTCATAACTTGGAATGCTAGGGGCATTAATGCCCCTAGCAAGTGGCGCTTGATTAAGCATCAAATAGATTTAAGTAAGGCATATGTTGTATTACTACAGGAAACTAAATGGGAAAGGGAGGAAGCTCAAAAAAGATTGAGTGTTTGGAGACAATGGGAAGGAGTCTTTTTTGAATCTATTGGAGCCTCAGGAGGAATTGGTGTGATTTGGAATCCTTTGTTTGTTAGTTGTTCATTGATAAGGAAAATTCAGTATTGGATGGTGGTTAAATGTAAGCTTTTAAGTCAAAATAAGGAGATACAAGTGATGAATGTGTATGGACCGATTTCAACTCTAGCTAAGAGAACTTTATGGCAGGAGATTAAGCAGTGGTTGGATATGCAGAATGGTACAGCTGTTATAATTGGGGGTGACTTTAATGCAACACTGGACAATTCAGAAAAACAAGGAGGTTTGCAGAATTTATCAAGGATCCAACAAGATTTTCAAGCATTTGTGGATAATAACAATCTAAGAGAAATAGTAGCCAAAAATGGCATATTCACTTGGACCAATAGGAGGAAGGATTTCACCAATATAGCAGAAAAGTTGGATCGATTTTTCTTCTATGGGAATTGGGATGTTAATCAAGATTCCTTTGAGGCAGCTATACTACCGTATACTAGGTCTGATCACTTCCCAGTACAATTAGTAATCAATGTAGAATATCCCAAAGGCGAAACCCCTTTCATATTTGAAAATATGTGGCTTAGGGATGCATCTCTTTACAGCTTAGTTAAAACCTGGTGGAATGAAGTCAGAGTTGGTCACAAATCAAGAATGTACAAGTTTAGCCAAAAGCTTTTACACATCAAAAGAAAGCTAAAAGAATGGAATCAAGCTAATTTCAAGAATATTTTTACGGAAAAATCCCGTGTAGAGGAGGAACTAAATGAACTTAATGAGAAATTAATTAAGCACGGGATGGGTCAAGAAGATTTTGAACTGGAACAAAGCTTAAAATCAGAACTCACAGAGATTATGACTAGGGAAGAATTGTTCTAGCAACAAAAATCATGAGAAAAATGGCTTAAAGAGGGGGACAGAAATACAAAGTATTTCCACAAAACAACAATTGCTAACAGGGGAAAAAATTGTATCACAACAATAGCAAAGGAAGATGGTACAAGCTCACAATCATTAGAGGAGGTCAATCAGATAGCGGTGCAATAATTTCAAGAAATTTTAAATCGGGATCAGCAAATAATGAGCGAGAACAGGAAGAATTTCTAAATCACATCCCGACACTAATTAATGAGGAAGAAAATAGGGAGCTTTTTAAGACGATCAGTTTGGAAGAAACTGAGGAGGCAGCCTTCCAAATAGGTGTGAACAAGGCCCCAGGGCTAGATGGCTTCCCCGCAAAATTCTATCATGTATTTTGGGATATCATTGGTGACGATTTACATAGAACTGTCGAGGAATCCAGAAGGAGAATGACGATGTTGGGTACCTTCAATCACACATTCATTACGATTGTCCCTAAGAAGAAGGAGGTGAAAAAATGGTAGATTTTAGGCCCATTTCTTTGTGCAACACAATTTACAAAATTATCAGAAAGGTCATAGCCAACCGTCTAAAAAATGCCCCAAAAAAAATCATCTCTGATGAGCAGAGTGGTTTCTCCCCTGGTAGATCAATAGTCGAAGGGATTATTATTGCACATGAGGCTATCCACTCTTCTAGAAAGACTCGAAGCTTGAATATGGTAATCAAGCTAGACATACTGAAGGCATACGACCTAGTGGATAGACAATTTCTGTTGAAAGTCTTACAAAGATTTGGCTTTGGGGAAGGGTGGGTCAATTGGATCTCCAGGTGCATTATGACTCCAAGATTTTTAGTCCTAGTCAATGGGGTTGCCCAGGGTTTCTTTGACTCTTCTAGAGGAATTCGACAAGGGGATCCATTATCCCCTTTCCTATTCATCATAATGGTAGAGGCGTTGGGGAGAACTATACAACACTACAGATCAATGAGTCAATGGTAGGGAATTGAGATTTGCCTAGGATTGGTGGCTGTTACTCATCAGCAATTTGCTGATGATATGATTCTCTTTGGAAAAGCCACAAGAGTAGAAGCTAGAACCATTAGGAACATTTTGAACAATTATAGTAAAGCTTTAGGACAGTCAATCAACTGGAGAAAGTCAAAAGTTTTTTTCCTTAATGTTCAACCGAGTCTACAAAAGGATATTGCAAGAATCTTGGATCTTAGAATTGCAAGCCTACCAAGGAAATTTCTTGGGATGCCACTATTTGGGGGGATAAATAAGAAATGTTACTGGGAAAATATAATCAATAGCTGCAAAAGGAAAATGGAACTTTGGAAAGGGAAATGGTTATCATCTGCGGGTAGATTATTAATGCTGAAGACAGTATTAGCAGCTATCCCTATCTATTCTATGACATGCATGAAAACTCCAAGAGCGGTGGAAGATACACTAATTCAAATCATGAGGAGATTTTTTTGGAATGGTCCAAAAGATAACCACAAAATACCTTTGTTGTCATGGGACAAGATCTGCAAGCCTTATGGAGCCAAAGGGGTGGGTGTGAAACAGTTGTATAGCATGAATCTTGCCATGGGTGCAAAATTGGTCTGGAGTAATTTCCGAAATGGGGAGTGAAGATGGGTCCAAATTTTGAGGTGAAAGTACTTAGATTTAGATGAGCCTATAAGAATAATTAATACGTTGGACCCTCCGAATGGATCGGCAATTTGGAACTTCATCCTTGAATGCAGGAAGATCATCACTCAACATATAACATAGGAGTCAACAATGGGCAAAGCGCTTAGTTTTGGGAGGATTCGTGGAAAGGGCATCCAACTCTTTATTCCCTCCCAGACCTTGAAATCATCAGAAAAGAGTCAACCGGAAGATGGCGGAAAAAACTTTGTGACTATGGGTATGTGACAAACACCAACAGTAAGCAAAAATGGGAATGGAAGTCCCTTGATGACTTCAGTGCCCCTTTAGAACAAAAGGATAAGCTCTCAAGGATCCTAGAAGAAAGAGGCATCATATGGACTGGGCTAAGAGATGAGATTCATTGGTGCGCTTCCAAGGATGGAGATTACAAAGTCAAATTAGGTTACAGAGTACAAGAGGAAATGGCAGAAGACTAATTGTGGCCAAAAGAGCTTCTTTGGGGTAAATATTGCTCTCCTAGAGTTGGAGCCTTTTCTTGGTTGGCTATTCAAAACCGCATCCTCACCCAAGATAGACTAAATAAAATTGGAATAATTGGCCCAGGGAGATGTCCGTTATGCAAGAATCATAACGAGGATGCTAATCATTTATTGCTTTCATGCCCATACTCTGAAAGCTGGTGGAAATATTTCCTTCAAAAACATAATCTGCAAATACCAATGTCAAGAAATCTAAAAGATTGGTTTTGTATGTGGCCTAAACGTTCTCGGAAGAGTCTATTTGCATGCCTCTGGCAGGTTATACCATCTATGGTTGTATGGGAAATTTGGAAAGAACAAAACAGAAGGGTTTTTAAGGGACATGCATTGCCGAGGGAGAGATTAGTGGTCAAAATTGAAGCATCCATCATAGAACTGGTCAATACAGCTACGAAAATCAGAACGACAGAAAATAATGCATACACCATATGGGATGATAAAATGACGAAGGTATTCCCCAGACTTATTGTTCCTACTTTGGTAGGAACCAATGACTGTACTCAAAAAAAGAAATTGCGTGAGGAAGTTCGTTGGAGTGCCTTGGATGTTGGCTGGGTGAAGGTAAATTTTGATGGAGCTGCAAGCGGGAATCCCGACCCCAGCGGTATAGGATGTGTGGTTAGGGATGAGTTCCATACAACCCTTGCAGAGCATGCAAAATATATTGGAGTTTCCACAAACAATTTGGCAGAGTTTAGAGCTACACTTCGTGGATTGGAGCTAGGAAGATTCACCTTGAAGGTGACTCGATGATCACAGTGAATGCTATCAGGAAGAATTCCACACCTAATTGGAGACTGAATAGATGGATCAAGCAAATAACGAAAATCATAGAGGAGCTAGATGACTTTAAGATCAGTCACATATACCGTGAAGGTAATTTAGCTACAGATGAATTGGAAAAAAAATCCATCACTGCGAGAGGTGGAAGGGGAGGTAATAGGGTGTAGTGCAGATGTAGCTGAGAGGCAAGGTAAATTTTTTGTATCAATTTGTATATGGCGGTCATAGGATTTGTAGGTATGGGTGCTCGCAGCAACGATTTTGCTAAGTAGAATTGGGGATGTAGTATTCATGAAATTATTGTTCTCTCTTTTGATATAATTCAATGGGTGTTGGCCCAACCCAGCTATTAAATTACCAAAAAAAAAAAAGGCTAATCAATGGATGAAATCGAATGAGAGGAATGAGCATGGATCAAAGATGAATCCAATGATTGACAATCCATGAGGCAAGGATCAAAGATAAAATCAATGATTTAAGATTCATGAGAGACTGAAGAAATTCCCTAATTTTTAGGAAATATGTTGGAAGAATGTTGGAGATATTTTCATTTGGAGGAAAATATTTAAATTTGAGAATGACATATTCCAAGAGAACATTCATTATGCAAGTACGAAAAGTTGGAGGATTTGAAAGAAATTAGCCAATTAAATAATTAATAAAAATCATTTAGTTGTGCAAGTGGATGAGAGAAAGGGCTTTAATTAAATAATCATGAATTATTTAATCAAAGTGTGAAGGATGAAAATTAATCAAATAATTTGAATTATTTAATCAAATAATTTGAATTATTTAATCATCATTACATCCATACATAATCAGTGTAAACATCACATATCATCACACATCATTTACATAGTCAAAATCCATCTCACATAGCATAGGCATAAATCCATAAAGCATATGGTATCATTAAACATAATCATCATTGCATACATCACATAATCATCATTGCATACATCACATAATCATCATTGTGTACATAACATAATCATCATTGCATACATCACATAATCATCATTACATACATCAAATAATCATCATTGAATCACATAATCATCATTACATACATCCCATAATCATCATCACAAAAGAATCATCATCACGTAAACATCATAAACACATAGAACTAGGTACCATCATACAATCATTTCATCTATCATTCATCCATCACATGCATCATATAGGCATCATTATTTGCATCCATAACATATCATATCATCAGTTTCATATAGAACATCACATATCATCATAAACATAGAAATTAAATGCATCCATCTAATCATCATGATCATCATTATAACATAAAAATTAAATGCATCCATCATAATCATCATGATCATCATCATATAACATCATATAGACATATAGATCATAATCATCGCCACATATCATATAACCTCAAAATAATAATGTCAAAGTGTACAAGGATATCCAAAGGTATAAAGAGATACATCAATATCAAAAAAATGGCAGTGTATCATAATGTCTAAAATCAAAGAGGTACATCATCAATGTCTCAACTGAATAAAGAGTGTATACATGTCCAAAAATACATCAGAAAATCAGAAATAGGAGCTATGTCGTGCTCCCCCCAAATGGTGCTGGCATCACAAGACTAGTACCTCCCCCTACACCTGACGGACCTGCACCAGGATCTCTCTAATCTCCAAGCAGTGGTTGCGTGACACCCATGCTAATGGTACGAGACCGAGACCTACCAGACCGAGACTATGCAAAGCTCTCTTGCCGCTCTGGAGGAACTGCATCATGATATCGACCTCTGTAGAACTCGGCCTCCTATGCAGTATGGTGGATCTCTTTGAAGTAATATGAAGTATCGACAATCGTTACAACCTCAATGATGCCCTCGACTTGCTCCACCTATTGTCTCAAACTATCCCTCTTTGTAGTAAGCATGGAAATCTACCCCTGCATCTATCCCTGCACCTGTCCTTGGGCCTGTACTTGTGCAAGTTGAGCTTGTACCTAATACCTAACTGCATCTCTCTCAGCTACCAGTGTCTGGATCTGCCCCTGTGCCTTCATGAGTAGAGTCTGCACCTGCTCTAGTTGACCCTGCAGTGTCTAAACCTATACTTGTAGAGTAGCTATCTGTGTCTATTGCTGCTACGATGGTAGCCTGATCTCCATGCACTACTGTGAAGGGGAAACTAATGATTGCCTCTTATGAGGTACTCTCATCTCTCCAACATCAGGACCTGGCCCTCCTCCACCCCCATCGCTTCCATCATCACTATCATCTCCATCTCCATCACCATCATCACTGTTATCCTCCTCCTCAATATCCTCCTCCTCCTCTGCCTCCTCTCTCTGTCGCCTCCGCTCATGACCTACTACTCCCTCCTCTAATAGTGGTGTTGGCTCATCAAGGATGGTGATTCATGGGAAGGGATGCAAGAACATGTACTAAGCATACTCCACTGATATCAGAGCATCAGTGATATCTGGACGAACATCCCAAGGGATGGCCTGTAAACCCTAGAAATGCTCAACTGTTGCATCATAAGACAACACTGGCCCCCACTTTGTAGCATCATGTTGTCATCATGCATAATGGGCCACTCCCTGGGGCATTCCTTGAACCCTTCCATACTATCTCAGTACTCTCAGTAGCATGAATCTCTCGATGATAAAATGGGTTCGGCCAATTAGATAAATTGACTGACACAAAAATGGCATCTTCGTGTCATCCTTTGGCCACTGCTCGCAATCAACATATGGCCGCCATACACATTGAATCTAAATCATCCAATTTCCTCCTCCAATACTCCAACTTTCCCAGCCTAGGCTAAGCAAGTCGGCCAACATAAATATGAACATATGGCCTCATGACTGAGCACTGCCTATCTCCAACTGGTTGACTGACTACTATATGCTCCCAGGCCTAGACCTGGAGCAATGTGACCCCCATTGATAAAATCGCTCCTCGCAAATAAAAAACCTAATGTAAATCATTATACAGGTGTGCAAGCATACAACAACCACATGCATATCGAGTGTCATGAACAATCATGCTCTCCAAGATCTATCCCCATCCAACTAAGAGCCCCTTTGACCTATGGTCAAGACAAAGGAACCCTCCAATAAATCCAACTAACACAGAAGGAAAAGTGGCGTACGCATCAGCCATGTCCCTCTAAGGAATCTCATATCCGCATATGGTATCATCCTCAAACACTCTATGTAGTGCATCAATCCTGCCCTACTCCTGAGAATCATACAATACAAGCTCTCCAACCATGGGTATTCACAGAATCTAGTATACATCCTCGAGAGTCACTGTGATCTCACCAGTGGGAAAATGGAAGGTGTTATGCTCACTATGCCACCTCTCCGCTAAAGCTGTCAATAAACCCCTATTCACCCTAATCTGGGGCATATCTACTAGAGACAAAAAACCACATCATGCAATGACAGTTGTCTCAGGCTGCATCAGATGGCGAATCAACTCCCAAGTCCTGGGAAACCGCTCCCTAATCTATAAACTCGTCAAAGGCTCCTATCATCACAAAATTGCAAATCAGTCAGTCAATCAATCAACATAAATCAATCAATCAATCAACATTAATCAGTCAATCAATCAATCAAAATCAATCAACCTATCAATCTAATCAGCTTTGGTGAGACTTTAATAAAATCTCGTGAGCATCAATCAATCAATTTTAACCTCGCCTATCATGAGTTTCATCAATCAATTCAACCTCGCCTATCATGAGGTTTATCAAATCAATCAATTCAACCTCACCTATCATGAAGTTTATCAATCAATCAATGCACCTTGCCTATCATGAGGTCATTCAATCAATCAAACTATCAATTCAACCTCACCTATCATGAGGTTATCAAATCCATCAATCAACCTCATCTATCATGAGGTTCATCAGATCAATCAAACTATAATTGATCCTTGCCTATCATGAGGACAATTATCATCATCCTATCATTGAATCTCACCTATCATGAGATCAATGAACATCTAACCTATCAACATTGTCTATCATCATCAACACAAAGGCTAACGCGATCACACATCATCGACATTATGGAGTCTAATCAAGAAAATTATCAATCTAGTATAAAATTTCACCAATGCACTTAGAGAATAATCTTTCTATGCGTTGGAAAACCTATGCACCAAATTTTTTTATCAATGCACTAGAACAGAGGTTTTATGTGCTGAAACATTAGATGTGCCATTTCATTTGCTCAATGCACCGAAATAGAGTCTCGATGCACCAATTTACCCTATGGGCTAATTCATCTCATCTATGCGCTAAATTAGTTCACCTATGCGCTAAAGCATCCTATGTGCCACAACAGTTCATAAATGAGCTAATTCGGGTCATCTAAGTGTTAATCTAACCTATGCGCTAATTCATTAACCCTATGCGCTAAAATTTTCATCCTATGTGCTAAGTTTATGGATGTGCTAAAACAGATGTTCTATGCACTATTGCAGGTTTCCAATGCACTAAACTAAACAAAAATAGAATTCAAATGAAAAACAAGTGGGAAATTAATTGCACAAATAATGAAAGAAGCTTTTGGGGTACTTACCAGAGGACCATACACTGTTGGGCGGTTGTGCCACCTGACCCGCTCGAACCGGTGAGTGTGGTAAGCGATCACCATTCTGCTCCAAGTTTACACAAATCACTCTCACTCTCAAGTTTTCAATTTGCAAAATGCTCAAATGAACTTTCTAATCACACTTTTTAACCTTTTAAGGTTAATTAAGTGGCATTTTATGGGGATGTTTTATTTTATTTTTTGAAGGGGCCTTAATTAATTATTTCATCACCTGGTAGATTAGACATCATTTTTTGGGAGATAAATCATTTCTGAAGCACAAAATTTTGTGATCATCATCAAATTATCGAAAAATCATCAAAATTTTCAAAAATTCTAAAAATTCCTAAAAATTCAAAAATTCACCGATTTATCTCCGGAGGGGGCATATATTCATCATCACTTGAAAATCAGCGTCTGGAGCATCAAATTTTTTTCTCAGGAATTAGTATCAAATTTTTCTTTGAAGCAACATGTAAACACATTACTTCAAAGAGGGGCAAAATGTATACACCTAAAATCGGTCAAGACATTTAATTAATTAAAGGCTAGTTATTTAATTAATATTTCGACTACGTATAAATAAATTCTCAATTTATTTATATAGTTCATATCCTTTAATTCTCCAAATCTAAAATCATATTCTTCTAATTTAATTAAATAAACAAATTTCATAAGCTTGTTTTATTTAATTAATTTTCACTAACCTCAGATTAGGAATTCAAGCACATGTCTACAATTTTTCATGCCACCTCACCAAGACCTCACATGAAATTAAATAATTCTAATTTTTAATTAGAATTATCTTCAACAAATTTTTAAACACATGGCTTATTCCTCACACACTTCTTCAACAAATTTTCAAACACTGGTCTTTTTCTTACACACTTGATTCCTCCATCCATTTGGCATGTTGTCTTTGGTCAAGAGATTCCTTCATCCATTTGGTATGTTGTCTTTGGTCAAGGGAACATTCTTCTTCATTCTCTCCATCTCCACCATTCATCCCTCTTGTTTGAATATGGACCGTTGATCACTGCCACATCACAAGATGCTTGGAAAAGCCTATAAATACAACCCTTTGCCATAGTATTTTGCATCCCACATTTGAGTAGAGTTATTATGCAGGAATATATTTTGGAGCATTGGAGCATTGGAGCATTCAGATTCTTATAGTTTCATTTCACATCATGTTTTGTTTCATAGTCACATGTTAGAATCACATTTTTCTTTATAGTTGTATTTTATACCATGCTTTGCACTTTATAGTTGCATTTTAGATTAGCATATTCATAGTTAATGTTTGAGCATATGCAGAATCATCTTAGCTTCATATCATAGCATTTACATTGTATAATCAAACATCATAATTTATCCATTTTGTCAAATATCTCCATTATCATTATCATCACATTAGTTTCATGTAGGAACTTAATTGGCTCACATGTTGAATAGCATCCCGTTTCTCAAGTTGTCATTTTAACAACCATAGTGCACGTACAAAATCTGAGAGCCAAATAGTTTAATAAATCCTTGAGATTAGAGGACAATGGGGCATTTTTAAAGATTTATTTTGCTGCAAATAGAGTAGTTCTTTGATTCAAATATTTCATGTAATACATTTCATTGGTGTTTGTGTTGATTTTCTAACTCTCCCACATTTCACACACACAATAAGAATTGACAAGATCTTTATAACAAAAGTTTTTAACCTAAATCTAGCTGCCAAGAAACCCATAAATTTTAGTGTGCTAAATAAAGAATATTAGAAGGATAGGGTTAGCTACCAAGTAAATTGGCTACCCAAACATAGAGTTAGAGGTGTAGATAGGAGACCTATTAGGTTTGTTCCTATAGAAATGGAGTCATTCAATGAGAAAATATTGAAGAACTACTTCATAAAAGCATATCATGCCCTATGAAAAAATTTAGGCATGGATGTCAAAGCACAAATCACTATTGCTATAATGATGATAGTTGTAGACGTCCAAAAAAATGACATCAATAGGGTATTTGATGTTGTGACATTCATTACTGATGAAATACATAAATAATTAGTTGCAATCAAGACTAGTGAGAAGGTAGTTGAATTTAGGTGGTATTCTCTGCTATTCCACATGTTTTTATATTGTGAAAATAAGATTTGGGATAAGGATCTATAAATCAATCTAAAATATGACAAGGGAACCTCCCTCCTAGTTCAATGTTGGACTTACATTTGGTACATTCATTGCCAAAATAAAAATTATATAGTGTTTGAAGAAAATTTCATTAGAAAAATTCTAAGATACATAGGTTTTGAGCAACAAAGATTGTCTAAGGAAATTCTTGATCTCCTAAGGCCAAAAGATAGGACACCAGAGTTAAGCATCACACACAACTAAAGATATTAGTACTTGCATGGGAATTCTATTGTGGTTAAAGTGTATGGGTCTCCTATGAGGCCTCATATTTTTTCAAGATTTGTATCACAAAGATTATCCTACATGGAAATAATCTAGAAATTAAATGAAATTGACAAGTTTCATCTAAGAAGATAAAGGGATATTTCTTCCCAACTTCCCTTTTGTTTTCATACTTTATTTGCACCAATAAAAAATGATTGGAACTCCTATATCTAATCTTACAATCATATAGGATGGGTTTGTATATCAAAAGGGACTATGACCCTGAGACCTTCATTGACCTAATCAAAATAAATGTTCGATTGGGTAACTTCCACCAAAAAATTGTATTTGAAGATGTTATTAGAAATTGTTTAAAAAAGGAGGAAGCGATGGAGAAAATGGAAAAATTGGTGAGTATTTGGAAATGGGAAGAGTAGAGAAAGAAGGGAAACCCTAACTATCCAGGTGCCTATTCTAGGATAGAAGATCTCATTTCTAGGATCAATATAATTATGTTGGATAATATAGACTCTTTGGCTTATAAGCCACCCCAAAGGAAGCCTATGGATAGAACACATGATGATACTAATACTTAGGTGATTACAAGTATTTATCAAGTAGCAAGAGGGCCTCAATCGCCTCCAGTGCCTCAGATGCAACAAGTATAGGAAGAACCTACAAATTTAGTTGCACCCTTTGCAGAACAATAATAGAAAAAGAGAAAAAGAACAAGTCATCCACAACTTGTTAACCAAGTTTTTCATGTTCCACCAAGAGTGAAAAATTTTAGTACCCCTTAGGATAGGTTGACTGTTAGCCTCAGGGATGGGAGCAAAGAGGTAAATGACATACGAGCACTAGCATACATACACAATTAATCTCTAATGATGAATTTATAAAATTAAAATAATTCAAGGATTTTATTCTAAGAATGAAGATAGAATAATTTCATTAGAAGTTGAATAAGGCTATAGGGTAGGTTGCTCCTTCCCAATCAGAGAAAGTAACACAAGACATATTGAAAGAAATTGATTTCAAAATCAATAACATAAGTCTTGATGAGGCTAGAAGAATGGTACAAGAGGTTGGCATATTCTTATTTCCAGATTGGGATATAGCTTTTTCTATAGCCCTTGACACCATAAGGAGGCAAGATGATGAAGCATTTTCTACAAAAGAGTAAGAAGAGTAGGCCTATTTTAGGTTTGGCTTCAATTGTCATGAGACTTTGGCTATTTGGTATTTTTTTTCCCATCAACTAATAAGCCTCAAGTTGCTAGAAATGTAGGGGAATTGATTGGCAATCTTATAATGAAAATAGCCTTAGATATATCCCATGTTCAAGTAGCCTCTCTTGTTTTCAATACAATTATTTTCAATGAGGCATCAATGAAGAGGTTACAAGCCAAGTTTGATAAACTACAAGCTTATCATAATTTTTTTTTGATGGAATACAATAAAGTGTAGTCACTACTACCATTCCCTCAAGAGGAACAAATACATGCAATCACAACTCCAACAAGTTCTTCATATTTGGTAGTACACGATAAAGAGAATTTATATTTTAAAATAAAATATTTGCAAGAAAAATTGGAGTGAGCAAGGAAACTAAAAAAGTAGCAACATGCATGATTGATGACCTCCTTGGCCATAGACTATCAATTTTTTTGCATAGGTTAGAATCTACTTGGAGAGGGTACAACAACTTGAAGAATGTTTAGGTTAAGCATATGGAATTACAAGCAAGCTTGTGACTTGGATACCAAGGGAAACTTCTATGATAGAGATTGTGAAGATGACCAAATTTGATAGTGATATTCCTAAATAAATTGTACATGCCAATGAGATCATTGGGTTGTTAGGAGAAATTTCAACATTTCAATCAAGGTTGGACATGCAATTGAAGGGAAAATTGAAAATGTTTGAAGCCATGGAGCACAATGTAATGCCAAGCATATTGGAAAAATTTGGAATCATCAAGTCTCTGGGTGTTTGGAAGGATGAGTTTGGTGATATATTCCAATAATGTCCTCCTTTATTTGTTATGGTGGCAAGCCTGTATTGGCTTTACTAAATAATTCCATTGATGGAACTGTTCAAATTGGAATCCAGTCTAGGTACTTTCACTAGAGAAGCAAAGATTGTTACGTCCATGCTAGATATAATGCCCATAATAATAAGGTGTAGAAAGTGTTGGATTTCCAATGGCCTTCAAAAGAGGTGTATAATTCTTGGCTGGAGAAGTACTATGAGTAGCCAACCACATCATCTAGTGTTTGTATTTTTATCTTCTTTCATCTTTTGTGGGTGTTGAGGTGTCCTCTTTTTGTCTTCTTTGGAAAGTTTGAGGTTTTCTTCTCCAATGGCCTCAACTTCTTCAGCAATTTTATTTTTGAGGTGAATCATTTTTGTAATAGGTCCAATTCCCACTTTTTTTTAATTGAGGGTGGAAAGTGAAATATAATGGTAAATAAGTCACATGAGTCATGTGCTTAGGTCTTGAGCCCATGTGCTCATATTTTCTATATAAGAGAGACTCATTGTATTGTAAAAGGATTCTAGAACTATTTTGGATAGGATATAGCATAGAGAATTAAGTTGTTACGTTGTAGAAGAAATTTAAGTCTGTAAATGGAATACTTTTGTATAGAAAATGTCAATTTGGCATATAATATATGAATAGCATGTGTTCATTGCAATTGTCTCCAAATTGTATACTCAATTTCTTATAAATGAAATGATCGAGGATCTTTGAGTTTATCTGTACAATTTTTTTGTATTGTGTATTTTGCTTGTTGCTTTTGTTTAAAGAATGGATTAAATGCTCCAAAAAAAATACTAAGAATTTTTTGCCACATTAAGGATAATAAGAAGAATTGTGAATGAATTCCATTTGTAGGATGCATTACTATAAGGCATTAATGCAATTAATCCACCGAATTGAGATAATCTACTAGAAATAAGCATTTGCAGGATTTAATTGGACATTGTTACCCTAATAAAGCATCAATTTAGGTTATTAATTTTGTCCATCAACCAAAAGAAAACCTAAATGTCAAATCATTTAAAAAATTTCTCTAACTTATTTTTAAATTATATATGTTCTCAAAGCCAGTAATAGATAATTCTCCAAGAACTTAGCCAATTTTGATAGACTTTCATGTATTCTTGGTGTATTTTGAGAGAACATGTATGTTATTTCAATATCCTAGTATATATAAAATTAAACCTATTGATATTGGTAAAGAGCTACCCCCTAGGTCTTGTAGAACCTGAAGTGTAGAGGAGAGCAATTGTGAAATTATCTCATGTTTGTTGGATGCTAATCTAAAATCTCCAAGCATAAGTTGTGTCTAACCTTTAGAAGATTTCAGGCAATCAGTTGGAAACACCAACAATATGTTACTCATTGCATACTTTTTTTTTCTATTTCCAAATTTTTAAGTACTCATAGATATAAACCTTGAACTTTTGAAATTTAAATTAAATATTGTCATCTCCTTCTCACTAGCCATTGTGAGCTAAACTAGTGTATGCTTTTTTTTTTTATGTTGTTATATTTAAAGACATTCACTCATTCATTTGAAATCATGAAATAATCATTAGAGAGAACTATCATAGAACATTTCTACAAGAACACCATAGCAACATTATTGAAGCACACAACATTGTTCATCATCCTAGGCACATTAAGTGTTGTTTTACATTACTGTTCCAAAATTGTTGAATCTGTCCACCTAGATCTTTGATTTGGGAGAACATGATTCTTGCAATTTTCAAGAAAAATCACCAAAAGTGTTTGTAACCATTGCTAGTTCCTTACTATGTTTTAGAGATCAGAAAATAAAGATAATAGATAGCCATGTTGGTAAAGGTTTATGTCCACATGCTAATTCACTTCCATAGCTGTGGAGATCACGGCCATACGCTCAGATTTGAACTACATCATATCCTAATTAGTTTGTGCATACGCTGGAATTTAATATGTTACAACAATTTTTCCCATTGAATTATTTTTACGTCATTATAAGTAATCTTCATAAGAAAATAAATACTCACTGTAATATGTTTTTGATATTTAATGAACCTTGCATTCAACAAGATTCAATCTTTATTGGACTCCCACAAACAGACTAAAAGCCTTTGAACAAAACAATCATTTTCAAGATTCCAAACAAAGTACGGTCTCTGCAATTTCTGTTATCAGAACTTCACCAAACAATTATAGTTTGTACTTTGTGATCAATGCTGTACTCGTTTGAATTTTATTTTTAGATGAATCTATTCAATTTCTTCTCATCTATGAGTAGAAGCATCATAAAATTGAAGAAAATATAGTAACATCCCCCTTTTTCCTGTTCATTTGTCAACCGTGGAGGAAATTAGGGATATTAGGAATTGCTTGACAAAAAGCCTCAAACAAAGGACTGTCATGAGATGCCGTTAGTAAAATATGTATGTTGTCCCAAAAATCCAGGGACCCACAAAGCACACTTTTTTTTCATACATTCCTTATCTTTTATCAACATCCAAATGTGGGGGCAATGAGCTCAAGGAAGCTTCTATCATTATTTTACTTAGATTTTTTATTTATTTGGATTTTAAACTATACCTGCTTAAAGTCTATTTGAAGATATTTTCATAACTATTTATTACATATAAAAAAAAATATTGGCAAATTCACCGTCAACAAATTCATCTTCAACAATTCATCGTCATGACAAATTCATCTAGTGAAAAATTCACCGTCAACAATATGATATGACCAAAAGCCACAGACCAAAAATATGATCACTACTTATAATTGAAACACAGTATGAAAATGAAAGTTAACAAACACGTTTCAATTTTTTTGGGTCTATATGTACTTGAAGTCAGGCTTGAAAACCATTTGGTCTAAATGTACTTGAAATCAGGAACCTGTGGTGGAAGATGAGAAATAAAATGGGCTATTGCCATGAAAGTTTGGGTAAGATCTTATCACAAGGATAAGGTGTCCATGTCTGATTTGATGTCTTCCAAATGAATGTAAAAAATTTACTGTCAAAATAAGATTCTGTTGGAAAATAAAATGCAAAATAATTGCATTGACCAAAACTACAAAAGGCAGAATATGTAAAGCATTTATTTTCCAATTGAAAGTGCTTCTAAAACATCATCAGCAGTAATTCCGTTAAGAAATTAAGACATAACACAGTTTCCACCTTCACTATAGATTAATAATATTCTTATACCATCATGACAATTGATATTGTATAGAGGAAATTTAAAATTCTTGTATAACCCATTGGGTACTTCAATTCTGTCACAGTCAGGATTGTATTTTTCTCCAATTCCAATATGGATCAAAAGTATGATAATAACATCCATGTCCCCAATTTTGGCTAAGGCATCTTCAAGTCTATCGGCCATGTTAGATAACAGTGTTTTGGATTAGATATGTCTTTTGAATTCATTGGCGAACTTGTCGGAATCATGGGTTTATATTCAAAATAAACTTGATTAGGCTGATATGTGTTTGCTAAAAAATTGGCAAGTTAGCTTATTTGTGTTTGCTTGAATTTTGACAGGCATTATAACTTGTACTGCTTTATAGCCAAAGTTAAGGATTTTTTTTTGTTTTTGTCTTTTCTTTTTAAAATATAAATTTAAATAAATAATTGTTATTGTGAGGGATTCAAGTGTGCTTCAATTTTATTTTTAAGTGTGGTGGTTTAATGGAATATAAAATATAAAATTATGCTAGTTAATTGGAGATTTAAATACAAAGAGCACAAAGTTAGCAAGTACAAATTTATACTAATCCAACACGAATTTGAACTCATAAGTACAAAGTCCATGAATATATTAGTCCAACATATGTTTAAATTAGAGTGGATATGACAACAACACACTTTTATGACATTGTACTAGGGGAAAGGATCCAGTAGTTGACTATGTTTCAATAGTTGTTATAGCATTTGTTGATTTAATGCCCAATATTTTTAACAATATTGAACCAATAGTTGTGACTTTAAAGTTGTTAGTGTTGATGATAACTACCAATAATTGAATAATGTGTATTTCTTAGATCTAAAAAGCAACAAATCATGTGATGCCACATCAACACACCAATAAAACATGATTTAGTGTACAAGTATCGGTCTCACTTATTTTTGGACCTTTTTGGACACCTTGACAAAAAACATGCTGATGTGGCATCATATTTGATGATGTGGCCCTGAAACCTTAGTTATAAGTAGGGGTGTTGCCAAGCAAGCTGCTGTAAAAAAATTGGGAATTTTTTTAAATTTCCACGTAGGATTTTGAGAAGTGTGAAGTTAGGGTGCTCAACTACCAGGTCCTCTCCCCTAGATCATAACACCAATATTTACTACATATATTAATTTCATATCATGACAAGTAAATTTTTCTTTTACTCTATCACTCCTATGACTCTAGGTATAAGAAAAATAAATAAAAATTATTTTCTTATAAACTTCTATCAAATTATCAAACCATCCAACTTGCTTTATGGATAAAATGTATGATATTATAAGTTGATATTATACATACATACATATATATATATATATATATATATCATCTTCCTCTCTAATGTGATTTACTTTATTTCTTATTGTGGAATCTTTAGTTGTATTATCTACTTTTAACATTTCAACATATTTTATGTATATGAATCACTTTCTTAAAAGTTGAGGTTGTAGTTCAACTATAGGCATAGATGACTTACACATTGTTGGTAACAAGTTTGAGTTACCACAATGATTCCTCTAAAAGAACAAAAATGAAACCTTAATAGGTAAACCTAGGTGGACTGAGTAATTAAGGTTTATTTTCTTTAAGTGTCTATGCTAAAATAGATCAAATCTAAACATGTTAAAATTCAAGCTAAAGGTGCTAGCTTGAGCTAATCTAAACTACACATGCCTTGAGATTGACAATACAACTTAGAAAAAGATTTGGAAACTTAAACTTGCAAATGATGAACTATGACTAGAAAACGAAAAATAAGGAAACCTGGAACCTAGACACACTTCATAACCACAAATTAGTAGTCAAACTTGACCTTCGAGTGTTGTTGGAAATCTCTAGTAAAAATTTGGAAACTATTGGATTGATTCTCAATAAAGGGAACACCATATATGGCATTGACATTGGTGCAAGTTTTCTCTAGGGATGCTAAGGGTGGTTTATATGTCTAGTGCTTTAAATGAGCCCAAATTTTAGGTACATGTATATCTACTATCTAAATTACTTTGTATGTCACAACTTAGGATTCCAAATATAACAAAATATGAAAGGAAAATGACTATGATAAACCTATGGAAAAATGAGAAGAAATTGGCAATTTGGAATGCTTTCATATAATAAAAACTAAATACAATGATAGAAATAAAAGATGAAGGTTTTAGGCAACTCCTAGTAAAATATGGAAGCTCCCAAAGGTAGTTTGTGGGAAATGGGCACTAGGGGTGGTTTTGGCAATGGCGTTGGTGGTGGTAGGGCCAACCCATGCTCAAAATGCCTCCAGATTTCTCTAGCACTTTCATATTTTCAAACAAATTACTTCTTTTAATTATCACAACTACTCAATCCACACAAAAACTTAAGCAAATCACCTACAATCAAACTTGATATAGAAACCCTACAAATTGGAGAGGTTAAAGGGAGCTTACCTTAGTCAAATCCCTTATGGGTATTATAAAAAATCTATATACAACACTATGAAAAATGTATAAAATAAACTCTAGATAATGTCAAGGTTCAACAATGGTAACAGGATAGATAAAACACTAATTCAAGGATAAAACTAGGAAAAACTAATGGTATGAGGTATTCGTACTTGATGAAATATGAAGGGCATAATGGAAATTAAGTGTTGGGAAGGTGTGTTGCACATCTAACATAATAGAAATAATTAATATAAAAAATTAATATTTAATTGCGATGCATCTTAGACATGTGGGTACTATATGGGCTAGGCATTCTTGGGGACACTTTATAATGTTGTATGTGACGTAAGAATAAATATTTAAATGCGGGTGTTTCATTGAGAAAATATTTAATATTAAAATAAACTTAGTATCAAATATTTAATTTAGGGGTCATGTTTCTATAAGTTTATGATTTTGAGATGCATAGTTTAATAAGTTCATGGTTTTGAGGCACATGGTTTATGTAATACCACTTAGTGGTTTTGTACAAACATGTTTCTATAAAATCAAACACATGAATAGTTGTTAAGGTTGGTTTGTGTAACCTTTCAATTGTTGGATAAAGTTGGATCGAGCATCTCATGTAGGTTGCATATGTGGAAGCATAGATCAAGATGTACGACTACATGGTTTTCATTACAACTAAGGTGCTTGATTCTTAAAATATTTGCATGGAGACTCTGCATGTGTATCATAATGATGTTCTTGAAATAATACCTTAACTAAGTAGGTATTTTTAGAGGTTTGGTTTTGATGTAGGAGCATCCTTGATTGTAAAACAATCATGTATCAACCAAAAATATTTTTTCTTACATTTCATTCAGTAGCAGTTTTAGAATTTCATTATGCATTTCACTGCTTGCGAAGCAAGATATAGCATCTACGCATCAACATCTATCACATATCTAGATTTTAGATCATTTGCATTTGTTTTTAGAAAGTTATCGCTCTTAGAATTACATTGTATTTCTCAGTCAGAGCATTTGGGGCCGACCTGGTCTAGATTTCTTAGTGCGAACCTATTCCAGAACATGTGGAGCCTAATGGGACATCATATAAGAATTTTGGGTCCAATGGGATCTATCTTAGAGATTCGCAATTCATTTCATTTCGCGAAGGATTATCTTTTCATGTTATGAGGCTGACCTTCATAGTTGTTTGTTCATCGGGTTTTGTAAACCCTAGTGGCCAACGCAGACCTTTGTTGGAGCTGGAGAATCATATTTATAATCATTTCTAATCATTTGGAAAGGCTTCATTCAATTTCAATTATTCATCAGTAGTTAGATATTTAGATTTTTGCATCAATCCTTCGAGGACTGTAACAAAGCCTTTGGATGATTGTAATGTTGAATGCCCTTGTGGAAGGCTTGTGAGCCCTGATTATTCACCCATGAGGCATATGTTGCATGTAATATTGCCAATCCAATAAAGAATCATATTTACAAATCATTTTCTTGTGTCATTTCCTTTATGTTCACTATAAGCTGCACGGTTTGGACCGTTCGTTTTGAACCCTCCATCTATGGCTGCACCAAGTGGTATCAGAGAGAGTTTTCTATTCCTGAAGGAATTCCTTGAGGTTAACATATTTTCAACTTGAGGCAGACTACATGTTTTTTCAATCAATTGTCGATTGTGAGGTAGTTGAAACCCTTGTAGCTAGATCATCGAATTGAGATAGTTGCATCAAATTTAAGGGGAGAGATGTCGCCAAGGAGAGCACCTGTTATGGAAAATGTTGTTGGGAGAATGGATGAGAAGTTGGAAATGATGTGCAAGATGCAAGTCTGATTAGATGTAGTAGAATACTGAAGGCGAGGCCTAAACCCTAGGCATGGGGATGAAAGTGAGGATTAAGCAAATCATGTTGCAAATCAATTTACAGAAGCCCTAGGTGAAGAAGAAGAATCAGATCAGGTAAAAATGTTGAAAGCTATTTCAAATATTGGAAAAAGACCTAGAGTTGAAATTCAAAATTACATGAGAAATTTAAACCTTGAATTGATTGATTGGATCAATGTAATGGAAGAATACTTTGAATATGAAGAAATTGAAGATCCAGAAAGGGTTGGATTTGTGAAAAAAAAGAGTTAAAAGGTCATGCTACTTTATGGTGGAAAGAAGTTCAATTCGATAGAAATAGAAGAGGAAAGGAGAAAATCATTAAATGAGACAGAATGGTGACAAATTTGAAGAACCAATTCATACCAGTCAACTATGAACTGGAATTGTTGAAAAGATTACAAAACTTAGGAAAAAAGGATAAATCTATGAAGGAGTATACTGAAGAATTCTACAAGATGATCATTAGGACTAGACATATTGAAGCAAGCAAAGAAAAGGTTGCAAGATAATATCAATGGATTGAGAACAAACATTCAAGAAGAATTGAGCCTGGTAAAGACGACATCAGTTGAAGAATCATACCAGTTCGTATTAAAGGTGGAGGAGAAGCTGAACAAGAAATTTGAACAAACGAAAAGAATTGCAGGAGGAAGATTCAAGAGGAGCAGATCACAATCCAGAGAAAGAAGACTTTATGTAGAATAGAACAAAGATGTAAAACCCTACTGGAGTGAATAAAAGGATGTCAATTCATACCGCAGAGGAAGAGAGGATAGAAATTTCTACCGCAGTGACAAAGGAGGCCATAATTCTTACCGCAATGAAGGATACCGAAGAGATGAAGGAAGATCTAAGAGAAGACCATTTAGAGGAACCTATTTCAAGTGTGGAGGTGAAGGGCATAGAGTATTTGAATTCCATCAAGGAAGTACTAGAAAGAAACATGAGCATACTGAAAGAGCAGCTTATGTGGAAGAAGAACCTGTTGAATCCCCTAATTCAATTGGGAAACTCGAGAAAGGTGAATTGTTGGTGATGAGGAGAGCTTTGATGCATGAAGAAGTGATTGAAGAACCACCGCAAAGGAAAAGTTTTCTTAGAACCAAATGTAAGTGTTATCAACAAGAATGAACCCGTATGTGAAAGCAAAGATGCTTTGCAATCCTGTGACACATGGTAATACTTCCAGGTTATGGGTACACTATGTCGAAAGTAAACCTCTAGATTATAGGCTGGATTCCTTTATGATTTTTGTAATTATTGGCTGTAATCTTGATGGAAAAGGGAAGAAAGGCTTGAAATTAATGCATAAACTAAACTCATAATGAATGGTGATGCACCTAAATGGTAACGAACCTGCAATATGATTCACAATAACTCTCAATGATCCTATTTGCACAACTAAATCTGAATAGTTCAACCACATAAGTGATTTACACAAAGGCTTGACTAAATTACCCTTTTCGAAGGAAAACAATGTTTTTCACAACTAAAATGGTAAAATAAGTCATATACACAATGTATAACCTATGAAATTAAACTTAACTATGTACATACTCTTATTAATGAGATGAAAAAATAGAGGTTCTTTGATTCAAACACAATAAATCTCTTATCAAATCAATCATACAGTATGACACCTAAAATTTTGAAGGAAAACACTTGGTATTATTGAAGCTAAAAAGAAAATTTTGCAATTTAACAAAATTGAATAACCTGTAAAAGCTATTGTATATATAATACTGTAAAAGTCTAAGTACAAGATCTCTCTATAAAATGTGCAAAGGAAAATAAAATCAAGAACTGAGGAAAAAAGACTATTTTTTTTCCTATATACAATAAAGGGCTTCAAAAAGCCAAGAGGAGATAACTGAAGTTAAAATATCTAAACAGTGAAGTCATCCACGAGCAAAAGAAAAACTGCCTGAAAATAAGGTCCACCAATGTTGTAAACTAAGCTCAAACAACTTAAAACTCCGTGTTACATTGTATACAACTGAAGGGTAACTCAAAATGGCTCCTGAGTGCATGGAGGTGGCATTGAAAGTGAAAATATCCTCCTCACGAGCAAAGATAAAAAACCTTGAAAAGAGAAGTCAAAACCCATGTAAATTGCACTCTAAATATTGCAAACTCCTCCCCATGTTGTGCATGATCAAATGGCCCTCAAAATTGATGAGAAACTGAAGCTATGTCACAAAAAACTCCACCATTTTTTCCAAATAACTTTGACCTTCAGTTGGCTTTCACTTATATTATTGCATGGATCCTTTTGAAAAGGAAATCAGTTAATTAAATATTAAAGGTAATCATTTAATGATTATTTTAATATTTAATATCTGTGAGCTCCACCTTTTATTACATGTAACTATTAAAGTAATAAAAACATTACCTTTAATATTTAATTGACATTTTCTATACTTTGAACTCCATGCAATAAGCATAGGTGAAAGTGAACTTATCATTTCAAAATCAAAAGATAACTTTGAAATTAGACTTCAAAAGTCATGGGCCCTTAGGATCATTAGGTCTTATTAACTTTGATAGTCAATACCATGGTAACAAAAAGAAAGAAATGATTTATTTTTAATCAATGGTCAAAAATTCCATCATTCGACTTAGGGCAGCAAAGTAAGAACATCAAACCCTAAACTTATTCCATTTCACTCACTTTGCATTCTCTGAGAAGACTTTGTGCCACCTTGCTTGAGTAGGGTTTAGAGCTTTGAGATTGATTTTTGTTGCTTCTATGTCAATTTTCTTCTGTAGTTTGATGGTAAGTCTCTTCTTCTTCAATTTGGATCATTTCAACTTCATTTTGAAGCATTTTCTGAGAAGACTTTGGCCTTCATGGACGTGGCTACTACTATTTTTCTCATTCATTTTGATTTCTTCATCCTCATTTTGGTGATCTATGGCCATTGGTTACCATGAGAGACTGGTTTAGAGTTCTTGTAGGAGGAAAAATGAGGAAAAACACGCGACCCTATGTGAATTTCTTTCAACAGCAAGAAAGGGTAAGCATTTCCATTCTTTGAATCTTGTAACTTTTACTTGTTTCTTGTTAATTGAAACTCAAAAATAGTTTCAATGAAAGGCATTATGATGAACACCTTTACCCCTTTTATATTTGTGTGAAAACATCCATGGAAGTCTTTGTATTTTTCATGTTAAAGGTCGTGGCTACTTAATACCTCTCTTTATTTCAGATGTATTTCTTCTGGGCTCAAAACCCTCACTGTAACTTGAGATCATTTTCTGTAGCAGTATGGCTTCAATCTATAGCTCCATGTTGTAGTCGATACTTGATAAAAACTACAGTCTTCACCATGGAAATCTGATTGATTTTATTTGATTATTGACTGTCCTCCTGTACATAACATGATGTGGCTTTCTTTTATCAAAACTTTGTTTCACTTATGGCTTTGTCTTTCTGTTAATGACTATTGTATGCTTGTCACTATCATCTTTCAAATTTGATTTTACAATACTACCCTTTACTCAAAAGACTGTAATTGTCTCATGATTGTTACTACCATTTGATAGAATATTTGAATTGACAGTTGGTTATCCTTTATAGGTGTTTTATAATATTGTAATTAATGCACAGGGGCTGATCAATGAGAACTCCTCTGTGATAAAAGGATGTCACCATGTATTTCTCCTTGGATGTATTACACTCATCATGTTGTCCTGTGAAACTTGATAACCTTTATGACTGTGTGATGATCTCTTTTTTGCATGTTCACTGTTTATGTTAACTGCCTTCAATACTGTGCATAGTTTATATTTTTGTCTAATTTTTGCCTTATTCACAGTGAATAATCTCTCAATTAACACCTTCAAACATTTTATGAGGTTGTACAATGGTTTCAATCTTCTCAATATGGTTATTCCCCTTGTTTTAAAGCTTCAAGTTGGCAATGATTTGAGTAGTGACTCTTTGTTTCATATCTATGAATCTTTGACATAAGAAGAGTTGTTCCTTGAATGATTTCCTCTAGAAATTTAAACAGCAATGTCCCTTTTCTCTTGCTCTTGCTTCATTAGCATGTTATTTACTCTTTGTGGCCCTGAACATTGATGTTGTTCTTGACATTGTAATGGTTGTCCCTTGAGGATTTGATTGCATTCAAAACATGATTTCCCCTTGATGATTATGGGCACTATACCTTCATAGTTGTTGGGATCAACCCTTGTGGGAGCCACATTTTTTCCCACAACTATATTGTTGAATAATAATGAAATATGTACCTATTCCTGCAAATTAAACAAACAAATTAGATAAAAATAGTGGATTTAATGTTCATAATGTCGATTCCTTTGCACATTTATCTTTTGATGGATTCATTGATTTAATGCTTCATTGTTGTAAGCTATATGTCTTTTGATAGAATACATGATCAGGTTCATATTCAGAGCTCTAACAGGATTTTTTTCCAATCAATTGTAGGTCTTCTTAGGATCAGATATGAGAGGAGCCAAAGACACGAAGATCCATCTAAGGACTGAAGAATCAACAATCAACGCCAACATTGTCAAGCAATGATGGATATGTTCTCTTTTCATGTTTTGCTTTTTCTATTTCTCATCTTCAAATGTATAGCTTACTTCCTTTTGTTGCATTGAATTAATTGAGTTATATCCTATCTCTTGTGTCAGGATTTTAAACATTACTTCTCTCTTCAAAGCATGAAACATAGATGTTTATGCAATCTTGTATGTTCTTTGATTTTGAAATGAATAAAAAGTAGCATTACTATGCAACTTTGATAAATTTTATGTTGTGAATCCTTGCATAATGAACTGAATTTCATTTTAAATCCTTCAATGCAAATGAACAATCAGTATAAAAAGAATGTACATTTCACCTTAATGTAATTAGTTGTTCCAGCTCTACCAAATTGAGATGATGTGAAAAATTTGGTAACAGTAAGTCCTAAGGAAAGGTATGTAAATTTTTCATTGATAATGATAGCACTGATAATCTAGTTTCAGAGGAGATGATAGCCAAGTTGAATTTGAAGAGATTGAAACATCCAAACCCCTATAGGATACCATGGATTCAAGATGAGCATAAGATATTGATGAATGTGCAATGTTTGGTGAAATTTCATATAGGATCATATAGCTCAATGAAGTATTGTGTGATATTATGCGTATGGATGCATGCCATTCATTGTTAGGAAGACCATGGAAATATGATAGGAAATAAATTCATGATGGAAGAAGAAATACCTACACTGTGACTTCAAATGGTAAAATAATTAAGTTGATACCTTTAGAGGAAGAGGAGAAGATTGAATTTTGTGGTACTATCAGACTATGTTTGGTAGATGGAAGGAAATTTCTAGATGGATTGAGGTATGAAAATGTGTTTTGCATTGGTTCCAAAGAAAAGAAATGGTCCAAAGGTGGAGAACACTATCACAAAGAATGAAGAAGTGGCAAAACTGATGACAGAGTATGAAGACATCATATCAGAGAATGTACCAGATGGCTTACCACCAGTTCAGAGTATTATTCATCATATAGATCTTATATCAAGAGAAAGTTGTCCAAACAAGGCAACACATAGAATGACACCGATAGAGAATTAAAATTTGAACTGGAAGATACAAGAGATTTTGCATAAAGGATTGATCAGAGAAAGCTTAAGCCCATGCATGGTACCTATTGTACTTGCACCAAAGAAAGATGGAGAGTGGATTTAATGTGTATAGATTCTAGAGCAATCAATAGGACCACTGCCAAGTATACATTCCTATTGTTGAGGATGGATGACATTATGGATGGTTTAGTGGAGCAAAGTATTTCACAAAGATTGACCTGAAGATTGGATATCATTAGATTGGAATCAGAGAGGGAGATGAATAGAAGACTACATTTAAGACTAATGAAGGATTGTATGAATGGTTAGTAATACCTTTTGGATTAACCAATGCACCAAGCAAATTCATGAGATTGATGAATGAGGTACTAAACAAATTATTGGGTAAGTTTGTCATTGTTTACTTGGATGATAATCTGATTTTTAGTAAAACTAGAGAAGAACGTTTGTGGCACATCAGACAAGTATTGCAGAGGTTGAGAGAAGATAAGTTGTTGATTAATGTCAAGAAGTATAGATTTATGAAGATAGTGTGAGTGTACTTGGGATTTTTTATTTCTATTGGAGGATTGAAGATGGACTCTAAGAAGGTTAGAGCAATTGTTGATTGGCCTACACCAATAAACATTGGAGAGGTGATATCATTTCATGGATTAGCTAGTTTCTATTGAAAGTTTATCAAAATATTTAGTAGCATTTATACACCCATGACAGAGAGAATGAGAGGAGATAAGGACTTTAAGTGGACATCCATAGCACAAAGAAGTTTTGAATTGTTGAAGCAAAAGGTGACAAAGTAGCCATTGTTAGCATTACCTGATTTTGACAAAGTATTTCAAGTTGATTGTGATGCAAGTGGAAATGCAATAGGAGTAGTGTTGAGTTAAGAAGGAAGACCTATATCCTATTTCAGTGAGAAGTTGAATGATGCCAGAAGAAGATATTTAGTTTATGATTAGGATTTTTATGCCATAGTTCAAGCCTTGAAGAAGTGGAGACATTATTTGTTTCCTAAGGAGTTTGTATTATATATGGATCATCAATCTTTGCAATATTTGAATATTCAAAGGAATTTGAATTAGAGACATATGAGATGGGTTGAGTTCTTGCAAAGTTATACATTTGTGTTGAAGCATAGGAGTGGCAATTTAAACAAATTTATTGATGCATTGAGTAGAAGAAGGAATTTGTTGAAAGAGATGAGGATAGAAGTATTGGGTTTTGAAGAACTGAAGCATATGTATGAGGATGATCCAGATTTTGCTAAAACATGGAGAGAAAGTAAGGAACCAGTAGTGACAGATCTGAACCAATGGTTGGACTATTTCATTCAAGAAGATATGTTGTTCAAGGGAAATCAATTTTGTATTTCAAGGATTTCAATGAGGGAGAATTCGATCAAGTAAAAGCATAGTGGAAGACTAGTAGGACATTTTGGAGTGGATAAGACTGTAGCTTTGGTGAGTGAAAATTATTTTTGGTCACAGATATATAAGGATGTCAGGAAGTATGTTCAAAGTTGCAAAATATGTCAAGTTGTAAAAGGAAGCAGTTATAATACTAGATTGTATAAACCTTTGACAATACCGAAGAGACCTTGGGAAGATATAAGCATGGATTTCATATTGGTATTTCCAAACACACAAAGAGGATATGATTCTATAATGGTAGTTGTGGAAAAAAATTCTAAAATGGCTCATTTCATTCCTTGCAAGAAGACTAATGGTATTGTGCATGTGGTTGACTTATTTTTCAAGAAGATTGTGATATTGCATGGATTACCTAAGAGTGTAGTTTTACACAGACACCAAGTTCATTGGACTTTTGGAGGACATTGTGGAAGAATATGAAGATAGACCTAAATTTCAGTTCAGCATATCACCCACAAACAAATGGACAAACAGAGGTAGTAAACAGAAGTTTGGACCTAACCTGTTGAGATGTTTGGTTCGAGATAAGGCAAGAAATTGGGACATAGTTAGATACCAGAAGAAGAATTTGCATAAAATAATTCAGTGAACTGGAGTACAAGGAAGACACCATTCGAGATTGTGACAAGAGTACATCCTAGAGGAGTTGTAAAAATAAGAGACATTAGTATGGGAACAAGAGGAGTGTAGAGGTAGAAGAATTTGTAGGATTTATGGAGACATTGCATAACCAAGTCCAAAAGAATTTAGAGGATATGAACAATAAATATAAGGAGAAGGTAGATGAGACAAGGAGACGTAAAGAATTTTTTGTTGGAGATGACGTGATGTATATCTAAGGATAGAGATATTTATAGCTGGCACATACAATAAGTTGAAGATGAGGAAGGTTGGACCGTGTAATATTCTAAGGAAGTTTGATTCTAGAAATGCATATGAAGTCAAGTTATTGGACATACTTGGTATATCACCTATTTTCAATATTGCAGATATATATGAGTACCATGAAGGAAATTCAAGTGGAAATAGTAGTGAAGTTGATTTGAAGGAGCAATTACCACATCAACCACTAGAGGATATTGAGTAGATTTTAGATACTAGAACTGGAAGGAACACTAGAAACAAGTAGTACAAGGAATATTAATAAAGTGGAAAGGTAGACCAGTGGAAGATTCATCATGGATTTCTCAGGATAAGTTGGACCATCTTGGTTTTCCTATTAGCCCTAGAAAGTGAGGAACTCACTTTCCTTCCAACTCTGGTTGTCTAATGCAGGAGCATCCGTGGTTGTAAAGCAATCCTATCTTATCAACAAAAAACATTTCTTTTTTTGCATTTTATTTAGTAGCAATTTTAGCATTTTGTTATGCATTTCATCGTATTATAATTTCTCAGCTCACAAAGTAGGATATAACATTTATGCATTGACATCTATCACACATCCAGATTTCATATCATAATTTTCATTTGTTTTCATAAAGTTATCGCTCTTATAATTACACTATATTTCTTAGTTAGAGCATTTGGGGCTAACCTGATCCAGGTTTTTTAGTGTGAACCTATTCCAAAATTTGTGGAGCCTAATGGGACACCATACAAGCACTTTGGGTCCAATGGAATCTATTTTGGAGATTCGCAAGTCATTTCATTTCCTGAAGGATTATCTTTTCATGTTAGTAGGCCAACCTTCATAGTTGTTCATTCATTAGGTTTTGTAAACCCTTGTGATTGATGTGGACCTTTTTTGAAGCTAGAGAATCATATTTATAAGAATTTGTAATCATTTGGAAAGGATTCATTTAATTTTAGTTATTCATCAATAGTTAGATATTTATATTTTTGCATCAACCCTTCAAGGACTTTAATAAGGCCCTTGGCCAATTGTAATGTTGAATGCCCTTGCAGTAGGCATGTGAGCCCTAATTATTCGCCCATGAGGCATATATGTTGCATGTAAGATTACCAATCCAATAAAAAATCATATTTTCAGATCATTTTCTTGTGTTATTTTCATTGTGTTGACTCTAAACTGCACATTTTGGACTGTTCTTTTTGAATCCTCCATTTGTGGTTGCACTAAGTTTTTTTACCTTGAGAGGGTTTTCCTAGGCTACACCTAGTTTTATCTTGTGTTATGTTTGTTCTTCTTTTGCATCATGGGTTCTAGTCACTTGTTTTGTATGATTTCATTTCATAAGGGTTATGTGGAAATGGTTTATATTGATACAAATTTCCTTTCAGTAAGCATGGGACAAACTTGTAACCTAGGGTGCCCCTTAATGTACATGCTTGGGAGCAAGCATGTCCAATTCTCCTAGAAGGACCAAATTCTATGGAAATAAAAGGAGTTCAATCAAATCTATATTTGGAAGCAATACCACGTCTTTATGATAAAAAATGAGCAAGACACAAGGGAAACAAGATGGAAATAATAGTTAACAATACATGAAGGGAGGTACATAAGTTAATTGTTAAGTGAACAAGTATAAGAATGGGTTGTATAGGGATAAAGAGTTCTTACACAAGGGTTTCAACACATAGAAGTTGGGAAAACATAAAACACATACGAATAAATAAATATAAAAAAATAGAGAAAGGGTAAATTGTTACCGTGGAAAGCGGTTTCACCTAACTACTTCACATCTATCTAGTTGTCCTTTTAATACTAGTGCTTAAACTCACTTAAATATTTCTTTCCTTTTTTTCTCATCTTGTAAGTGTACAACATGTGTCCTCACACTTGTTTTAATCAGCTCGTGCATGTTTCGTCACTTTTGGAGAGGGGAAGTGTAAGAATTTGGGTCCACGAAGAGGGGAAGTTTCAGCCAAAAAAAATATCGAAAGGAACGGGTACCCGTTTTTACCCATTTAGGAATGAGAACCCGAGCCTTAGATCGGGATCACATTCCTAAACAGGTGTTCAGTACCCATTCTAAAAAGATTTGAAATTCCAATTTTAGGCTTGGGAAAGGTTTGGCAACCTAACCCTTAGCCTTTGATCTGCAACTAAAAAACTAAGGAAAATTCAAGAGAAATGTCTAACTTTGGCAATATAGTTGATGGACTTTTTTTTAGAATTAATTTATGAAATTAAAACCTATTATAGATCACGATGTCTAGTTTTCAAATATATAATTTTTTTAAAGATTTGATTATGTTTTTTCTATTTTTTAATTAATTTCTAAGCAAACTAGTCCATAAACTTGAAATATCAAGCTTTTTTGTTTTTTAATAACCTTTAATTTGTTAATTTTTTTGTAAAAAATTATATAACATCAATATTCAAAAAATTCTCTACACAATCAAAAAGATCAAAAAATATTAGTTTAGGTCAAATTATGGTGTCTGTGTTGGATGTTATGGTTGTGTTGTTGATATGTGGTTTTCATTGATGTCAACACTATTAGCATTATTGTATTGAAGGTTGTATATGTCGAGGATATTGAGAAAATTATTAAAAGAAGAGTTCCAGGTTGCCAGTGGGACAGTGAAGATCATGAAGGTGTCTTTTTTTGTACATTGAAGTTCAACTGTTGTGGAATAAAGGGTTTATTGATGAGAGTATCTAGTTCATCTACCAGAAGTTTCAGAGGTCCGCGTGAAGATTTGATCATGCTATGAACAGTTGTGTTTTGACAGTATTTATGTGCATTTTGTCAGTGTTCTTGATTGAAGTTTATGTGGTTCCGGTAATTTATGTTGTTGTGGATATTTCTTTGTTAGTTCTTGTTGATTGTGGATACTTCTAGATCATTCTCTATTCTTGTTGTATGACTGTGTTGATCGGTGTGCTCATGGTCAAAGATTTTTCTCGGTATGTTTGGGTTTTCATGTTCTTGGCCGACATGATGGTTGTAACATGTTGTGGATCCTTTAAGATTTAAATTTGAATTTTTGGCATGCTTTGGGATATTGTTTTGGGTTGCATCATAATATTAGCCGACAGTGTTTGATCCACATTGAAAATTTATTTATAAATTTGGGCTGACATTGTAAATATGTTTTATATTTTTGGCCGACTAAGTTGATGTAATTCCATGTTGTGGATATATAAGAGCGATTCTTAGAAAAAAGTTAGTGTGCTTAAGAGAGAATGTATGCCAGAGAAAGTGCAGATGTGAGAATAGTGTTCAAATCATTCGATTGCAAAGCAGAGTGAGAAGAAGTTTGAGCGAAGTGTGAAGAAGGTTTTTTGTGCTTAACTGGAACTGTAATTAGGCTTTTGAAGAAGGTATTTTCTCAGTTCATACCCTACGGATCTAATCTGTATTGTTGTGTATTGATTGGGCAGTGAGCCCTCTTGTATTTGAGTAGTGAGCTCTAGGCAGTGTGCCTAAATGCATGTGCATTCCCATTATTTTTCTTATACTTTTAACAAGGTACAATATTGTGGACTAACATCCACCATGGTTTTTCCCCTAACAGGGTTTCCACTAAAAAAATCTTGGTGTTCTTTGTGCTTTGGATGTGTTGATTGTTTATGGTTTATTGTTCATTCATCAGATTTGAGATTAAGTTAAGTTTGAAAAGTATTAATATTCTGTGACAACTAATTCACCCCCCCTCTCAGTTGTTTGTCCTTGTTTTCCCAACAATTGGTATCAGAGCAGGTTCCTCTGAAGAAGTTTAAAAGCTTGAGGTGATCCGAGATGGTATCATACAAGAAGGATAGTCCTAGATTTGATGGAACAAACTACTCATTGTGGAAAACTAGGATGGAGTGTCATTTGAGGTGTATTGTTGAACCCTTCTAGAAGATTACAAAAAATAGATATGTTATTCCTTAGAATGGTCCTTCCACTACTGATGAGATTAAGGAGGCTGAGAATAATGGCAGGGATATGGAAGCTTTGTTGAGTGCTCTAACAGATTCAAAAATGAAAAATGTGATAGGTCTAAAGGCAGCTCATGAGTTGTGGATGAAGCTGGAAAATTTATATGAAGGAGATGTACATGTGAAGATGGCTAACATATAGAAAGGAAAGTATGAAAATTTGAAGATGGGTGAAGATGAAAATATTTCTTCTTTTATGCAAAGAGTAAATGAAATAGTGATGGGTATTAGATGTGTCAGTGGTACCCTAGATGAGGAAGAAATTGTAGCTAAAGTGCTCAGATCATTGCCTCCCTCCTAAAAAGAAAAGGCTCATGCTATTGAAGAAACCAAATCATTGACGAATGTGACAAGAGATGCACTGATTGGTAAACTTGTTGCCTTTGAGTTGAGAAAATTTGGTGAATCTGTTCCCAAGATTGAAACTACATTTAAGGCTACTGTATCAGGAAGAAACAAGCAAAGATATGATCTAGGAGAGAGTCCTAGAAAGACATTCAAGTATGAGGAAGAAATGAAATAGCTTGAAGATGAAGAAAGAGAAGTAGAAGAATCAAAAGCATTGATTGTGAAGAAAGAAGGAAACAAACAAGGTAAGTATAAAGGAAATTTGCCTATCAAATGTTTTTCTTGCAGTAAAATAGGTCATTTTGCATCAAGGTGTCTTGAAATATTTCCTAGATCTAAGCCTCACAAATCTAGATTCCAAAAGAAATGTTACTATGCTGAAGAAGGAGTGACTGATGATGAGTCTAATAAAGATAATGGAAATGAAGATGATAAGGTTTTCATTTCTATCGAGGAAAATAGTCAAGTGGCTACTGAATCTGCTAAAGTTGAGAAAGCTCTTGCAGCCTGAATTGAAGAAAAGGATGAGTGGGTCATTGATAGCGGATGCTCACATCATATGACGTGTGACAAAAGCAATTTTTTTAGCCTAGAGAAGTATGATGGTGGGGTTGTAAGATTTGGAGATAACAATGCTTGTGTGATTCATGGTAGAGCATCTATTTGTCTTGGTGGTAAGCATAACATTGATGATGTTATTTATGTTGAAGGGTTGAAGCAAAAAATTTTTAGTGTTGGACAGATGGTGGACAAGGGTTATGATCTTTAGTTCAAAGGTGGAAGATGCAGGATATTTGGAAGTTATAGAAATGTAATTTCTTCAGGTAAACAGACAAAAGGTAATATTTTTCACCTGAATGTTGCTAGTGAAAGTTGTTTAATTGCTCAAGTAGATGAAATCGGGTTATGGAATAGAAGGTTGTGTCATGTGAATTTTGATAACATTGTCAAAATAAGTTCCACTCAAGTAGTAAGAGATCTACCTAAGCTAGTGAAGCCTGCTAACACAATTTTCAAGGAGTGTCAGATGGGAAAACATACTAGAGTTTCTTTTTAGAGAAAATAGCATCATTCAAATGGGTTACTGGAGCTAGTGCATACTGATCTATGCGGTCCCTCCAGAGTCAGAAGTCTCCATGGAGAAAGGTAATTTATGCTACTTATTGATGATTATTCTAGGAAGATATGGGTTGCTTTCTTAAGAGAAAAATGTGAAGCATTAGAAAAGTTCAAAAGTTTCCAAGCTATGGTAGAGAATGAGAAAGGTCTGAAAATAAAATGCTTAAGGTTAGACAAAGGTGGTGAGTTCACCTCCAGGGAGTTTAATTCTTTATGTGAAGAGCATGGAATCAGAAGATAGTTATTTTCTCCCCGAACCCCTCAACAGAATGGAGTCGTAGAGAGGAAGAACAAAAAAAATCTTGATGTTTCTAGAACAATGATGATTGAAGGAAATGTGCCTCACATCTATTGGAGTGAAGCTGTAAGCATTGTTGTGTACACTTTGAACTGAGTAAATGTAAATGGTAATTCTGGTAAGACTCCTTTTGAACTATGGTTTGTTTATAAGCCTACTATTAGATATTTCAAGGTCTTTGGAAGAAAGTGTTATATCAAGAGAGATGAGGATATAGGAAAGTTTGATGCAAGAAGCAATGAAGGAATCTTTCTAGGTTACTCTACTAAAAGCAAGGCCTGCTGGTGCTACAACAAAAGATTAAGAAAAATGGTTGAGAGTGAAAATGTTAGAATTGATGAGGACTTTGCTAGATCATCTAGATATTGTACATATGATTAAGATGAGTAGGAAGATGGCACAAACAAAGGGAAGAATGTTTATACATAGAATCAACTTCAGATTGTGTCATATTTTCCGATAAAACAACTTCAATTTGTTTTGGTAAATCAAGGTAGTTAGGAAGCAGAGACAAGTGCAAGTGCAGAAGAAAGAACAGAACAACCAGAAGTTCGAGAGAATCCTAAAACTTTGAGGTATGTGAAGCTAAATCATTCTGAAAATAAAATTATAGGAGACAAGAATAAAGGTGTGCAAACTAGAAGAAAGATTGCAAAAGAGTATTTCCTAATTTCCAAGATTGACCCTAAAGATGTCAATGAAGCTTGCAATGATGAATAGCGGGATGGATTTTAACTTACTGATAAAGAAAACATGGTTTTCCAATTGAAGAAAGCTCTATATGGAATCAATCAAGCCCCCAAATCCTGGTATGCTAGACTGGAAAAATATTTACTAAAGCTTGGATTCAATAAAGGTACTGCTGATAGCAAATTGTATTTCAAATTGGATCATGACAAAGAGATAATTATTGAGGTCTTTGTTGATGACATTATTTTTGGAGGAGATGAAAATCTATGTATGAAGTTTGTTGATGAAATGAAGAGTGAATTTGAAATGAGCATGATTGGAGACTGGGATTGAAAGTTACTCAGTTAGACAAGGGGATCTTCATATCTCAGTCCAAATATGTGAGAGATTTGTTGAAGAAGTTTGGCATGGAAGACTCAAAGCCTGTTGGTACTCCCATGGTAACTAGATGCAAGTTAACACAGAATGATGATTCTCCTAAGGAAAATAAACAAGATATAGGTCAATGATTGGTGGATTGCTCTACTTAACTTAGACCAGACCAAACATTATGAATTCTATATGTATGGTTGCTAGATTTCAGGTTGATCTTAAAGAGTCTCATGTGACTGTTGTAAAGAGAATCTTCAGGAATCTAAAAGGAACATTTAACTTTGGGATTTGGTATCCTAAGGATGATGATCTTACTTTGAATGCATACACTAATGCAGATTGGGCAAGAGATGTAGATGACATGAAGAGTACTAGTGGTGGTGCCTTCTTCCTAGGGAAGAAGTTGGTGTCTTGGTTGGGAAAAAAAGCAAAATTCCATTTCTCTATCTACTACTGAGGTAGAGTTTATTGATGCTACAAATAATTGTACTCAAGTGATGTGGATGAAACAAATTTTGAAAGATATCATAGTAGTATATGATGAAACTATTGCCATATACTGTGACAACTCAAGTTCAATTAACATATCAAATAATCTAGTGCTACACTCTAAGACCAAGCATATATCAATCAAGTTTCACTTCTTGAGGGAAAAAGTGAGTGAGAAAGAAGTCAGACTGGAGTATGTGCCTACCAAAGAACAGATTGCAGACATTTCCACCAAGCCGTTGTCGAAGGATACTTTTGAGTATCTTAGAGGGATGCTAGGGGTAATTACCCCTCCTGATATGAAACAAAGATGCATTTTATTACATCAATCCATGTTCTCCATAGATATTTTTGATCCAAATTGATGTTTTTGTGGCTGCTACTTAGGGGGAGTAGTGAGATGTGCAAATATGTGGTTCAGAGCTTGTATGTAGGAAGATAATACTCATCTTTGCCATTGATATCAAAGGGGGAGAAGAATCATGTGAAAAATTGTTGCTTATCTGGAGTGAAGAGTCTTGTGGGGAGAAGGTCATGCAAAAGAGGTTAAGGAGGAAGAGTCGGAATCTAAGGAGGAGTAAGTGTTGATTGAGAGTTGGGTTGATGTTGTTTTTCACATCATGTGTTGCCATAAATGCCAAAGGGGGAGATTGTTAGATGTTATGGTTGTGTTTTTTATATATGGTTTTCATTGATTTCAACACTATTAGCATTATTGTATTTGATTTAGGAGCATCCTTGGTTCTTGGAAATCTTGCATCAACCAAAAATATTTTCTTTCAGTTTTTTGTTCTTGTTTTGTTCTTCTTCAATTCATGTTGGTGGATTCATCATATTTTCTCACCAAACCTTTTGTATCTTGGATTACATCGTCTACATGTCCATTTTCCTTGTTCCAAGATTTGAGCACGATTGAATATTTTTCCGGCAAGCTATCACTTCTGGAATCTCTTGGCAGTTTCTTGAACCGGCACCGAAATAATTTCAAACTTTTCGGCCAGTTCGATCATTGCGGACCGTCCCCATGACTTCTAAATCTTAATGGTGTGATTTTAATTATTCCATGGAGTGTCCCCAAGCTTCAGTATAGTTCATACTTCATCTTATGCACCTGTTGATGATTAATTCAAATTTGAGGCCAACCTATTCATGCACACGTCACATTTTCTTTTCTTGGTTAATGTAATGATCTTTGGCCGACGCGAATGTTTCCAGAGTTGTAGATATGATATAAATTTTGTAATAGATCCTCAAAATGGCAGAATTAGATCTATAAGAATAATAGGGTTTTGATATGTAATATTTTCACTTGCATAGGAGCATGTTATAATGTTGTATATTTTATTAGGCCTGTAAGCCAAATCTGTAAGCCTAAATGTTGTTGGCTGAATGTAACTGAGATAATTGTTAATGAGAATATCTGCATCTACATTTTCCTCCATATTTTTTTTTTCTTTCGTTGTGTTACTCTTTTTGCACAGTCCGTATTTTTCCCTTTGAGGATTGATGTAGGAGCATCCTTGCTTCTTGGCAATCTTGCATCAACCAAAAAAAAAATTATTTTAGTTTTGTTCTTGTTTTGTTATTTCTCAGTTCATGTTGGTGGATCATCATCTTTTCTCACTAGCCCTTGTGAATCTTGGATTACATTTCCTACATGTTCATTTTCCTTGTTCCAAGATTTGGGCGTAATTGGATCTTTTTTCGGCAAGTTATCACTTCCAAAAATTTTGGGCAGTTTCTTGAACCAACACCGGAGTAATTTCAAACCTTTCAGCCAGTTCGATCATTATGGATCATCCTCGTGACTTGTGGATCTTAACGGTGTGATTTTAATTGTTCCTGGGTGTGGCCTCAACCTTCATTATAGGTCCACACTTCATCCTATGCGCCTGTTGAAGAGTAATTCAATTTGAGGTGGACCTATTCATGTGCACATTACATTTTCTTTCCTTGGAGAATGTGATGATCTTTGGCCGATGCAAGTGTTTTTTCAGAATTGAGGATATAGTATAAAACTTGTAATAGATCATTAGAATAGGAAGTGAAGAATAGATAGATAAGTTTGGATTAGATTTGTAATATTTTAGTTCACATATAGGAGCATATTGGAATATTATATTTCTGAACATGTTGTATCAGTCCTGTGAGCCAAATCTATAAGCCCGAATGTTGTCGGTCGAATGTAGCTAAGATTTCTATTAATGAAAATGTTTTAATCTGCATTTTCCTCCATATTCTGTGTTTCTTTTGTTGTGTTACTCCTACTGCATGGTCTAGATTGTTCTCTTTGAGGACCCTCCTACCGTGGCTATGCCAGATTGGTATTAGAGCAAACTTCGATCTGTGTGAGGTCGACAGAATTTGTAGAGTCCTATAAAATATTTGTTGTGGGGTGGTGGATTGAGGGTCCAACCTGCAATTGCAGAGGATTGTTGTAAAGATGGCTGGAAGAAGAAATGTTAGAGGAAATGGAGCGTGCGGAAATGAAAACCAAGCTATAATGGAGATGCTAAGAGGAATTACTGCCAAATTAGATGCAGTTGAAATGGCCCAGAGAAGAGGTCGACCAGTTGATGATGTGAGGATGAAGAGGTAGAAGTTCAAGAAGAAGGAGGAAGAGAAGAGCAACCTAGCCTAGATCAGGGAGAAGAGAGGGTCATAAGAGCCCTAACTAGAGAAAATACGAAGCCACATTTCAATCCACCAGATTATACTAGAAAGTTGGATTCAGAAGAATTGCTTGATTAGATTACAGAGATGGAAAAGTATTTTGAATTTGAAGGTACCACTGAAGATAAGAAGGTGAAATTTTCTTGTACAAAGTTGAGAGGACATGCATCCCTTTGGTGGGAACATTTGCAGATAGATAGACAAAGAAGAGGGAAAGAAAAGATAAAATCTTGGGATCAGATGGTGAATAAGCTGAAGACAAAGTTTATGCCTACAAATTATCAGATTAGTTTGTTCAAGAAGTTGTAGAACTTGAAGTAGAAAGATTCAAGTGTGATAGAGTATATTGAGGAGTTCTATAAGTTGAATATCAAATCTGGACATTCAGAGGATGAAATGGAGCAAGTAGCCAAATATGTGAATGGTTTGAGGTCATCTATATAGGATGAGATTGGTTTGATCAAGTTGCAAAGTGTGGAAGAGGCATACTAGTGTGCCCTAAAAGCATAAGAGAAGTTGAATAAGAGACATGACCAGAGACAGAGAGGAAGAGGTGGAAGATTTCAAAGAGGAATAACTTTTTTTGGAGGAGGAAGAGGACCCTTTGCAAATTAGAACAAGGATAAGGAGGTTAGTAAGAATGATAATACATATCAGAAAAGTGATGGAAAATCATACAGAAGAGGGGGATATGGTGGTTATCAGAATGAAGGATATAGAAGAGATGATAGAGGACAAGAGAAAAGGGTATTTAGAGGAACTTGTTATAAATGTGGTGGAGAAGGACATAGGGCATTTGAATGTAATCAAGGGGAGACGAGCAAAAAGACATAAAATAATAGAAGAACAGCCTTTGTTGAGGAAGATCATGTTGGATCATCTAACAAATTGGAAGAAGGAGAAGTGTTGGTAAATAGAAGAATATTGTGTCAAAGTGTGTTGGAGTAGGCACCGTTGCAGAGGAAGAGTTTGTTTCAGAAAAGATGCAAGGTAGCTAGTAAATGTTGCAAGGTGATAGTTGACAGAGGAAGTTTTGAGAACCTGGTTTTTGAAGAGATGGTGACTAAGTTGAAGTTGGAAAGATTGAAGCACCCGAAGCCCTATCAGATAGCATGGATTCAAGATGAACATAAGATTCTGGTAAGTCAACAGTGTTTGGTGAAATTGAAGATAGGAAATTACCATGATGAATTTTTATGTGATATCATGCCTATGGATATATGTCATGTTTTGTTGGGAAGGCCTTGGCAGTATGATAGATAGGCTATTCATGATGGAAAGAAGAATATATATACTATCATTGCTAATGGGATGAAGCATATTTTGTTGACATTGAAAGATGTTCCTATAGTTGAAGTTTGTGCGAATGCTAGGGTTTTTCTGGTTCACGGAAGGAGATTCCTTGATGGATTGAGACATGAGAATGTGTGTTATTCCTTAGTTCCTAAGAAGGCTAAAGATTTTAAGCATGTGGAAGAACACCTGAAAGAGATGGAGTTGTTGATAGAATATGAGGAGATCATTTCAAATAATGTACCTGATGGATTACCACCTATGAGGAGTATTAGTCATTGCATGGATCTGATTCCTAGAGCTAGTTTTCCTAATAAAGCAGCAATTCGGATGACACCTGCAGAGAATTAAGAGTTGAATAGACAAGTGCAAAAATTGTTAAGGAAAGGTTTGATCAGAGAGAGCTTAATTCCATGTGCAGTACCTATTGTGCTAACACCTAAGAAGGATGGAGAATGGAGAACACGTACGGATTCAAGAGCCATAAATAAGATCATGGTGAAGTATAGATTTCCTTTACCCCGGATGGATGACATTATGGATTGTTTAAATGGAGCCAAATGCTTTACAAAGATAGATCTGAAGAGTGGATATCATCATATCAGAATCAGAGAAGGGGATGAGTGGAAAATAGCATTTAAGACAAATGAAGGATTGTATGAGTGGTTGGTGATGCCTTTTGGATTAACAAATTCACCAAGTACTTCATGAGATAGATGAATGAGGTATTGAAGAAATTATTGGGTAAGTTTGTGATTGTTTACTTGAATGACATCTTGATTTTTCGTAAGAGTAGAGAAGAACATTTGTTGCATATCAAACAAGTTCTGTAGAGGTGGAGAGAGGAGCAGTTGTTGATAAACATTAAGAAATGTAGTTTCATGAAGGAGGAATTGGTATATCTAGGATTTTTGATATATGTGGAAGGATTGAAGATGGATCCTGAGAAGGTTAGAGCAATTGTTGAGTGGCCTACACCTAAAAGCATTGGAGAGGTAAAATATTTTCATGGCTTGGCTAGTTTCTACTGAAAGTTCATTAGGAATTTTAGTTCTATTTGTAGCCCTATGACAGAAACAATGAGAGGAGATAGGAAGGATTTTAGATGGACATCTGGAGAAGATTGAAGTTTTGAATTGTTGAAGCAGAAAGTGACTGAGCAGCTTGTGTTGGCTTTACCAGATTTCACTAAGGTATTTCAAGTAGACTGTGATGCAAGTGGGAATGCAATTGGAGCAGTGTTGAGTCAAGAAGGAAGACCTATAGCTTATTTTAGTGAGAAGTTGAATGGTGCTAGGAGATGATATTCAGTGTATGATCAGGAATTTTATGCTATAATTCAAACCTTGAAGAAGTGGAGACATTATTTGTTGCCTAAGGAGTTTTTGTTATATACAGATCATCAGTCATTGCAATGTTTGAACAGTCAGGGTAAATTGAATCAAAGACACATAAGATGGGTGGAATTCTTGTAGAGCTATACTTTTTTTTTGAAGCATAGGAGTGGAAAGTAAAAAGAGTTATTGATGCATTAAGTAGAAGGAATTTGTTGACAGAGATGAGAGTGGAGGTATTAGGCTTTGATGAGTTGAAGAAATTGTATGAGGAAGACCCATATTTTGCAGAACCTTGGAAAGCTTGTAAGGAACTAGTTTTGGAGGATAGAAGCTAGTGGTTGGATAATTTCATTTAGGAGGATATGTTGTTCAGATGTAGTCAGTTGTGTATACCCTGTAGTTCAATGAGGGAAAACTTGGTGAAAGAAAAGCATAGTGGAGGATTGGCAGGACACTTTGGAATTGATAAGACAGTAGCATTGGTGAGTGAGAACTATTTTTGGCTTCAGATTCATAAGGATGTTAGGAGATTTGTGCAAAGTTGTAAAGTTTGTCAAGTTGCAAAAGGGAGTAGTCAGAATGTTGGATTGTATAAGCCTTTGACAGTTCTGGAGAGACCTTGGGAGGATATCAGCATGGATTTCATACTTGGATTTTCGAAGACACAGAGGTAATGATTCTATATTTGTGGTAGTAGACAAATTTTCTAAGATGGGACATTTCATACCTTGTAGCAAGACATCAGATGCAGTGCATGTAGCAGACTTATTTTTCAAGGAAGTGGTCATATTACATGGATTACCTAGGAGTATTGTTTCAGACAGAAATGTAAAGTTTGTTGGTTACTTTTGGAGGACACTTTGGAAGAATTTGAAGACAGATTTGAAGTTTAGTTCTACGTTTCATCCACAAATTGATGGATAGACAGAAGTAGTGAACAGGAGCTTGGGGAATTTGCTGAGATGTTTGGTTAGAGAGAAGACCAGAAATTGGGATTTAGTCCTTGCACAAGAAGAATTTGCTTACAATAATTCATAGAACAGGAGTACAAGGAAAACACCCTTTGAGATTGTTACTCGAGTTCACCCTAGAGGTATATCAAATTTAAGAGACATCAGTATGGAAGATAAAAGGAGTGCAGAAGTAGAGGAATTTGTAGAACATGTGAAGAAAGTACATACTCAAGTGAAACAGCAATTAGAAGACATGAACTAGAAGTATAAGGAGAAAGCAGATGAAAAGAGGAGACATAAGGAGTTCGAAGTTGGAGATGAAGTGATGGTATATTTGAGGAAGGAAATATTTCCATTTGGGACATACAGCAAGTTGAAGATGAGGAAGTTTGGACCTTGTAGGATCTTGAAGAAGTTTGATTCAGTAAATGCATATGAAGTGGAGTTATCGGATGGTATGGGTATATCGCCTATATTCAACATTACAGACCTACATCAGTATTATGAAGCATAATTCAATGAAGATAGTACAATGGAATTGGAGAATCAGTTTCCTAAGCAGCAATCAGATGAGATTGAAGAGATTTTGGATGTCAGACATGGGAGGAAGACTCGTGGAAGATAGTATAAATAATATCTTGTGAAGTGGAAAGGTAGACCAGTTGAGGATTCTTCATGGATTTCTTAGGCTGAGGTAGACCATCTTGGTTTTCCTTTTTTCCCTTGCAAAGTGAGAGAATCACTTTTCATTAACCCCAGATGTCGGATGTAGGAGCATCCTTGGTTCTTGGAAATCTTGCATAAACCAAAAATATTTTCCTTTTAGTTTTGTTCTTGTTTTGTTCTTTCTCAATTCATGTTGGTGGATCATCATATTTTCTCACCAGCCCTTGTGGATCTTGAAGTACATTTCCTACAAGTTCATTTTCCTCTTTCCAAGATTTTAGCATTTTTTCGGTAAGTTATCGCTTCCAGAATTTTTCGGAAATTTCTTGAACCGACACTAGAATAATTTCAAACTTTTCGGCCAGTTCAATCATTGTGGATCATCCCCGTGACTTGCAGATCTTAATGGTGTGATTTTAATTGTTCCTGGGTGTTTCCTCAACCTTCATTATAGGTCCACACTTCATCCTCCACACCTGTTGAAGAGTAATTCAATTTGAGGCTGACCTATTCATGTGCATGTTACATTTTCTTTGCTTGGAGAATGTGATGATCGTTGGCCGACGCGGGTGTTTCCAGAATTGCGGATATAGTATAAAGATTGTAATAGATCATTAGAATAGGAAGTGAAGAATAGATAGATAAGTTTGGATTAGATTTGTAATATTTTAGCTCGCATATAGGAGCATATTGGAATATTGTATTTCTGAACATGTTGTATCTGGCCTGTGAGTAGAATCTGTAAGCCCAGATGTTGTCAGCTGAATGTAATTGAGATTTCTATTAATGAGAATGTTTTAATCTGCATTTTCCTCCATATTTTGTGTTGCTTTCGTTGTGTTACTTCTATTGCATGGTCTAGATTTTTCTCTTTGAGGACCCTCCTACCGTGGTTGCGCCAGATTGGTATCAAAGTGAGATTCATTCCTTGCGAGATTGTCAGAGTTTGTGAAGTCCTATTGAAGATTTTTTGTGGGGTGGTAGATTGAGGATCCAACCTGCAGCTGCAGAGGACTTGTGTACAGATGGTGGGAAGGAGAAATGGTAGAAATGGAGCACATGGAAATGCAGACCTAGTTGTGATGGAGATGTTAAGAGGAATTGTTTCCAAATTAGATGCAGTTGAAATGACCCAGAGGAGACTTCAACTAGTGGATAATGTGAGTGATGAAGAAATAGAAGTACAGGAAGAAAGAGGAAGAGATGAGAAACCTGGCCTAGATCAAGGAGAAGAGAGGTTCATAAGAGCCCTAACTAAAGTGAATACAAGACCACATTTCAATCCACCATATTATAATGGTAAGTTGGATTCAGATGTATTGTTAGATTGGATCACAAAGATGGAAAAGTATTTTGAATTTTAAGGTACCTCTAAAGATAAGAAGGTGAAGTTTTCTTGTACAAAGTTGAGAGGACATGCATCCCTTTGGTGGGAACATTTGCAGACAGATGGGCAGAGAATAGGAAAAGAAAAGATAAAATCATGGGATCAGATGGTGAATAAGTTGAAGTCAAAGTTTATGCCCACAAATTATCAAATTATCTTGTTCAATAAGTTGCAAAATTTGAAGCAAAAAGAATCTAGTGTGATAGAGTATACTGAGGAATTATATAAGTTGAATATCAGATCTGGACATTCGAAGGATGAGATTGATCAAGTAGCCAGATATGTGAATGGTTTGAGGTTTTCTATACAGGATGAAATCAGTTTGATCAAGTTGCAGAGTGTGGAAGAGGCATATTAGTGTGCCCTGAAAGCAAAGGAAAAGTTGAATAAGAGACATGAGTAGAGACAAAGAGGAAGAGGTGGAAGATTTCAAAGAGGGAGAACTTTTACTGGAGGAGGAAGAGGATATTTTCCATATCAAAATAAGGATAAGGAGATTAGTAAGAATGACAATTCATACCAGAGAGGTGATGGAAACTCTTACAGAAGAGGAAGTTATGGTGGTTACCAAAATGAAGGTTATAGAAAAGATGATAGAGGATAGGAAAAAATGATATTCAAAGGAACCTATTATAAATGTGGTGGAGAAGGACATAGAGCATTTGAGTGTAATCAGGGAGAGACAAGTAGGAAGACAGAGAACAATAGGAGAACAACCTTTGTTGAGGAGGATCATGTTGGATCATCTAATAAACCTGAAGATGGAGAAGTGTTGGTGAACAGGAGAGTATTGTGTCAAAGTGAATTGGAGAAAGAACCATTGCAGAGGAGGAATTTTTTTTGGACCTGATGCAAGGTGAATGGTAAATGTTGCAAAGTGATTGTTGACAGTGGAAGTTCTAAGAACCTGGTTTCTGAAGAGATGGTGACTAAACTAAAGTTGGAAAGGTTGAAACACCTGAAGTCCTATCAGATTGCTTGGATTCAGGATGAGCATAAGATACTGGTAAGTGAACAATGTTTGGTGAAATTAGAGATAGGAAATTACCATGATGAAGTTTTGTGTGATATCATGCCTATGGATATATGCCATGTTTTTTTGGGAAGACCTTGGCAGTATGAAAAATAGGCTATTCATGATGGAAAGAATAATATATACACTATTGTTCCTAATGGGATGAAGCAGATTTTGTTGCCATTGGAAGATGTTTCTACAGTTGAGGTTTGTATGAATGCTAGGGTTTTTCTGATTGATGGAAGAAGATTCCTTGACGGATTGAGACATGAGAATGTGTGTTATGCCTTGGTGCCTAAGAAGGCTGAAGACTTGAAGCATGTGGAAGAACCCTCGAAAGAGATAAAAGAGATACTGATAGAATATGAGAAGATCATTTCAGATAATGTACCTGATGTACCTGATGGATTGCCACCTGTGAGGAGTATTAGTCATTGTATGGATCTGATTCTTGGAGCTAGTTTTCCTAATAAAGCAGCACACCGGATGACACTGACTAAGAATGAGGAATTGAATAGACAAGTGCAAGAATTGTTGAAGAAGGGTTTGATCAGAGAAAGCTTGAGTCCATGTGTAGTACCTGTTGTGGTAGCACCTAAGAAGGATGGAGAATGGAGAATGTGTACAAATTCTAGAGCCATAAACAAGATCATGATGAAGTATAGGTTTCCTTTGCCCCAGATGGATGACATTATGGATTGTTTGAGTGGATCTAAGTACTTTAAAAAGATATATTTGAAGATTGGATATCATCATATTAGAATCAGAGAAGGAGATGAGTGGAAAATAGCTTTCAAGAAGAATGAAGGATTGTATGAGTGGTTGGTGATGCCTTTTGGATTGAAAAATGCACCGAGTACTTTCATGAGGTTGGTGAATGAGGTATTGAAGAAATTATTGGGTAATTTTATGATTTTTTACTTGGATGACTTCTTAATTTTCAATAAGAGTAGAGAACAACATCTATTGCATATCAGACAAGTTTTGTAGAGGTTGAAAGAAGAGCAGTTGTTGATAAACATTAAGAAGTGTAGTTTCATGAAGGAGGAGTTGGTATATCTAGGATTTTTGATATTTGTGGATGGATTGAAGATGGATCCTAAGAAGGTAAGAGCAGTTGTTGAGTGGCCTACACCAAATAGCATTGGAGAGGTGAGATCATTTCATGGATTAGCTAGTTTCTACAGGAAGTTCATTATAAATTTCAGTTCTATTTGTAGTCCTATGACAAAAGCAATGAGAGGAGATAGGAAGGATTTTAGATGGACATTTGGAGTAGACCGAAGTTTTGAGTTGTTGAAGCAGAAGGTGACTAAGCAGCCTGTGTTGGCTTTACCAGATTTCAATAAGGTATTTTAAGTATAATGCGATGCAAGTGGAAATGAAATTGGAGTAGTACTAAGTCAAGAGGGAAGACATGTAGCTTATTTCAATGAGAAGTTGAATGATGCTAGTAGAAGATATTCAATGTATGATCAGGAATTTTATGCCATAGTTCAAGCCTTGAAGAAGTAGAGACATTACTTGTTGCCTATGGAGTTTGTGTTGTATACGGATCATCAAGCATTGCAATATTTGAACAATCAGGGTAAGTTGAATCAGAGACACATGAGATGGGTAGAGTTCTTACAGAGTTATACTTTTTTTTTTAAGCATAGGAGTGGAAAATCAAATAGAGTTGTTGATGCTTTGAGTAGGAGAAGGAATTTACTAACAGAGATGAGAGTGGAGGTATTAGACTTTGATGAGTTGAAGAAATTGTATGACGAAGACTCAGATTTTGTAGAACCTTGGAGAGCTTGTAAAGAACCATTTTTGGAGGATAGAAGTCAATGGTTGGATTATTTCATTCGGGAGGATATTTTGTTTAGAGGTAATCAATTGTGTATACCTCATATTTCAATGAGGGATAACCTGGTGAAGGAGAAGCATAGTGAAGGAATTTCAGGACATTTTGGAGTTGATAAGACAGTGGCATTGGTGAGTGAGAAATACTTTTGGTCGCAGATTCATAAGGATGTTAGGAGATTTGTGCAGAGTTGCAAAGTTTTTCAAGTTGAAAAAGGGAATAGTCAAAATGTTGGATTGTATAAGCCTTTGATAGTTTCAGAGAAACCTTGGGAGGATATCAATATGGATTTCATACTTGGTTTATTGAAGACACAAAGAGGTAATGATTCTATATTTGTGGTGGTAGATAGATTTTCTAAGATGACACAATTCATACCTTGTAAGAAGACAACAAATGCAGTACATGTAGTAGATTTTTTTTTCAAAGAGGTGGTCAGATTGCATGGGTTACCTAGAAGTATTGTTTCAGACAAAGATGTAAAGTTTGTTGGTTACTTTTCGAGGACACTTTGGAAGAAGCTGAAGATAGATTTGAAGTTCAATTCTACTTTTCACCCACAGATTGATGGACAGACAGAGGTAGTAAACATGAGTTTAGGGAATTTTTTGAGATGTTTGGTTTGAGAGAAGGCTGGAAGTTGGGATTTAGTCCTTGCACAAGTAGAGTTTTCTTACAATAATTCAATGAACATGAGTATAGGAAAGACACCTTTTGATATTGTTACTGGAGTTCACCCTAGAGGTATATCAGAGTTGAGAGACATCAGTATGGAAGATAAGAGGAGTGCAAAAGTAGAAGAATTTTTAGAACACATGAAGAAGTTGCATATTCAAGTGAAGTAGCAATTGGAAGACATGAACCAGAAGTATAAGGAGAAGGAAGATGAAAAGAGTAGACATAAGAAATTTGAAGTTGGAGATGAAGTGATGGTATATTTGAGGAAGGAGAGGTTTCCAATTGGTACATACAATAATTTGAAGATGAGGAAGTTCGGACCTTGTAAGATCTTAAAGAAATTTGATTCAGGAAATGCATATGAAGTGGAGTTATCAGAAGGTATGGGTATATCACCTATATTCAACATTGCAAATCTATATTAGTTTCATGAAGCAGAGTTTAGTTAAGACAGTGAAACAAAATTTGAGAATCAGTTTCCTAAACAACAGTCAGATGAGATTGAAGAGATTTTGGATGTCAGAATGGGATGAAGACTCGTGGAAGACAATACACAGAATATCTTGTGAAGTGGAAAGGTAGACCAGTTGAGGACTCTTCTTGGATTTCTCAGGCTGAGGTAGACCATCTTGGTTTTCCTTTGGCCCCAGCAAAGTGAGGGACTCACTTTTCAATAACCTCGAATGTCTGATGTAGGAGCATCCCTGGTTCTTGGCAATCTTTTATCAACCAAAAATATTTTCTTTCAGTTTTTTGTTCATGTTTAGTTCATGTTGGTGGATTCGTCAAATTTTCTCACCAAACCTTGTGGATCTTGGATTACATCGTCTACATGTCCATTTTTCCTTGTTCCAATATTTGAGTGCAACTGAATCTTTTTCTGACAAGTTATCACTTCTGGAATCTCTCAACAGTTTCTTGAACTGGCACTAGAATAATTTCAAATTTTTTGGCTAGTTCGATCATTGTGGACCATCCCCATGACTTGCGGATCTTAATGGTGTGATTTTAATTGTTTCATGGAGTGTCTCCAACCTTTAGTATAGGTCCACACTTCATCTTATGCACCTAATGATGAGTAATTCAAATTTGAGGCCGACCTATTCATGCACACATTACGTTTTTCTTTTCTTGGTTAATGTAATGATCTTTGACTGACGCGGATGTTTCCAAAGTTGCGGATATGATATAAATCTTGTAATAGACCCTCAAAATGGTAGAATTAGATCTAGAAGAATAATAGGGTTTTCATATGTAATATTTTCGCTCGCATAGGAGCATGTTAGAATGTTGTATATTTTATTAGACCTATGAGACGAATTTGTAAGCCTGAATGTTGCTGGCTGAATGTAACTAAGATAATTATTAATGAGAATATTGGAATCTACATTTGCCTCCATATTTTATGTTGCTTTCGTTGTGTTATTCTTGCGGTACAATCTAGATTTTTCTCTTTGAGGACCCTCCTACTGTGGCTGCGCCAGTATTGAAGGTTGTATATGTCGAGGATATTGAGAAAATTGTTAAAAGAAGAGTTCCAGGTTGCCAGTGGAACAATGAAGTTCGTGAAGGTGTCTTGTTATGTACGTTGAAGATCAGTTGTTATGGACTAAAGGGTTTATTTTTTAGAGTATCTAGTTCATCTACCAGAAGTTTCAGAGGTTCGTGTGAAGATTTGATTGTGCTATGAATAGTTGTGTTCTGACAGTATTTATGTGGGTTCTATTAGTGCTTCTGATTGAAGTTTATGTGATTCTGGTAATTTTTGTTGTTGCGTATATTTATCTGTTAGTTCTTGTTGATTGTGGATGCTTCTAGATCATTCTTTATTCTTGTTGTACATCCATGTTGATCGGTGTGCTCATGGTCAAATATTTTTCTCAGTATTTTTGAGTTTTCATGTTCTTGGCCGACATGATGGTTGTAACGTGTTGTGGATCCTTGAAGATTTATATTTGAATTTTTGGCACGCTTGAGGATATTGTTTTGGGTCGCATCATGATATTAGTTGATGTTGTTTGATCCACATTGAAAATTTATTTGCGAAATTGGGTCGACATTGTAAATATGTTTTATATTTTTGTCCGACTAAGTTGTTGATGTAATTCCATGTTGTGGATATATAAGAGCGATTGTTTGAGCGAAGTTAGTGTGCATAAGAGTGAATGTATGCTAGAGAAAGTGCAAATATGCAAATAGTGTTCAAATCATTTGATTGCAAAGCAGAGTGAGAAGAAGTTTGAGCGAAGTGTGAAGAAGGTTTTTTGTGCTTAAATGGAACTATAATCGGCTTGTGAAGAAGCTATTTTCTCAATTCATACCATGTGGATCTAATTTGTATTGTTGTGTATTGTTGGGCAGTGAACCCTTTGTATTTGAGCAGTGAGCTCTAGGCAGTGTGCCCGAATGCATGTGCATTCCCATTATTTTTCTTATACTTTAACAGGGTATAATATTGTGGACTAACATCCACCATGGTTTTTCCCCTACAGTGGTTTCCATGTAAAAAAATCTTGGTGTTCTTTGTGCTTCTGATGTGTTGATTGTTTATGGTTTATTGTTCATTCATCAGATCTGAGATTACGTAAAGTTTGAAAATTCTTAATATTTTGTGACAATTGATTCACCCCCCCCTCTTAGTTTTTTGTCCTTATTTTTCCAACAATCTGTACATGTTGATTTTTAAAAATAGCAATTAGGGCCAACAAAAATCAATCAAAAAATAATTCAAAAAAAAATTACAAAAAAAAATCCTCATCAATCTTCAAGCTGTTAAATATCTTTCCCCAAAAGGAATTAGAAAAATACTTTTATTTAGGTCAAATTATGGTGTGTGTACACATGCATGGTATGGTAAAAAAAAAGTGACTTTTAAAAATTGGTTTTTATACATGCCTATTAAAAATTAATTTCTATCATTTGGGTATTAGAATAAAATACATATTTGGAAACTAGATTCAAAATAATATTACTAATTTTTTTAAAATTTAATGTGTAAGTGCTTCAAATTTTCAATCCAAGTGTGACAAAATCTAAAAAACAGGAAAAACACTTCCACTTTTTGAGTTTTTGTGGACCCAACTTCTTGCATCAATCTAGGGGTAGTCAATCTTCTATTTCTAGCTTCCTTATTTTTTATTGTCCTGCATATACATTTCATTCACATTTTGTATGAGTATTGATATTATAGTTTTTTCCTTAATATTTTTATTGAAGGATTATTTGGTTTTGTAGAGATCTTGTGAGCCTATGAGTCTTTTGGTGCCTCCAACATGGTATTAGAGATCTAAATATACAAGCCACTTCTCTTTCTCAAGGGCTTCCATCAATTAATTTCATATAATGTACCCTAAATAAAAAACCACCTCATCATTATGTTGAGAAGGCACAAAACATATGGAATGCCAATAAAAATGATAGGTTTTTCTTACTATTAAATACATTTTTTTTTGGGAGGATTATATTGGAGGTTGTATGATATTTCATATGATTTGTACCATCATATAATTACCATACAATCTTTGGCAAGGTTTATGAATTTGTACAATCATTGATTATCCTCTTTGCTCTATGCAAGCCCTTATGCCTCTAGTATGTTTGAACTTTTGAATATTTAAGGTTTTTATTATTTATTTATTTTTGTTTAGTTGTGTAGAGCCATGTAGAAAGTGGGTATGATACAAGTGATGTAAGCACCAAGGACACTTAATCATGTGGCCACGAGTAGGGTAAGTCCCTAGTTTTGTTGAACCTAGAGGGCCTACATTATAGCAAGCATTCTTTATCATTCTTCTACTATTCGATCACTTGATTTCTACCAACATACCACCATTGGAACCACCTCCACTTTTCTAGCCACCTTTATGTTGCTTTGCAGCCACCAAGGCCTATGTAAGATTCCTACAAGGTCAATTTTTAGATGAGACATTATTTTTGCATACAAGCTCTATTTTTTAGCTTCAATAGTTGATAGAAAGTTGGTTCTATCTACTCTGCTATGGAATTTTTCTTTTCCATCCTTTTTCTAATTTTTTTTAGATTTTCCTCTAAAATTTATCTATTACATTTTTCAAACAAGGCATAACTTTCATCCATAATATCAATATTTCATTAAAAAAAATTGTAAATTATTAGAAAATCACAAGGATTTTGAATGTGCATGTAATTTTCAACTTTGGAATGCCTAATTTTGTCAAAAATTATAAAATCATTGGGTGTTATAATGGTCCATTCAAGCTTCCAACTTTCATGCTTATTATTATCAAAACTTGTCATTTTTTCTTGGAAGGGAATATTTTATAGCATTAATTGATATTTGGTAGATTTTAAATCACAATTTCAAGTGTTTCCTTGTGTTTATACAATCATAAATCCTAAAATTGACCTTCTAACTCTACACAACTATTGTGGCTAGAAGTTTGAATTTCAACAACTCTTGCAATCTAAAGGATTATGACAAATGTTAAATGAACAAATGCAATTTAGAAGAGAATATAAAAAATCTATGTGGAAACAAATTAGACATACAAATATGGGATCAATGGCTTGCATGTGTCCAACAAATTTTAATTTCATCTTGTAAATTGTACTTCACCTAAACAAATATGGGATAAATTGAATGAACTACTTGGTACAATCAATGTTTTTTTTTTCTCTTCAATTAGATGTTGAATTGATGAAACTATCCTCTGATGCATTTCCTTTAATTAAAGACTTTTTTATTAAGTTCAAATCTTAGCTTTCACTTTTACAAGGTTGTGACAAAGAAAAATTAGATAAAGAGTGTATTTTCTTAATCATTTCTAAGTTCAAAGGCCTATTTCAAGTCTTCTCTTCTACCTTTTACTCTACAATAGGTTCTCTTTGTTTTGTATTTAAGATTCCCAATTTTGAAAAGTTTTGTAATAGAATTATGAGGGAAGAATCTAAGTTACTCTCTAGGAACAATGACCTCCTATGAAATTCAAGACTCAATGGAACAAACACCTAAGTGAAAAGGATATAAATATTCAAAACCTAAGGAAACGTTTACTTCAACAAGTGAGAATCCCTCCAAGTAGAAGAAAATTTTTGATAAGAAATTCAACACTTCTAATTCAAGTGAGAATCCCTTCAAGACAGAATAAAAATAGTGATCCATGTTCTTTTTGTGGAATATTGTCATGAAAGAATATATTATTTCAAAGGATGGAAGCCTTAGAAGAGGAGATGCAGATACACAACATTATTATTCCCAAAAGTAGAAAAGGTTAATCATTCAGACTAAAGGTTTGGATTCATCCATAAAGATACGTATATTTAACTCAAGAGACTCTCATCACATGAGCAAGTCACACAGTCTACTTGAGTATCTTTCTGATTAATGATATCAAGTTTCCACAATCCATATTGTTTATTATCAATGATTTTTGGATTCGATTGCGTAAAAAAATTTGCATCAACATTTCGGATCACACTCCGTGATCTTTCTGATATTTCTACTTCTTAAATTATAGTGGGTAACTCCACACATTTTGGTTTTTGGTTTTAAAGATACTATACAATTGATAGATGGTTGCATTGATGATATGTTATATTTTCTCAAATTTTATACTAATATTGTATCCATATACTAAATTGTCCATATTGGGTATGGGAATACAATTGAGTTCTCCCTACATGATGTAGTTTTAAGAGAACTACATCTTGCTTGAAAATTATTGCTTCAAGAATATTTTATCATGGGTCAAGATTGTACAAGTTTCATGGTTTTGAGTCACCTTTGGATCATCAAATATTTCCCATGTAGGTTATTTGAGTGGATTTCAGAATGAGATTGTTGGACACCTCAATTACAATTATCTTCAATAGCTGAGTAAATAAAATATGGTACTTGTTCTTCCTAAGGTTTTATGCACATAAGGAATATTTCAAGGTTATGTCCTTGGAAAACATCATCAAGAACCCTTTCCTCACTATGCTACAAATGTTCTTGAGTTGGTACATAGTAACCTCATGTCATTTCTAACTCCTTTTTAAAATTCAAGTATGTGATCACCTTCATTGATGATTACTCTAGTTGCATATGGGTGGACTTTCTAAAGTTCAAGAGTGATGTCTTCACCACTTGTAGAACATTTAGGGTGTTCATGGAGAAGAAATCTAGTTCTTATGTTTGGAAGATACATATATCTAATGGAGGGGAGTATATTAATGAGGTGTTAGTGCCCAACCTTGTATGTCCAAAAAATTGTAGACTTGTCCATGTTTGTCCATATACTACAATGACTTTGTGTAAAGCATTTTATAACCAATCTAAGAAAGTATAAATATATTTTCCCTTTGTTAAATTTTTCCCAAGTCTATTTTTTTAGGTCCACTATATGTTTATTATGCTTCAGTGTCCCTAAAAATCCAAAAAATCTAAGTGTTGAAGTTGTAGGGATCATTTTTTAAATTTCTATGTGTTGTCAATATGTTGGGTTGTCGAGGTTGTCCTTACCAACATACCACTCTGTTGATTCCAAAAACCTTCTCAAACCCTTGTTAATATTTTTCTTAAGTGTTGACTTATTTAGGCTATCAAGTTGTTAGGTATGTCATGACTTCTATCACAAGTTTTAAAAGAATAAGTTTTCCCTTAAAAATTCCATTGTTGAATTGTTGGACTTGGTCAATAAATGGTACCCATTCCTTCACATATCTTATCCTTGATCCTCAATCATTTGTCTTTGATTCTTTATTTCATTATTTTATGCCATTTTTTTAACTTGGTTTCCCATCCTTCCCAACCCTAACTCCTTAACAAGCTTTCGTTATGATCCTTTCATGTGTATTTTGTCAAAGTGTCAAGCCAACTCATACCTAGGTACCACTTTTTCTACAACTCTAACTCCCCAAATCTTACTTTGTATGCATTTTTTGTGGTAGTATACCATACCTTCCCTCGATACCTCCTTTGAGGTATACTTGATACCTCTTACCTGACATCCCAAATTCCTTAATTATCTTGGACCTTTCCCAAATTTGATATTGATTCCTTGGTATGTCTAACCATTGACCTCTAACAACCTAACTTCCTAGTCAAACAGGGTGAAGCATGATGGTTGACATTTGACCCTTGATTTTTAAACTTTCCCACCTATTATTTTCCAATTTTCTTGAACTCACCAAAATTACCTAAAGGGCCACATCAATGCTAGAAAAGGTCTCAATTTGCTAGAAAATTTTGCTAATATTTGTTGTACTACCTAATTAGTTTTCTTCATGGTTTTAGCACATCATTAAAATTAGTTTTTAGAAGAAAAAACCAAATAAAAATTAGGGTTTCATTTATGGCTTAATTTAGCTCCACACTTACCCCAAGATGCCCAAATATTCCTTTTTTTAACTTATTTCATAGTGTATAGTTGTAAAATTACACCCCTCACAATTTCACATACATTCTTGTGTTTGCTTTAGTGTCCACTCCCTTAGCATCTTGTGTAGGCTCATTTTAACCCCTGCATCAACCATTTTCCATTCTCAGGATGCTCCAACGCCCCTTTTCAGCAACTACCCTCATGTGTCATCTTTGCATCAAACCTTGTGATTTTCCCATTCATGTTGTTTTGTAGTATGACGTGTCCAGACACTAGCATGCCACATGGACGTTTGTGCGCTGCACTAGCATCATGCGATGTTTCAATGCTCAAACAGTTGTCTTCGAGCATGTTTTCCACTTGTCACCCCCTTTGGTCAGTGGTAACGGCTCGAGATTCCTTGTAACCGCTCGAGAAGCTTCTTTTCCTTCCTTAAATGTTATCTTTTCACTTCATTTGCAACTCTCTTCTATTGATAAATTCTCTCTTGCTTTTTCTTTATCCTTCTACACTCCAACTCTTGCTTTAACATCTCCATATAGATTGCTATAGCAACTTCAAGCACTTTCAAGCTCTCTTAGCTTCACTCTTGCAGCTTCATCTCTCTCATCTCATGCTTGTGAGCATCTTGGGATTCCATATCCCCCAGCTATTACATCTCATAATTTGTGATATGGGTTCTCCTCCTTGAGCAGGGATTGCTTCTATCACCTCTTTTGTGATATGGGTTCTCCTCCTCGAGCAGGGTTTGCATTTATCGCTCATACTTGGTGGTGCAGGTTCTACTCCTAAAGCAAGTTTTGCTTTCACCACACACTTTTTTCATTTTGTTCCATCTCTCTTTCTATCATCTTGTTTGTGGAGGTGGGAACACTAAAACGGGGGTTTGACTGAGGCAAACCCCTATACAACCCCAACATTTTCTTTCAATCTTACAAACGCAGGTATTGAAGATATCTACTAGCTGGAGGCTTTATTACTTGGATTATTATGAGCATCTTCTTTCTTTCTTCTCTCTACCTTTATCATCTATACTTCACTTTATTGTAGTTCTCTTGTATTTTGTTATCTTCACATATTTTGGAAGTTCTTAGTAATCAGACTGTTTGTAGTCACTTTTTCGTTTTATGAGATATTCTTGTTCTTTGGTTCGTATGAGACGCCAGCGCGCCTCTAGGCTGCAATGCATCATGTTGTCGTCTGTATTTTGCGCTATTGTCCTTTGGCCGAGAGCTCGTCAGTTTGTCCAGAAAACCTTTGTGACCTACTCTTTCTAATTCTAGAACTCTCACAATGTTCCTTGAGGTAGTTTAGGGCAGTTCGCCCCGTGAGGCTCTCTAAATGAAGAGAACTCATGAGTAGTGAATCCCCCTTCTCAACACATGGCTTTGACACAAATGGATGTTATTACCACACTAATTCTAATGTAGGTGGTTAAATATTTATTGATATTTTTATTTTCATGCTATTTTGAGTGGTTTTGTAGTAGATTGTATAGATGTTATGGATTTCCCCTCCCCTTTGTGGATGGTATCTTGATATTTTGATCATTAGATTTGATTGTAAATATTTAAGGATGGATTTTATTGACTATTATTATGATGTTTAACCTAGAGTTTACATTTTCAAGACTACAGGGTGTAGTTTGTGACCTCAATGGCACGGTTCTCTCTCATGCACTATGTTAGCTATGTTTTTCATGCCCTGATCACATATATATGTAAAGGAATTTGATTTTCATTGTAAAGCATTGTATTTTTTGTATTTGTATGGGAAATATCATCTAACCTAAATTGTATTTTATGTATAGCCTATGCATATGAATGTAACTCAATTTTTTGAGTTTTCTTGTCACTTGTAATGGTGATGTAAACATGTTTTAGAAAATCAATATAAGACATTACTTTATTCTTGTCATGCAATCCATATCCATATTTTTTATTTTTAAGGGATTCAAGGAAGACATAATACACACTTTTTTATTTTGTATTAAATACCTATTAGTTTTCATTCAAGGGGTGAGTAAAATCTTTCATTTCATGTATATGTGTGTTATGTGAAAATATTTCAAAGTAGTATGTGAAACTTTGAAAATATTTATGGATTGTTAAGTAGAGATTGCATCACTAGGGATAAAGGGCATTTGGGTTTTTGAGTTTTTCAATATTGAGCTAGTTAAATTAGACTCATTTGATGCAAGAGTAAATGGTGACTCCCAACACCCCCAAGAAAAGCTGCAAGACCAAAATATCTTCCACAAGAGATAAAATGGCAAGAATAGCTTGCTATGATTATGAATGCAAGATTACCAGATTGAATAAATGATGTGCATATGATGCCTTGCTTATAAAGTCACGTTATGAGATAGGATAAGACAATATCTTGACATGTGTCTTAATCTTGTACAATGAGCCAACTACATCAACAATATTAAATGACTTAAGACATAAGAATTAAATGTGAAGAGATAAGATAAGATATAATGACAACTAGCACCATCTAGAAAGATTCCCTCCTAGGACCTAAGTAAACTTAACATGTAAATAGGACCTACTAATGACTAGATAGGTAAAACACCTATTTACACAAACACCACCCCTTAAGTGCAACTTAGGGAGAATCAATTATCATGAAAAATATGCAAAGATGAAGATGGATCCTAAAAACTAGGCCATGTTAGGTATCCATGTAAAACTATAATCTCTCACAAACGGAGAAAAGGAGAAAACCTAGTGGGACAAAAATTCTCTCCTAAAGAGAAAAATACAAATAAAGATGGTGTACGAAGGATTCAATTATACCCCAAAGGACTAAAACCATCATGTATATACAATCAATGACCCCCCATATGAAGGAAAGAGAGAAAATATATCCCCCCACAATGTGTAATCACCTACAAATATGGAAAGTGTCTAAAGAAAAAACATGATTCAATGCCTACAAAAAATGTTTCACCCCTTGGAAAGAAGACAAACCAAGTATAAATGCATCAATGCTTCCCATTTCAAATCTTGCACTCCTCCATTTATAGTTCACTTGAGTTGTGTCAATTGAGGTAGTGGAGAGATAGTTTTATCCTTGAGATCATATCATCTTGAGGGTAGCAAATTCCCTCTACATTTTGGTGAAACTAACATGAACTCGCCTTCTGCAAAGTCTTTATATCCCCTCTTGTATTCCCTTCTCTTTTGTCCTAGACTTTGTTAGGTTGTGTGTTGTGAGTACTCCCCTATGAGTTTCATAACCCAGTCCACAACCTTTGGATGCGTAGTCAGAAGAAGTTCAAGAGCTACTACACCTCCCAACTAGTATAGCCCTACTAGACCTAGTCCAATGCTTTTCAGAACTCCCAATCCCTTTGGCCCCCATCCAACCTTTAAGAACTCTTCTCCTTCAAGATCGAAACCAAATTCTCCTCTAGGTTCTCCATCTTCTATAGATTATGATACTTCTCTTAGGCTCCCCTTTGAGCAAGTCCAGTCTTTGGAAGAGAACCTAAAGAATTTTGAAGATTTTCTTAACTGTGATATCTTTTTTTCTCAAGTTGCTCCCATTGTCGATAATCTAAGAAATCTACTCATCTCATATCACAAGGGCCTTGAGTTGCTTTGTGTGCTAACCAACATAGTCGAGACTCATGTACCTTCCTACACGCCAGTCTTGAGCCAGCCTCAAGATGCCCAATCGGATATCACTGGTAATCATTTAAGTCTTCTGATGCTTGAAGTGTCTGTGCATATGGTAAATGCCCCCTAAGTCTTCTACTAACAACATAAATGTTGTTTATGTACCTCCTGTTACTCCTATGGTTAATGTATCTCAGGATCCTTTTGGGTACTACATCCCTCCACCTAGCTTTGCACTCCAAACTATTGCAATGCAAGTCTCTGTTGCGATGGCCAATCTGATCCCATCTTGAGCACCCTCTTCAAGAATATGGGTCAAATTTGTGATAGGGAGAATTTAAGTGCTAGAAAAGGAACAGTAAACAAGAGAAAGCAAATAACACTAAAAACAGTCTACACCTCAAGATTAGCCTAGTTGGATTCAATACAAAATAAAGATGACAAATGAAACCTTTTACCTTGTCTCGAATTGATCCTTTGGTTGGACTTTCGATCTTTGGTGTTGTATGCTCCTTGGATGGCAAGAGATGCAAGTTATAGGATGGATGGAAGTGGATGCAAGCATGAAAAATGGCTTAAGTATGGATTGAGAAAAAAAATTGCAAGAGTTTGGCTACTATGAATGATCTCCCCCAGAATGAGAGAAAAGAGGGGGTATTTATAGAGATTTTGGAATTCTCTAGGGAAATGGACGGTCAAGATTGAGCCACCAAGATCAAGATGTAGGGCTAAGGTGAGTTGAGAATTCACAAGCCCTCACATCTTGACATGTGGCATGTGAAGTGGATTAAAAAAGGTGATGTGGACATGAGGTGGAGAGAGAGTACATGACATGGAGGTGGTACATAGTACCTTGGGATTGGACAAGATCTCCTCATAAATGAGGTCCTTGTCCCCATGTGGGTGAGAGGACATGTGGACAATTAAAAATTCCTCAAATATTCTCATGGGGATGAGAGATGGAATTTAAAATTCCTTTAAATGCATTGGGGGATTAAATGTGAATTAAAAATTCACATAGGGAATGGAGTGCCTTCTCCAAAAGGAGAAAACATTTAATAGTGTTGACTCAATTAAGTGATTAAGGTTGTGCAAGTACTTGATTAGACTAATTAATGACATATTAGAAGAGGGTTAGATTTCACATGTGACTTGATGTGACAAGTCAAAGATCACATGGGGAAGAGTAAAAGGAATTTAATATTCTTTGGAAGGATAAAAGGAATTAAAAATTTTGTGAGAGGTTGATTAGGCTAGTTAATGAAGGATTAGAGGAGGGTTAGGTGGCTAAGAGAGATTAGAGGCCAACTTGCAAAATTTGGAGGATGTGACACAACCTAATCAAGGATTAGACATGTGCACATCCCTAATGAAGAGATTAGAAGATGGATTAGGATTAAATAAAAATGATGGAGGATGTGACATATGAGGAATTAAATAAATGTCATATTTATTTAATTCATTTAATGAAAAGGAGGATTAAAGAGATAAGGTATTTATTTATTAATTAAATACCTTAGGGATTTGACAGAATTAAGGATATTAATTAAATAATAGCGATATTACTTAATTAATGCAAATAAGGGGATGCTTAGATGAAAGGGGATAAATTTGGATAAATCAAGTGTCCAAATTTAGGTGTCTACAAGATTAAATCTCAACTCACCAATTTAACTAAATTTTCCACACAATCCACTCTTGCTTCATACTATCACCATAGCCCTTTCACTTTAAATATATTGAATGCTCCCATACCCCAAGGGATTGAGGTACTAAAATTTGATAAGTATAATGGTAACGGAAACCCAAAGACACATTCCAATTCCTTTACTGCTTTGTGTAGTGACATTTTACATCAAGATCATTTGCTAGCAAAACTATTATTGCAATCTCTTAAGGAGACCGTGTTAGAGTGGTTTTTCTCACTACTTGATAATTCTATCTTTTCTTTTGATCAACTTATGAATCAGTTCTTATAGCAGTCCCAAGTGAACATTGTCTCCAAGGTCACTATTGTTGACCTTGTCCATTACAAGCAATAACCGAATGAGAAGTTAGCTGATTTAATTTCTCAATACCAATCTATCTCCTTACAAATCCCCTATTCCCTACCTAACCATGACATCCAGAGGATTTTCATGGGAAGTCTTGAGCCGACATTAAGAGAATGAGTCTCTTTGATGAAATATCCTTCCTTTTCTCATTTGTGTACTACATTGTGAGACTATCAGTAGAAATTAGATCAATATAGGGCTTCTGCTTCATACTCATGTCCTGATAGTTTTGGGGCTACATATTCTTCCGAAGGGTCAAAGAGAAATAAAGCAGTAGCTAATGTGGTAACTGTCCCTCAAAAAAATGCAAATAATACACTTGGGTCAAAACATAATCAAGTCTTTACAAAATTATTTGGTTCTTACTCAAGTGTACTTCAAAAATTATTGAGAGATAACTTAATCACCCTTATGAAAATTAGACCGCTTCTTGATAACAAGTCATACCCTAGTTGGTATGACACTTCTAAATTTTTCCAATATCATCAAGTACCTGGACATGACACTGAATAATGTGTGTGCCTAAGACACGTAATTCAAGACTATATAGATAACGGTAACATATGCCTTGATAACAAACAAAAAAATCTAATAAGTTTGTTGCTAAAGCCAATAGCCAGCTACAAATCTACACAGATCCCTTCCCACCTCATTCTTCCAACTTTAATACTACTTCTTATTCTTCTACGCCATCTAATAATGTCATGTAGGTGAATATGGTGTTTATCACTCCAATATCCCCTCTGAGTCAAAAGGCCAAGATACCTAACATATCTTTTATTCCTAATGACTTGCCCTACTATGGAGAGTAGTCTCCCCTCTACACTCTCGCTCAGGTCAACAATAATGTCATTATTGGCATTATGGTTGGCCCTACCAGCAAGGTCAATGTTATAACTGAGGAGACACTCTTCATCAATGGTTTGCATAGGGTGAGATATGAAAAGTGCAAGGCTACCATCCACATGCATGATGGTCTTTCTCTCTCTCCTTTGGGATCCATTTCTCTGTCGGTCCTCATGGGACCTAAATTCATCTCCATGACATTTGTTGTGATACCAAAGTCTAACCTATTTAGAGTAAAACTAGGCATTCCTTGGATGGTTTCTATGAACGCAGTCACTTCTATTGTCCACAAGTGTCTAAAATTCCCTCATGATGGCACAATGCAGACTATCCAACACACTAGGTACAAACTGTTGGTGTCACATGGGGCTTTCTTTCTTGACCATTTCTAGCTTGCTCTTGTGGGACCCATGCTACCCTGTGGTGACTTGTTATATTAATCATATTATAAATACAAGACTAGGGGCTTAGCATATGATTTGGTCTCACCTACTTCTTCTTCAATCCCCCTTCAACATACTCTTGCACAATAGTGGGCTTCATCTTTTAGGCCTTCTTCATGGGGGGTTAAAGACAAGCATGCTCCCTTGAGTAGACCTTCGCCTTCCTCCAAGTCCTTGCAACCTCCAACAGTCCCTTATGTTCTTTTGATTGTGCCTAGCATGAGAAAAGAAAAGGTTGTTAACGAAGTCAAAATCCCATGTCTTCAAACTTTTGATTCTTCTTAACATCCCTCATGTCTTACTATATATAGTAAGGGTGAGTAATCTTCTCTGATTGGTCCTTTGTGTGTGGCTCTGACATCTCGACCCCCAAGGATTCCTCATGTTCCTCCCCCTGCCCAAAAAACACAAGGAGGAAAGGTGCCCATGATTGAGGTTAATGATCATGCACCCCTAGCCTCTCTGGCCCATACTGTGGAGCCTATCCTTCAACCATTAATGGTTGTGAAGACAACTTCACTGACTACCCTGACATCTTCTCAGACCCCTATTCCTAGTCCCCATCTCTGTCAGAACCAACTTGCACATGAGCATAACCATTGTCGACATGTCATGGCAAGGGAATGTGATGTCGTACAGAAGGCCAAGGATAATCCTTTTGTTTCAGCTCTTCAAAATTCTTCTCTTTTCGCTCCTATTTTTTCTTACTTTCAGTCCCTTCAAGATACATGGATGAACCTCACCCCAAAAGGGTGCAAGTATTCATTTCACCTTCTCTAGAACCGCATCTCATCACTTCTTTGCCTAACGTTCCTCAACTTGTGCAGCCCATAGATATTCCTCATACAAAGGTCATGTCTAACATGGCCCTATCTACTCTTTTTGCATCTCAACACTCTAGCCTTTTGTCCAAGTGTAAGCTTGAACAAGACTCTATCCCTGAATCCCGTCACAAGAAGTATGCTCCTACTTCTTTTTCTTCTTTTGTCCTTATCATTGAAAATATCCCTTCTTCTCCAGAGTTTATCACTTCTCCTCTTTCGAAGGTTTGCACTAAGGCTCTTACTCTTCCACCACCTATAGTTGAGTCACCACAGTCCTCTCCAGAGAAGTGTATATTTGACTCTCTGGAGGACATTCTAGCCTTGCCAACTACTTTTACAAAGTCATTGACACTTGACTCATAGGATCTAGTAGATGGAGATATTGAAGCAGCCACGTCTCTAGCCCTTGCTACAGGCGAGACGTTTGGTACCACCCTAGTTGTCCTATTGCAAGCTCACACTCCTTCCCCCTACAATCTAGACTGGGAGGAGGATGACTTATTGGATATAATTGATTAAGCAGTACCCCTCATGTCTTTAGATTAGAGTTTTCTTTCTTGTCTATGTTCCCCCATACTTGCTTGTATATGTGTGTGGTCTCTCTTGGAGGACCCAAGATACCCTCATAGGTACTTGGATACAGGGAAAACAATCTATCATACACTTCTATTTGTATCGTAATTCTTCTCTTTTCCGTACTTTGAATTTCAACATTTGGGGGCAATGCAAAGCATTTGGGGAATTTAGGCCTTCTTCCATGTTGACCCAAATGTTTATTTTCACTTTGTCTTCATGTGTTCCTTCTTCATGATTTGGAATTTTTGAGGACATGAAGACAATTCATACTTAGTTATATACAAATGTTGTTGATATGAACTATACTGACCTTGAATACTAAGATCCCCTTGTCTCTCATTCATGTTTCTCTTATGATAGGACCCTGAATAACTTGTGCTCATTTGTGTAGTGCAAGCTATTCTAAAGGGAGGGACTATCACATTCATATTATAGATCAAGTTTATCTTATGATTCTTTTTGAAATATGTCTGCATTTGATTGTCTTATCTATCATCTAGCATGGGGGAAACCCACTAGACTTTGTCTTTATGATTGTCTATGTCTCTTTTATATGGTCGTCCTACAACATAGTTTGTAGTAGTCATAGGCCGATTATATTTTTGTATGGTCCTTAGCATAACACATCTTGCTACCCATACATATCGGCATCATTTTGTGTCTACATAATAATTCTTGATGTCTAATTTTTTTCTTTTCACCTAACATGTTTGTTTGTAGCAAACATGTTTGTAGTGATGCAGCTTAATCGTTCTATGTAGGATCAACTTGGGTCTCTTCCATAGAGGCAACTCTGTGTGGATAGAAGACTCTACTTCCCCTTTGCATCCTAGGTAAAATACTATTCTCATTAACTTTATCTCTCATTCCCTTGAACACATATACTCACTAAAGTGGGGGAAAAATTTAATGTCATAAATTACATCCTATGTAATTTCACATTACGTACGCCTTCATCTTTAGGTAAACTAAGTTTATTATGCTTTCTCTCAACCTAAAACCATCTCTCGCCATCTGGCATGCCCAGTTCTCGATTATTGATTATGATTCTCACATGGACATATGCGCGTTGCAAGGACATCTATGAGCCACACTAGCGTCCCGCAAAAATTTGTGATTGAGTTCGTCGTTCAAACGTTACACTTGTCGTGTTTTGGTAGTGTAACGCTTCTACCAACCTGTAGCCTTGTCAGGAGTTGCTCGAGTAGGCCATTTGAACCAAAAATTCCCTCTTTCTTGGGGATAATTGATTCATTCTACAACACATTCAATTTGGCACTCTTGAAACACACAACTCTCTTATTTTCATATATTCTCCACCATTCTATAGCACCTCTCTCTCTTTCACAACATTCTTCATATTTTCTATATGCATATATCTTCCAAAAAACTCTTCTATAGCTTTCAAAGTAAAATCCGTTGTCGAAAACACGAGTTCATCTTGCAAAGAGGCCATTATCATCTTGGAATTTCTCGTCATCTCCTTACTGCACCAACAAGCTACATAGCTTTTGTGTGGTAACTATTCTAGTCTTGTATTCAAGCATATTATCTTTATTTGTCAAGCATATGGTTTTCTTTATCATTTCACGTCTATTTTCATTATCTCATCTAAGTCTGTATGTGGAGGTGGAAACACCAATACAGGGGTTTGACTAAGGCAAACTCCTATACAGCCACCCAAACATTTCTCTTTGGTCTTGTGTGTGTAAGTCCAGGTGGAAGAACTATTTGAAGCAAGCTTGAACTTAATCAAAAATTTCTAGTAATGTATTCAATCTCTCTTTGTCATTTTCATTTATTTTTCATTTAGCATCTTTATTTATGTCATTTCATGTTTGTTTTTCATTAGTATTTAGCACCCCTTTCATGTCTAGAAACTTGTGTAAAGTACCCTGTGTCTTTATGTGTCAACTTTTGTTCACTATATGTACGGGACACCAAAGCAGCGCACTATCATCCCATGGCCACGTGTCCATCCTAGACAGAGAGCTTGCCAAGTTTTCTAGATGACCTTTGTACCCTGCACTTTCAGTTTCTAATGTCTGAAAGGTCCAGATAATTTTTGTAATTTGTCAAACCTCGCACTCCTTCATTTCCAATTCACTTGAGCCTTGTCAACTAAGGTAGTGGAGAGATAGTTTGCTCCTTGAGATCTCATCATCTTGAGGGTAGCAAATTTTCCCTCCTCTACACTAGTTTATATCAATCATCAAGATCCAATTTAAGATGTTTTTATTGCTTCTAAACAAAGAAATTCAACAACAGTTGACTAGAGTTAGTGAAGAAAAAATGGTTAAGAATACAAAAAATACACATTCTATAATATTTGATAAAGAATTGTACATTCTATAGACCAGTCCAAAATTATATGGAACTCAAATAGACTACACTACTCATCGCTATTAATATAAAGCCAACTTATTGACTCTTTTCACTATAACCTTTATAACATTTTTATAAGCTAAATTATGTTTATGAACTATTGTATATTCACTCTCAACTTCTCACTAGCACCCGAGTCTACAATCCTTCAACTCAACTTTCTTACATATTCAACCTTCCTCCAATAGCTTGTAGAAAAATAAATATTCACTTTTATGTTGGCATGATGGTCGTTGACCTTCCCCACACATAAGGGAACTAAAAGGTCCTTGTTATGCCACACATCTATAACTAAAACTACAAGAAATCTAACATGTCAACTTCCATCATGTGGTTCTGCAAATTCTCCACTACTCATGTATGCCTCTAAGTTTCAATTACATACTTTGAGCATTTTGGAGTGTCATAACCAATAAAAGTGTATTTTTATTTCCTAAATATTGGTCAATCAATGGTTCTTCAACATATCCAGCTTTTGATGAATAGAATGGATCCTACATGGCTTCCCTAAGCTTGTACAATATGTGTCACTTTGGTTACACTCTTGTGCATTTCCTCAAAGATCTTCAATTTCTTAACAAAGGCAAGATATTTTTCAGCCTATGCACCTTATGTGGCAACAACTTTATACCTAATGTTATGTGGTAGCATTGTACATTATTCAAGATTTTGAATATAAAACTAAAACCACACAAAAACTTATAATGAAGGAAACTCAATTGTGTGGTGCAACATTGCTCAAACCCTAGGATGCTCCTACATCAACAACACTCAAAGACCATGCACCAAATCCTTTTAGGATTAATCTTTACACTTGCTCAACTGTCTCAGTAATACTCACAAAATTCTACAAATCAAGTCTTTGCAAAGAAAACTTTTCTTCCATTGTCTTATTTCTTTTCAATGTAGATATTTTTTAACTAGTAATGGTCTATGCTCAAATGTTTGCACCCATTTATTAGACACATATTTAAACCCCAACCACCAAAGAGGCTCTTCAAGCTACCACCACATATTACCGTCCCTACCATGTAATTCCCTAGTGGGTGCACCCAAGGTGGATGCAAACCTTCCAACCTAGGGAATTCACCAACCTCTAATAAGAGTAGGGGTCTCCCTTGCTATGGAAACCGTTATGCTACTTTTGAATGGTTAAAGCCCAATTCCATCATCTCTACATACTAGCCATAACTCACAAGCACAATTTGTTCAAGATCAATCATGCAACTTACCCTCCCATTATCCACCCCCAAAGAGCCTTTTGATGCAAAGATAACAATGTAGCTAAGAGCCCCTCTCATAGCATGAAGCTTACAACTCCTCTCCCATGTGGGTAGTTGCCAAGCCAATTATCTAGGTAAGGCTTCCTAACTCTTCACCAAGGAGTAATGCAAGCAACCCCTTCTTATGTGAATTTGCATTAGTAATGTACATCAACTCCATGCAAATATATGTAAAACCAATTGCATCCAAGATTGAATGATGCTAGGATGTATAAACCTCAAGATCGGATGGAGTCCCCTCCAACATTAACATATAATTAGCACAAACTACTAATCAAAGGATCTAGTAACATGATTTTAATGGCACCAATGCTAAGAGCACACCCCCTTCCCTATCATTCAACAACCAAAACATGTCCTCTACCATAAAAAATCCATACTCTATGCACTCTTGATATAGTCTCTGGTAGCTTGCAACTTTAACTCTATAGAACTTATGGGACTCCTAAGGATCTAAACTTGAGTCCCCATTGTCCCAAGCATATACTCTTAATCAAATCACAATGCCCCTTGCTTTTAAGACATCCTACTTGAGAAAGTTTAATTGTTTAGTGGATACATGTTCAATACTAACTTACTTTACTCGAGGGTTGTTCACATATTGACAATGTAGGTTGAGTGCCACTTGATTCTCCAAAGCACTAGCCCATTGCCCACATTAAAGGAAAAGACCAAACAAATATTGAGCTCTATATGCATAATTGTTTGCTCACCTATATTGAATATAGGATTTGCCAAAGATCCACGTAATGCCCTCAACAACCACCTATAGAGTACTCTACTTGAAAATGTCAAACATGCCCACCATATACACTTGAATGTAAGCACTAAGAAGACCATGGCCTTGAAGATGAGAACTTTGGTCCAATTCAAGACTATCCTATAGGCCAAAAGGTGATGCAATCATGCAAGGCTTAATTCCTTGTTAAGGCCCTCTTATTAACAAGCCTTTCCACCAACAACTGAGATCATGTCCTTCTTTACATGCATTTCCTTTCCCTTTGAGGGTTCCTTTTTGGAATGTCTTGTGTTTTCACTCCCGTCACAATAGGATCTTTACCTTAATTTCACAAATTTGTCATCTTATCTATTGTGGAGATTTCTTAAAATGTCTTTGTGTCTCCTTTTTGCCTTCTAATTTGTCTCCAAAGTTTCCTTGAATACCAAGAGTGGGAGCAAGATAGGCAAATAGAGTTCCTTCCCTCTAAGGATGATCAATGTCTTTTCATCTTATAACTGTTAAAGGTCAAGCCACAAGGGTGTGGGATTTGGATGATTAAATGTACTCAACTAAAATAAGAAACCATCATATGGCTTTTTTTTATCATTAGGGTACTTTCCTCATCTTTCTTTTGTTATTTAGACAATCTTCCACATGACTTCATCATTCTTGTACATGTTATTGCTTGTGCTTGCCGATGCTTACGAAATCTCTCATGTGTCCTTCAAGGTGCCTCATGTGCAAGACTATATATTGAGAAGACAATGATGATTTCTTGTATTGTAGCAAACTATCTTGAAGATTATTTTAGTATGTTCATAGTGATGGATTCCCTAGGAAATTCCACCAATCCCTACAACATGGATGCTTTGGGAAGATTATTTTATTGTGTTCACAAGGATGCATCCCCTAGGAATATCCACCTATCCCTACACCATGGATATTTTGGGAAGATTATTTTATTATGTTCACAAGGATACATCCTCAAGGAATTTCCACCCATATTTTCACCAAAGATGTTTTGGAGATGTAGGCATGGATAGGAAATATCCCAATATGCCACATATATGGCAATGTACTGCAATTGCAACGCATAACTAGTCATCCCCTACAACCCAACCTACAAAAATAATTTTCTATTAAAAAACACAGTAAATTGTAACGACTAAGAATAGAGCATCTTCCATCTCAATTGAATTTTATTATTGACCAAGAATAAGCCACAATCCATCTCAATTGAATTTATAACTCAAGCTATTAATATAGATTACTTTATAATTTATTGAAGAATTTTTTGGAAATTCAAAATTATCGTGCGATCCATAAGTAACATAAAGACGTTCAAATTTCTCTGATTCAATATTTAGGTAAGATAATCTACTCATAATGGGTTTAACAGGTTACTAAATGGTCTTTAAGCAAAGATATAACAGTCAACAGCTGAGTATATGCTTTCTCGAATCAAGACAAAGTTGGGTATCAACTTTTCCCATTGCAGGTCTTCAAAAACATCCTTTAATAAATATAAGACCAACAGACCCACCAATACGCCAACTTCCTTGTCTGACGGCGATTGACTAAAGACGACACCAACTTTAGAAGAAATGTGTATTAGCACACATAAATATTTTTGTTATTATTATCAATGATGATTAATGCTGCTTAGATTGTAGCCAGTATCTTCTCTCAAAGTTCTTCCTTTGAAATAGATTTTCCCTAGAAATGAGACCAAAAACCCACATATTGTATAAAATTTAATGCTGTTTTATATCCATTAAAACTTGAAACGTGTGGCTGAGAAGAGAAATATTTTAACCCAATTAATCTTATAATTCAGTCTTAGACTCTATCATGGTATGCATGCTTTGTAAAATGCCTATATCGTCTTGCAATGAATATTAGATAGCCCTTTTTTATTTTCAAGCGCAGTCAAGTTCAACTTTTAGTTAAAGAGATTGAATAATTGAAATTTACTATATAAATCCCCTAAAAAATGGCCTCTCCTAGCTGTCTGGGAAACACATCCCCCCATGTCCTGATGTTCTCGTCCAGGAAACTCAATGTAACATAGTTATTTTATTATTTATCTGTACACTATTCTCTGTATTTTTTAAATCTTCTATCATGAGCAGTTTTCTTTTCTTGATGAATAAAGTACTATAAGTATATATTAATACAGAAGTTGCAAAAGTGACAAAAAGAAGACAACTAAGTGATTGAAGCTAAAGACTTCTTCCCTATTGTAAAAACCATACATAAATTTAAGTTACAGTCTTATCTTCCAAAAGCTACACAAATCCATCTGAAATCAAAGGGCTAAAGCTACATAGAACTGTTGAAACCGAACGAAAAGACCTAAAATAAGTAAGTCACTGATACAGGACAAAAACTGAATCACTTCCCGTTTGATACAAAACTGTGAGACACATGAACATCAAACCCTTAGATGAAATGTGAAGAAGAGGGATAGATGGTTCTTTTGCACTGAACCCAAATAGTCCTGAGCAGTACCAGCCTGAGAATCCAGAGAGTACTGGAGATTTTCTTTTTGTTGTTGATCATAGCACCTTCCATATTTACAGTCTTTGAGGGCAAACATGAAACTGACCCAAGCAGTAAAGGGGTAGTTTTGAAAGTGCTGAATCAAAATATTGAACAGGAAAGTAGAGTTTCCAGGTTTCCTTGTTTGCGGGGGTCTCATCCATTATTCTACATAAACAGTGTCCATGCTTGGTTTATCCCGACATTAGCACACAGATGTTAGATGTTATTACTCAAATGTATAGGTGCGGTGCTGTGGAACACTAATCCTGACACAGGATCAGTAACCAAAACTGATAGGCCAAATTTCGCATACAGATACAGACTATCAATTTGTGCATCAGTATTTACAATATCCTACCCAATGAGAAGTTAACGATGCTTAATTCTCTTGTAATATCTAGTGGGTCAAATAAATCACATACAATAATATATGCTTTATTATACAGTGTTCTTTATTTCGACACAATGGCCTTGACATTAGATATGGAATTGAAATACTGATTTTCTCGTTTCTTCTTGCCATTTGTTTGGTTAACTATGTTCAGATGAAAATCACATATTCGATCGCTGTCCCTCTTAATTGCTTGTGCAGACTGAATTTCTTTTCATCCTGATGAGTGTTTCTGGATCAATTCTTTCTCATATGTAATTCAAACAAAGCACAAATTTTTTCAAGGCAACCCTTGTTCCAGGTTGTAACTAAGAGCCGAATTCTTTGTCATTCTCTTAAACATAGTATGGATGTCATCTTATTTACGTTCCTCTTGTCTCTGTCTGCCAACCTGAAGAAGATAAATGAACATTGAATATCAACTGCACACAGAACATATTGTACATTGGCGATTGTAAGGACCCACACTTTTCTTTTCACCAGCTGATATTTCCAACATTGCATGGAGTTCAATGTACTGTATATAGACCAAATTTAATCCAACCGCATCAAACCAATAGAAAAACTGTTTAAGACCAATACTCTCATCAACCATCAGGAAAATAAATGCAGTTTTTCTACTCTTGCTAATCCTTTTGTAGATTCCATGATCAACAACTGGAGCAATGTTTTATTTGGAACTTAAATAAAAATGCAATGAAACTGCAACTAAAACCACCAAGATAACTTTGTGGAGCTTTAGGCCTGGTGAAGTTGAGTCTTGCGCATTTCCTTTAAACCTGGAGGAAAGTTTAGACAGAAATTGCTTTAGCCGTCCTCCCTTTGCTGCTGCTTCTGCAGTCCAAGTACAGTGACAACTGTGAAAATCACAAATAATGGATGATCTTCATCTTTTTTCAAGTATCAAACTAAGCCTGTGAACTTAATGGACAGGCTTCATCTTTTTTCAAGTGTCAAATTAGGCACCAAATCTATGAACTCACAGCAAGAAGTGACAAAATTAACTTTAGACAGACCAAAAGACAATAAATTTTGTCACAATTTACCCACCTTTACAATCTATTTCCATTTGCACAACCCAATCATAAATCATTGATTCATTATCCTATTTAAACAGCTCCCCTTCCTTCAAATTTCCTCTCTCTAACATGGATACATTTCAAAAAATCACCAAATTTAACAATTTGCTTGCCTCCTTTAAGATCTATTTCAATTTACACGAGATCATTAATCATCAACCTATTTATTGTTTACAAAATGCTTTGCTTCAGTTATCCTTTCTTTTTACATTCAAACATTTCAAAGAAGATGACAACATTGCATGAACTGGCAAAATATTTGAGGCAGAAAGAAACAAAACTAATGTAGACCATATTCAGAACAGAAACAGGTTTTTGAAAGGATTGGTTGACCGTCACATGCGTTAGGGAGGTTGGAATCAACCAATTGCAGATAACCTGCAGGAAATAGGCTTTCAAGCAACTAGAAACAATTTATGCCCAGTCAGATCCAAAATGAACTTAGACTATTCATTAAAAAGGTTTCTGAAATGCAGTGTTCCTCATAAATCCCCTAAAGGACTGGAAAATCTTCTTGGATGGTGAAAAGTGAGGCAACACTAAAAAATACTTTCTAGATTTTATGCAATATAAAACCTAATTGAATAGGCGTGTTCATTCAAAAATGGCACCAACAAGAAAAAGAATTTGCAAATCAAAATAGCATGATAAGGCAGATAAACAAACTGAAAACTACCATGGTTAAATCTTTAATCTACAGGGGTAAAAAAGATGATGAGCCAAAAAGAAGACAAACAAGCTGAGAACTGTCATTGTCAAATTCAAGGAAGAGAATCAAGAAAATAAGCAATAAGAGAAAATATCACAGAAGTTATATATCCTGATTCCTTACCATTAATTTGGATAAACGATGCAAAATATGGGCAACTTAAAAATCATGTCACTGAATCCCCCCGGAAACTGCCTGGAACTGGAATCGAAATATTTCAGAATTGGAATTGGGATCAGGTGTCCTGCGGAAAGGTACTGCTTTTCTGTCCTAGAATCACCTGGGTATGTCAGCTGACATATGTGAGCAATTCTGGGGCAGAAAAGCAGTACCCTGAGCAATTCCATAGGGTACCCAAACAATTCCACTCTTTTGTTTTTGGCCCTCATGTTGGACTTTTCAACTTGAAAACCTAACCCTAAATCCTAAACTGAACTTCAAAACAACTTAAAACACAAAACGAATACATTTATCTCTTTTGAAAAGCAGAACACACAAACCAAATACACTTTGCCTAACTCTCATTCTTACTTGTCATTGTGCATACAGAGCTGAAGATTGATCATTGAAGACTCCAACAAGGTTGGATTGCTATTCCTACACGTGCAAGAACCCATTTGCAGAAGGAGATCATGGATGAAGATTCTTGGATTGGAAATTTCTTTTGGTTTTTTCTTCTTTTTTTTTCTTCTATGAACAAATGCTATTATTTTGTTTTTTTGTTTTGATTTTCATTCCTCTATGTTTAAAGGCATTAAGATCTTTTCCTTTTTGTTTCTATTTGATTTGAATGTGTTGCTTTTCAAACTTGTTTTGATAGGGGATTACAATGGTAAACAAATTCTACCTCCATGGGCAAAACCTCGCTTCCAAACAAACTAATATTCACCCTTGTGGAAGTATGTTGACATGATAGAGCAGGGTGCAAGTGGTGGAATGTACATTTGGATTTGCAATGGATATGGTGTGAGATCTATAAGCTCATACAGATGGATTAAAGCCCATTTGTATGGTATTCCTAGCATGGACATCAAATCTTGCCCAAGCAAGAAGGATTCACCTATTCCAACATTTTTAGTGTTGGAATCTAGCCAAAAGCAAGAGCAAGCAAAAGCAATAGTTGCCCTTAGATCAAGTCATCCTTTAGCAAAGAGAAGACCTCAGTCAAGAAAGCCCCCTCCTACCTACCCCATTTCCTAGCATTCCCATGTGATAGCAAGCCACCCATATTTGACCACACGAGTCCACTGCACGAGAGAATGAAAGGGCCGCTAGAAAAGTCATTTCAAGTGAATCCCAAGAAATTGTCCATCACATTGCAAGATACATTTATGCAAATGAGTTGTCTTTCAATGTTGTTCAAACACCTTCTTGGCAAGAAATGGTGAGGAAATTAATAAGGCTCAAAACAGGTATAAGGACCCAAGATTTGAAGTGTGTTGCACCTTATTATCAAAGGAGTCTAAACATATAGGTGATACATTGCAGCCCTTTAGGGATTCATGGATTGAAATAGGGGTTTCCATCATTTCTAATCTATAGAAGGATGCCAAAAATCAGCCTTTGATCAATGTGATTGCAATGTCCCTTAAAGGAGCAATGCTTTTTAAAGTTGTAGATTGTGAGGGCTGGTGATGGGTGAAGGATGTACAAATTACTATTGACATTCTCATACAAATCAATGAAGAAGTGGGGCTTAAAAACTTTGTCCTAGTCATACCAAACAATACAAAAACTGCACGAGAGAATGAAAGGGCCACAAGAAAAATCATTTCAAAATGAATCCCAAGAAATTGCCCAACACATTGCAAGATGCATCTATGCAAATGGGTTTTCTTTCAATGTTGTCCAATCACTATGTTGGCAAGAAATGGTGAGGAAATTATGAGGCTCAAAAAGGGTACAAGGACCCAAGTTTTGAAGTGTGTTGCACCTTATTATCAAAGAAGTCGAAACATGTAAATGATTCACTGCAGCCCATTAGGGATTCATGGATTGAAATAGGGGTTCCCATCATTTCTAATTGATGGAAGGATGCCAAAATCAGCCTTTGATCAACGCGATTGTAGTGTCCCTTAAAGGAGCAATGTTTTTGAAAGTTGTCAATTGTGAGGGCTGGTGATGGGTGAAGGATGTGCAAATTATTATTGGCATCCTCATACAGCTCAATGAAGAAGTGGGACCTAAAAACATTAATGCAAAAACTTGCAGTGCAACTAGTTTGTTAGGTGAGGCACACTATCTACACATCTTTTACACACCTTGTGTTGTCCACTCACTCAAACTTATGCTACAAAAGTTGGGTAGACAAATTGATTGAGTTAAGAAAGTGTATTTCAAGGCCAAAGAAATCCAAATTTTCATCGCCAACCACCACATTTTGCAAGCCATATTCAGATCATTCTCAAAAATAGAACTAGTGACAATATATTGACTAATAAGAAATTGTTTCATCTTTATAATTTAATTTTTTAATTTAAGTATGTTTGATTTTATTTTCAAATTGGTTGTCATGACCCAATCTTTTTCAACACAATCATATTGAGATGGCGTGTGACAATGCGGGAGGCACTTTATAGCATGGTCATCAACTAACTTTGGTCCATATGGAGGCAATCCAACATTGAGAGGGAGATGAATGCCAAGCAAATGATCCAAGAAGACATTTGGTGGGATCATGTAGAATATCTTCTTAGTTTCGCCAAGCCTATTTTGAGTATGTTTAAATTTATTGACATGGATAAGCCATACTTGGAAGAGGTATATCATGGCATCAACTCAATGATTGAGAAGATGAAGACAATCCTAAATGAGAAAGCAAAATCATAAAAAAACTTTCTTCAAACACGTGTAGACAAATCTTGTTGAGTAGTAGAACAAAATAACCACCCTATTGCATCTTCTTGCCTTTGCATTGATTCTAAAATATTACAGCTCTAAAACCTTTTATTTACAAAAAAGAGTGCCACCATGCAAAGATGTGGAAATCAATGAAGGGTACAAGCTATCATTTACTAGATCCTAATCCTAATGTGGAGGATGTAGTTGCAAGTGAGTTTACTTACTTTGTAGCCTTTGTTGGTCACATCCTTTTTGTGTTTCATGACAAGTATAAGAAGGGTGCTTGTTGTTGTCCGTACCTCCATGACCAAACATTCTCATACCTACAACCTATTGTGATAAAAAAAAATTGTTAAGCTTTTAATTGAAACTCTCTAAACTGGAATTTCCTTTCATTTTTGAAATAATGTTTTTCAAGTTTGAGTTTGATTTATAGTTCTATAACTCAACTCTCTAACTTTGCCTTATTAGGTTACTAGTTTATTTTCATCTAAGGGAACTAGAGTTCATACAACTTCATTTTCATTAATTTATATGCATTCCAATTTGTACCTTCTTTTGCACAAGCATACTGACTACAAGTAAAGGGAAATGAAGTTGTAAGATGTAGAGATGTAGAGCCAAAGCAACCTAGCTTTGATGTTGCCACTACCTAACATCTTCCTTTTTAGAGAAGCCAAATAGCAAGCATAGTTTTAGTGCCAATGTCAATGGCACTCGTTGCAATTTTTCTAATGTACCTCCATCATCTAATGTCAATGATGATGACAATGCTCTTTATGAAGAATAATATGATGATGAGCTATGATTTTATTATTTTAATATTGAATAATAAATATCTATATATTTGAGTTTGATAAATTGACATCAACTCAAGTAGCATTTTATGGCTGTTTTGTTTTTTCTATGCATGTTGTGTGGTTATCTAAACTTAATTATTCTTTTTAGGCTTTTATATATATCATGCTCAAATGGCAAGGCCATAGTGACATCTATGTTCTGCTCAAGATGGTTCCAATCCTCAGAGTGACAACTTAAGGTGGAATTTCAATTGGTGGCTCTTAGACTTCTATTGTGGCTTTTAAGTCGATTAAAAGTTTGATATGTTGAATAAAGTGGATGTTGTGTTAGGAGAGGGGGTCCTTCTTGTGGCCTCCATTGATATGGGCTGGGCTCAAAATCCCAAATCACTGTACCAATAACTTTATTTAAATACATTAGTTGCATAACTTTTACTAAACTTAATTATAATGCATGTGTAAAAGAAGTCTCTATTTTGAAGATAGAAAAAAATTAATAAATTAAATAACTAAATAGGAGTTTTGCTGCTGTCATGGGAGAACTGTCACAATGACCCAATATAGTGGGGGGGTCGCTCAATGTCTCAAGGATGCCCAAACATCCCCAAGACACCCTTAAAATATGCAATGTCCTTGGTTCACTTAAAATATCCTGAATTGCCCAGTGAACATGAGAAAAAAAATGCAGGAGAAAAAGAGTACATGAAAGGTACGTCTACTCCATGTCTAGAAATCTCTATCCAGGACAGCCCCAGAGGGCAAGGGATTTGTCTGCATGTGAGACTAAGACTAGACAGATCTACTTTGGGCTTGAAATCGGACTTGAGAAAAACACTCGGCAATTTTATTTAAAATTAAATATATCCAAAAGCTTGTTTATGCTGGCATCAGAAAGCCTATTCCAAAAACTTGCCAGACTCACCCAAAAGTTACTGACTAGTCAGAGAGTCTCTTTTTGTGGTACCTGGCTCAGGACTTAGTGAGATTTTCAGGACTATAATACCCAAGCTAGATATGCTACAACTTTGAAATGCCTTTCATTTCTGATCCTTTTAAAATCTCATCTTTTTACTTCCACGCATGGAACCAGACCAGTGTATAAAAAATGAAATAAGATACATCTAATTAACAAAAAAAGCATATGGAAGATTTGAAAGCAGTTACAGAATATGTTCCTAGTGAGAAATACAGATGAGCAGCAATGGAGAACAACATACCTTTCTGATATCTTTCTTCCTCACCAATGCGTCTACGAAGAACATTGAGCAATGATCCAAAATACAAGGCCAATACTGTGCATGTCAATGTGATTACATTATATGGCATGCTGAAATCAGGTGTTGCCAATGGGACAAGTAGCACCTCTGTATAAAGCTGAACTGGACTTTTATCCTGCACAAAGCACAATCTAGTGACATCAAAAGGAAAGAAAAGAAGTCCATACATGACTACATTCTCAATTCTAAAATGCAAATAGGAGAATTTCAATTTGCTCGGACAACCCTTATTACATCATTTACCATTTGCACCAAAGCCAATTGATTAAACTTCAAAAACTCAAACATCAACTACACCAGAAATGTCTATTTGCTCTGTAATCCAAGTCTTGGAACTTTCTCACAACCATGGATACTAGAGCCAAAGCAAACAAAATGCTTACCAGAAATTCTAGCAACAAGCTTGATTTAGATGATTGTTCTTTTGAATACCATCTATTTGCTTGGAGATCTGGAAAGCTAATATGAGTAGATGGCAAATCAAAACCCTGATTAGCATCTGGAGGGTATTCATCAATTCGCAGAAAGCCCTGCATACTCAACCAGTATGTAGAATAAATTTCTAAACAAAACTTTTAAAGATGAAACCAAGTACTTAGCATCAATGCAAGTACGTGATAAAAAGACAAGCACTGATTTTAATTACCATAGCAAATTTTCAACACACTGAATTTCAGACATAAAATTTACACATATTTTATCAAAAGCAAAGGGAGCATGTAGCCAAACTAAGATAATTGAAGACTAAAGTCTAGCTCATGTTTCATAACTTGTGAGTATTTTTATGCTGGTTGTTCTCTTTTAAAACTTACTGTAGTTGTGTTGAGTATTGAAATCTTTCTCAGACATTTTTCATTAGAATTAATTCTTGTGGGATTTGGCCCCTATGTTTCTAAGTCATCTCAACATGACCTTCGTGATTAGTCATTTACACTAATGTCATTTTTCCTCATGTATGTGGATATTAATTGCAAGGCAAGCACACCCACTTAGCACATTAGCACCTCTAAGCATTTGTATAGGGGGAGTAACAGTGAATGTAATCCATCCCTATGAGATTTTCACCTTATTACCTTTCTCCACATTGACAAACCTTTTGGAGCATGTAATGCCTTATAAGTCACCCTTGTCTCCCAATGCTAGCCACTTTAGGATTAATCCATGTCCAATCTAATCATGTATTTGTGTTAAGCTATGTTCCACGGCCTATCGGGGACGGGGACGGGGGGATCGCAGGGGAAGCGTTTTTGGGACGTTTCCTAAGGGGCAATTTTTAGGGGATGGCAGGGGACGGCGACATACAAAATACATATATATATATATGATTTTTTCAAAATTTATTAATATATTAGAGAGAGAGAGAGGGAAAGAGAGATAGATATGTCAATAAATTAATAATTGATAACAATATCAATATGTAAGTAAATCGCGAGAGTAGTACTATAACAGCAAAAGAAATGTCATTAAAGCATTATAAAATTTATCACAGCAGTATCAAACATCAATAAAACCATGGTCCATCAATATCCAAATATCTCAAACATGTATCCAGAAGTCTCAAAGTTCAAACATGAAAATCAAAATATTAAATACAACAGTCTATGAAATTAAGCCTTGTTCGGGCTATGAAATAAAGCGTCGACCTTGCCTTGCCTTGCCGTGAGAAATGAAAAGAGCCCGATAAAATCAAAGGACTTAATATTTAGTCTTTTTCAGACTTTAGCCCAAACAATTAAAACATTAAACAGTTGGTGGGCCTCGTGCGAAGGGAACTAAACCTTTAAAAAATCATTTTTTAATTTTTTTTTAATATGTTTTGACTTGCAGCCTGCGAGGGACGGCTAGACATCCCCGGTACACGGAACCCTCCCCAATCCGTCCCCAATCCGTATCAGGGATGGGGAAATGTCCCCAAAGTGAAGGAAATGTTTCCTAGCGTTTCCGATGGATTTTGCATTTTCGGGGACGGCAGCGGGATGTCCCCTTTGCGTCCCCCTGTCCCCGGGACGGCAGGGGATGGGGGCAGGGGACGCGTCCCTGTGTAACCTTGGTGTTAAGTATTAAAGTCTCACATGGGCATTTTAAATTACTACTTTAATTTTGTGGGATTCGGCCTGTGTGTTTTTAAGTCTCCCAAGATGGCCTCCTCATTAATCATTTACACTAATAGCATCATCTCAAAATGACCTCATTAGACATTTACATTAATAGCATTTTTCCCCATATATGTTGGTAATAATTATAATGCAAAGGGACCCACTTACCCTGGTAGTTTTTTTTTTAAACTAATTGTAGTTGTGTTAATCATTGAAATCTTTCATAGGTATTTTTAATTAGAATTTTAATTTGTGTAGGATTTAGCCCATGTGTTTCTAAGTCATCAACATGAGATCCATGGTTAGTCATTTACACTAACAACATTCTTCCTCATGTATGTAGGTAATAACTGCAAGGAAAATAGACCCACCTAGCACACTAGCACTGATAAGCATTTGTTAGTAGGGGGAGAAACAATGAATGTAATCCATCCCTTTGGGATTTTCACCCTCTAGTCTCTCTCCCCATTGACAAAGCTTTTGGAGCATGTAATGCCTTTCTAAGTCACCCTTGTCTCCCCATGCTAACCAATGTGGAATTAACCCATGTATGGGGCCCAATTATGTATTTGTGTTAGCTATTGAAAATCTTTCATAGGCAATTTTTTATTAGAAGTTTAGTTTATCTGGGATTTGGCTCATGAGTTTTAAGTCATCTCAAGATGACCTCCTCAATAGTCATTTCCACTAATAGAATTTTTCCTCCTATATATTGGTAATAAATACAAGGCAAAGGGACCCACATATGCACACAAAAAAGTGCCTCTAAGCATTAGTTAGTAAGGGGCAAGAGGGGGAGGCAGGGCAAAAGAATGTAATCTATCAGTTTGGACTTTTCACCGTCTAGCCTCTTTCCCCATTGCCAAACCTTTAGGTGTGTGCAATGCCCTATAGGTCACCCTTGTCTCACAATTCTAACCAACATGGAATTAATCCAATTACAACCCAATCAAGTAATTGTGTTAAGTATTGAAATATTTCATGGGCATTTTCAATTGGAATTTTTTTGTTGGAGGGATTTGGCCAACGTGTTTTTAAGTCATCTTAAAATTACCTCTAGAAGCAATCATTTACACTAATGATATTTTTCTCATATATACAGGTAATAGTTACAAGGCAAGGGGACCTACTTAGCACACAAGCACCTCAAAACATTTGATAGTAGAGTGAGGAACAATGAACATTGAATGTAATCAACCACTTGGAATTTTCATCATCTAGTCTCTTTGTACTTTCTAAGTCCCACTGAACTGTTTTCGCTATTCATGGGCATTTGTATAATTCATTGTTTACTTTTTTTCTATCTGAGTGATTTTGCTTGACTGCTAGTTAATACTTTACTTCCCAAGTTCACAACTATATTGACCCAAATCAGAATGTACCTTTATGGAAACAAAGCCTTAATGATGTAGAGAACTACACTTCTAAGAGCTACACTCATTATGATAAGAAGTTCCAATGCCTAAAATGAGAAATGCATCCAGTAACAAAATATACAAAATTAAAAAGCAGACTTACGTGTATTCTTTCTTAAAGGGAAAAAATCAAACATATATTTCCAGAAAAAGAGAATATATATAAAAATATAACATCCTTTATGGAAGGCAATGGATGTGGATATCAAGATACCGCTAAGATATAAGAAAACTACAATGTCTCGTGTTTTGAGTAGTTTTTTTCAATTAATGGTCAATACTTCCCTTCCCAAGAATATTGACACAGATGACCTAATCCAGAAAAACAGCACTAAGGATGTAGTGAAGTTAGGTTCTGAGAACTACCTTCTCTATGAAAAACCTTCCCAATCCCTAAGATGATAGAGACCATTTTGACATTAAAATCTTAGAGTATTGCAACTCATCGCCACCAAGAAAAAAAGGGATTGAATGGATAAACAGTTGCACTGCACTATTACCACATCCACTTATGTGATTTCCTTGAATAATGACACAAGAGAACCATTGGAATCAAAAGAGGAATGTGTTTGGGAGACCCACTCAATGCATTAGGGGGACCTGTTGATTCGGTATTTGTTTATAGTTATGGGGCAAACCCTTAACATGATTATCGCATAGGCAAATCAATTGGGAAGTTAATGGTCTTTCGATTACCAAGAGGGGTTAAGGATACCCAAGCTTCCAATTTACAGATGACACAGTATTGCTCTCCACTTTCAATTTGAGAGAAATAAGGCAGCTCAAAATTAACTCTGCACCTATCAACTTGCCTTCAACCAACAGATAAATAAGAATAAATGCAATGTGCTATTTTCCACTATTCCTCTTCAGAAAAGAAAAGAAATTCACATGCCTTTCACTAGCTTCTGTGAGCCTCATCATTTGATTTTACTTAAAGGTCTCTCATGTTTTCCAAGTTTGAAAGGTTGTAACTGTTTTCCCTGGGATGGAGGAGCTAGTGTCTTTTATTGTGTTATAACCAATCTCTCCTTAAATCTGTTCTTTCTTATTTCAAGACGGCCTCAATCACACTCCTTGAGACTATGAACCCATCATTTTTGGCATCATATCTAACACTCAACTTCACACTGTTCCTCATAAATCTTGCTTGTATGACCCATATCCACTTTGATCATGAGCTTGATGATGCTTCCACAGAACCCTAACCCAAATCTCTCCCAATTTTTCCATGGTAAAATATCTGTTTGAGAAAGAAATTATTTTTGTTAATGTCTTAGCAGCTTCAGTCGTTCCTTCCAGCTCAGCCCTACTGAGAGATCATAAATTAGATGATAGCCGTTGGCTATCTAATTTATATTCGTGTTATCTTCATCTCATAGCATGGCTGACTTGAGAAGATGCGAAGACAATTAATATTTGTTTATTAATTAGAGCCGACTTCATTCTCCTTGGGATTCGATCTTTAAGGTGGCCGACCTCTTGTGAAGAGGTGTGAATATTCATTCAGGCCGATCTATGTTCAAAGAGCCTTGAACAAATAAAGCGACATAGGTTATTTGATTGAGGCCGACATTGATTAAAGAAGAGTTGAGATTGCTTGGAGCCGACATCATATCTTGGAGTCATGATTTCTTAAGAGGCCGACATGAAGGATTTGTCTCTCCATTCATTTGTATATATATATACAGATTACTTGTCCATTGTGATGATCGATTCTTCAGTTCGGTGATGCATATAAGTCTAATATGATTAAGTGCGAATATATCATATTGATCAAGTGCGAATACTAGTCTCAGTGTGATCATATGCAGTTCAAAGATCAACTTGTGCACATTGTTAGGAAAGTGTGAACTCCTTCATGCATGATATTGCGAATCATATATTAGCAGATTGCAGATCATCAAAGGACGCAAATTTTGTTAAAGACGAATATGCCAAATGCGAACCTCTGTCAGTTCTGAGTTCGAATGTTATCTAACACTGAAGTGCAAACATATTCTTGAAGTCAGAACTACTGTCTAAAGCAAGGTCTGAATTATACAGTCTGAAAGTGAGGTCTGTATCTGCTCCTTGTATCTGGTAAAGGTACTGATTTCTGGCCTTCTATATCTGCTCTTTGTATCTGGTACTGATTTCTGGCCTTGTGTTTCGGCCTCATTGTAAAGTGAATTATTGCCACTTCTATATTAATATAAGAGAGATCTTTGTTGCTGGGTTTTTCTCCCTCAAGAGGAGGGTTTTCCCAGGGTATCTGCTGTGTTATTGTTTCTGATTTTTTAATTATTTTTCTGTGCATGCAAATCTGATCATAAAATCAACATGGTATCAGAGCGGGTTTAAGCATGATCCTGATCAGATTTGTTATGCAAATTAGAAATTGCTAACTGGGAAAGAATCGAGCTTTTGTGGAAGTGTTATTGGATGCAGCTAATACACTTAAGCATATCATGGTATGTCCAGAGAAGGGCGTGTTCATCTCAGGTCCAAGATTTTATCAAATGATCCTGTTAGAGTCTCTCATGAGCAGTGCGATGGGGAGGAACCTTCAGAGGATTGTTCATCACTGTTTATCTAAGTCCCTTTACAAATCGCAGAGCTTTCAAGTGCGACACCAACAGGGCTCAAGACCAGGTTTGATAAAGCTGTATGAAATTCATACTTGGAGTTACCAGCATGATTCTAAAGCTGCAAATCGTGGTTAGACCAGTCTCCCAGGACAAACGTTTGAATAAGATTTGAATGGTCTTCAGACCACATTCAAATATTAAGATCGCTCCATCAGCAAACCTTAGCATATGTTTCGATGGTGGAAAAGCTATGAGAAATCAATTCTGGAGATGAAGAGTGAGCGTCTATTGATGTGATTTCTCCATATGATCTGAATTTTGTGAAGCGTTGATGCCTTGATTATCACCTGTGTTTGAAGATGATATGTGGGCCACTTCAAACTCCGAGATGCTGGTCCTATGATTGACATGTAATTAGCATTCTACATCTGTTGAATAGTTTAGATAAGTATTTTTTTATGTTTTCAGTCTGCTAAGTTGAGTAGGTCTGACATTGTTTACTTGAATCATGAATGTTTGGTAAAGTTCGTGATAGTAATCACTGCCATGAGATCTTTGGCAGATGTCATCACTCATTGCATTTCGTAGTACAGATCTCTGAGTGTGACTCTGAGATGAAAAGTGAAATACAATTCCGTTGTGATGATCACATCGATATCTTTCTCCATGTTCATGGACTGCGATGGTGCCTTGAGAAGGCTAGTCCTATATTGAACATGCTGGCTGCATGTAAGAAATCTATAGTTGTGCAGACTGTATTTTGTTGATGCTGAGTTTAGCACTCTCAAGAGGAGCAAAAGATGGAAGCAGGATATATCAGAATTCAATAAAGATAAGTTCTTTATCCCTTTAGTTTGATCTTTTGATATATTTCTCTTTCAGAATGATTTACTTTTCATGTTCTACATTATGCATAAATTCTTATGTGTTCATGCTATAACCTGTGATAGTAAACTTTGTATGATTCTAGTCTTCATATCTCTTTGGATAGTTATAAACAATTAGTAATCTCTCTCCAAAAAATGCTTCCAGGACAAATCTAAGAGCAGAAGGTGTTGAGAGATTGCTTAGTGATGAAAATCTTCACGCATCTCATGAGGAAGTCATGCCGACCAAAGAAATGATCAAGAATAAAGTCACATCTTGCAACCATGGGACTGAGTTGGTGGTTAGAGGGAGTCCACTTCCAGAAGTCTTCTTTGCAATCTCTGAAGCAAGGATCAAGAGGGAGTTTTGTAACTCACTGAGAAGAAGTGAAGATTACTGTATTGCAAAGCTAGGTGCTAAATCCTCAGAAGATCCTTTCAGCTGCTGAGATCAGAATTGCTCAAGACTGTCATCTGGATTTGTCATTGGTAGCTCCGCAAACCTATTCAGAATAGTGAGACCTGAAATGAGGTCAAGGAGGACTATCCTGAACTCTCTACAATACCAGAGGTGTGCGCTGGAAAACATTTATCTAAGTCAAAGTGTTGCAGGCAATCTTGGGCGAAGAGGTCAGAAGGTTGATGCAAGTGCTTGAAGATTCAGAGGGAGCTTGCTGAGCCTGAAGAAGATGGTAATCTTGTTGCAGCTAAGCATATCCTGAGATACTTGCGTGGCACAGTTGGATATGGATTGAGATATTCTTCAGGTTGGGTCTGCTATGACTTTCTGGTGTAGCAGGAAGTAGTATTCAGTAGGACTGAGCACAACAGAGGCCGAGTTCATTGCAGCTTGCATGGCAACTCAGGAAGCAGTGTGGCTTTGTAAGCTCCTGGCAGGATTGTTTGGACAATCAATGGAGTCTACTATTATTCATTGTGAGTTGTGTGAAGCCTTCTGTCAATCCTGTGTTTCATGACAGCTCCAAGCATGTTGAGATCAAGTACCACTATATCAGAGATATGGTATTGCAGAAGGCTGTACAGTTGAGGTACATCAACACTGATGAGCAGATGGCAGATATTCTCACCAAGCCTCTCGCCAAGATAAAGCTGTGTACTTTCGAGATAAGCTTGGTATGGTGGAGAATCCAGCCTTAACTGAGAAAGAGTCTCAGCATCAGTGACTCTGTTTAATGAGTTCTTCTCTGTGAGAGAAGTTCGAGGTGAAATCCCTTTTTAATGCATTTTCCTCTAAGACGGAGGAATTTGAGGTGCAAGCCCTTGCTAATGCATCTTCTTCTGTGACGGAAGAATTTGAGGTGAAAGCCCTTGTTTCCACCCTCTGAGAGAGTCATGGTGGATGTCATGTGTGTGACTCCATGACAGCATCATGTGAGAGAATCCGTGATGATTTCTTGTGTACTTGTGTTTCACCCTCTGGGAGAACCATGGTGAAAGTCACGTTGAGGTGACAACATCACGCAAGTGATGAACACTTGTAGATACCATACATGGGTGTAGCCATGATGGTTGATATCACATTGAGGTGATATGCTTTCACGATGAGGTGATAAGCTCCTTTCCATACATGGGTGTAGCCATGGTGGTCAATATCACAATGAGGTGATATGTTATTTCACACATGGATGTAGCCATGATGTTCGTCATCACGTTGAGGTGATATCCTTCTCTTTATATCTGATTGCAGGCAATGATGGCTGATGGATCTCATATTGAAATGATTCATATTTGTGCAGCTGGAAGTTCTCTCCCTAGCTGAGAGGGAGTGTTAATGTCTTAGTAGCTTCAGTCGTTCCTTCCAGCTCAGCCCTACTGAGAGATCATAAATTAGATGATAGCCGTTGGCTATCTAATTTATATTCGTGTTATCTTCATCTCATAGCATGGCCGACTTGAGAAGATGTGAAAACAATTAATATTTGTTTATTAATTAGCGCCGACTTCATTCTCCTTGGGATTCGATCTTTAAGGTGGCCGACCTCTTGTGAAGAGGTGTGAATATTCATTCAGGCCGATCTATGTTCAAAGAGCCTTGAACAAATAAAGCGACATAGGTTATTTGATTGAGGCCGACATTGATTAAAGAAGAGTTGAGATTGCTTGGAGCCGACATCATATCTTGGAGTCATGATTTCTTAAGAGGCCGACATGAAGGATTTGTCTCTCCATTCATTTGTATATATATATACAGATTACTTGTCCATTGTGATGATCGATTCTTCAGTTCGGTGATGCATATAAGTCTAATATGATTAAGTGCGAATATATCATATTGATCAAGTGCGAATACTAGTCTTAGTGTGATCATATGCAGTTCAAAGATCAACTTGTGCACATTGTTAGGAAAGTGCGAACTCCTTCATGCATGATATTGCGAATCATATATTAGCAGATTGCAGATCATCAAAGGACGCAAATTTTGTTAAAGACGAATATGCCAAATGCGAACCTCTGTCAGTTCTGAGTTCGAATGTTATCTAACACTGAAGTGCAAACATATTCTTGAAGTCAGAACTACTGTCTAAAGCAAGGTCTGAATTATACAGTCTGAAAGTGAGGTCTGTATCTGCTCCTTGTATCTGGTAAAGGTACTGATTTCTGGCCTTCTGTATCTGCTCTTTGTATCTGGTAAAGGTACTGATTTCTGGCCTTGTGTTTCGGCCTCATTGTAAAGTGAATTATTGCCACTTCTATATTAATATAAGAGAGATCTTTGTTGCTGGGTTTTTCTCCCTCAAGAGGAGGGTTTTCCCAGGGTATCTGCTGTGTTATTGTTTCTGATTTTTTAATTATTTTTCTGTGCATGCAAATCTGATCATAAAATCAACAATTTTTTTTATGTAATTGTTTGGATTTTTCAACAACATTCCGCATGGCATGCATAGTTGTCCATCAAGCATTACCAACAAATTCAACCAATAATTATTGTTTTAAATCCAACTGAAAATCAATTAATAGATTTATCACAAATGACACACCACACTCTTCAAGAAAAAAGTAGCCCAGAAAGCTTATATTGTTTGTTTCACCAAAAGAAGAGGTCAATACATATTCAAAAAGACAAAACTTAGTATGCATGACTGAGCGGTAAGATGGAGCTTTGGTACCACAATGAAGACCCAAGTTCAATTCCCCCTGGGAACTATTGGGCAAGCTGCCATTAAGTTCATGCAACAAAAAGTGCATGTTGTGCATGTCCAGGGACTGGACCCCTGTTTGTGTCTCATGGACTGAGGAACCATTAAACCTTATTTACCAATCAAAAACAAATAAATAAGACTTTTTGTAAATGCTTGGATTCAAAGCCAAATTCTTTTGGCATAATTATTTTCCAAAAATCCTGTTTGCTTTATCCCCGACTACCAAAGACTCTTTTTCTATTCTTCTACTTAATCTAATGTCTCCAAACAAGGCCCAATCTTAGTGGAAAAATGGCCTGCAAATTATCTTGTTCTTAACTGATCAAATTGGTTTCTGTGTAATCTTTATTCTTTAACTATAATAATCAGGAGATCAGTGCTGAACTTGCACAAGACAGCAAGTAATCCAAGCCCAACAACTGATTCTCAATGAGTCAATACCATACTTGTCAACAGACTGAAACCTATCAAAGAAAGATGCAAGCCCATACTGCTGTAATGAAGGATTTACAGTGAGTCGGAAATGATCTGGAACCTGTTCTCTACCAGTTGCTGCACATCTGCAATGATACCAGGAATCTGCAACACCAATGCATAGTTTAGTTGGTCACAGGACCACATCATCAATGAAAACAATCCTTGTGACAGAATGCTGATACAAATAATCAAATCAAAGAGGTCTAGCTAGGTCTCTTTTCTAATTGTTCTGTGTGGTTGTTACTGCATCTGTCTGTCCAATACATAATGTTAGGAGTTATGATTCCCTTCTAGGTTATCCTACTGTCCACTTGGCAGTCTCCAAGCTATTTGGCTTTATGTACTTGGCTTTTAAAGTTTTATGCCTTATTTAAGTATGTGTCCTTTTATTCATCAAAATAACTATAATATGATACATAACTGAGATTAAAAGCTTGAAAGTTGACTTCCCCAAGCTTTGTCTGATTCCTCAAGCAACCCACACTGTTGATTTTTCAATAAGCTAACCTTGCAAAGGTATCCTTCATCATAGGAATTTCACATATACTCTCTAATTCAAAATCAGAAGACTTAACAAATTCCTATGACTATCAAACCATCATGTCTCTTCGATAAGCTAACCTTGCAAGGGTAATCCTATGTCATACATATTTTCACATATGCGCCCTATTCCAAAATCAGGAAACTAACAAATTTCTATAACAATCAAACCATCATGCCTGCACATAGCCTTACCAAGCTCTTCTACTTGATGACTTAACCTATGAATTAGATGAATCAAAGAATCCCTGTGGCAAAAATAATAAAATTCAAATTAAGTTTTGAAAAATTATCTCCACACCAATGACAAAATATTGACACCAAAAGCCATCATCGATAAGTAAAAGTTTGTAGCTTTCAATTCTATCATCACTTTTTAGATTTTTACAAAGATTTTGGTTTTGTACCAAAGGATATTTGCTACTCTAAAAGGCTTAAGCGAGCTTCATATATAATTGTAATTATTATGATGGCTTTGTACAAGATATTTGCTGTACAAGCCCAACATAATGGCATAAACATGAATTTGACAGTACCATTGGAGTGTTAACTAGCGAAGGTCATTCACAACTGCCGTCCATGGCCTCTACATTAATGATTTAAATTTTAAAAGTTATAAAGTTTAAACTAATTATTTTGGATTTGAAGACTGCAGATGGTGATTGTATTCTTTTTTAGAATTTTAGCTGCTGTATGTTATTTGTTTATGACATGTCACATGATATTGATGTCAAACATTGTTGCAGACCTTTAGCAATTGTTTTGACAATCTGAGTACTTCCTTATTAACTCCAAGCAGACCTGAAATATTGTACCAAAAGGTATTTACTATTCTAAAAGGCTTAGAAAGCTTCATATCCAATTGTGACTATGGCGATGCCTTTGTATGAGATATTTGCTGGACAAGCCTAACATGATGGCATAAACATGAAATCCACAGTACTGTTAGATTTGAGTAACGAAGACCATTCACACCCACAGTTCATGGCCTCTACATTTATTGAGTACAAATAATTATTTTGGATTTGGAGGCTACAGACAGTAGTTGTATACTTTTTTGGAATTTTCATTGCTGTATATTGTTTGTTTATAACATGATATTCATACTGATGTCAAACATTGTTGCAGACCTTCAAAAATTGTTTTGACATTCTGATCATCATGTTGTTAACTCCAAGCAAACCTGAAATAACGCAAGAAAATTCTCTGGATTTTGAAAATTGCAACTTGACATCCTGTTGGATCTAACGGGATCCAAGCCAGTGACAATCCCTCTACAAGTTATCAATTATATCATACCTCGCACAGGAAGTTGGAAGATCCAACGGAATGTCAACACAGTTTTGGTTCAGGTAACTACCAAACAAAGCAGTGACGGCTAAAAAAATAAAAAATCCAATTTCATAAAATACTTACAATACTGGAAAGAGAAGCAAAAAGGTATAGCTATTGCGCCTGCCAGCACACCCTTATGGCCTGTTGGTAAAGAAAATGAGTCAAATGATTTGAAAGACAACACAAAACAAAGGCACAAATGTTCTCTGAGTTTAATACGCAGTCTAATGAATTGAAGCCATGAAAGTCACTCTAATGAAAGGAAGACATTGAGAGGCAAGGAAAGGTCTGCATATATCCACCAAAGAATGGAGGCTTAAAGGGGAATAATCTCTTCCTGTAAGACAATTACTGGGCTGAAAGAGTTCAATAGGTTTAAAAAGAACTATTCTAGGCAGTTAATGCAGGAAACAGTTTCGAACAGTCATTCAACAAATTCTAAGATTCACTCAAACTTATAATTGTCTGTTGGGCCAATTGCTGTAAGAATTAGAAGCCAGGATTGATGACACAACTGAAGAATGTGGCAATCGAATAGCACGAAAGAAAGCAACAAAGTACACATCTGAGAGAGTGCTGGTGAATCAACATTTGTGAGAATTTACTAAATGAAAATTCTAAATGTCTCAAAACTCTGAAAATTCAGATAACTGATATACAGACATGGCTTGCAGGTGAAGCCATCATTTAGAAAAGCCAATCCAAGACATTAGACAAACTTATGCACTATATTCCCCTAGTGATAACTAAAGCCATGAAATATCTTCCCAATGAAGAAAAGCTTGATATTCGGAAGCTTGGCCTCTGAGACAAAATGAAACTACAAATTCCCATGGACATCGCAAAACAGAAACTAAAGCTGGAAAAGGGATTGTGAAATCAGAGGCCAACCTAAATGAACAACACCCGATCCTTCTGATAGTTATCATAGATCAACTTGTGCTGGACATAGAACTCTTGAGAAATGCCTATTTCCCAACATACGAGATGTTCATGCTAGTTTATGCATTCTCTTTTATTTGTCTACAAGAAAGAAGTATTTGCTCTGTTAATTAAAAACAGCAAGTGCTTTCTATGGCTGATTTATGCATTTAGAGTTCATTGTTTCTTGTGTCAAGATACAAGTTTCCTCTGCTATAATTTCAAGTGAATAAGTTGCCCAATGAAGAACAGCTTGAGAATCTGGGATTTGGAAGCTTAGCCTCCAAGACAAAATGAAAGTAAGAATTCCCATTGATGTGGCAAAACAGGAACTAAAGCTAGAAAAGATATTGGACAATCAGAGCCCAGCCTAAACAAGCAAGAATTCCCATTGATGTGGCAAAACAGGAACTAAAGCTAGAAAAGATATTGGACAATCAGAGCCCAGCCTAAACAAGCAATGTCTCATCCTTCTCAAAATGCTCATAGCTCAACTTGTGTTGGACATAGAATTCTCAGGAAATGCCTCTTTCCCCCCATGTGAAGTGTTCATACACATACAAGAAAGAAGCATTAGGTCTGTTCCTAAAACCGGTATATCCTTTTTATGGCTAATTTACATGCATTTAGAGTTCTTTGCTTCTTGTGTCGTTTCACACACTACAAAGTAAAGTTGCTACCATTTTTTGGAAATTCCTATGATATATTTGTTTACAACCTGTGATTGTGTTGTATATTGCTGTCTTCTTAATGTTAAAAATAATGTTGGAATTTTTTTTAAAAGACATCATTACTGTTCCGGCACACTCTACAGTCCAGACTCCTGAAATTACAATCACATCCAACAAAGTCAAACATATATAGAAGCTTACCTTATCAAAATTTACTATTAAAGCAGATGAGCTTGTATTACATGGAATTTCAAGTTTAATCTCCATCACCCCAGGTGACTTTCTGTCCTCTGCAGGAGAAATCCGTATCTTCTTAACCACATCCCAAACTAGCTTCGGTTGTCCATCCAGAAAAACCTGAAGTGTATGAAAGTACAACCGCACATACCAAGGTACAACCTGGAAAACAAGGAGGACTCTACTACAACCATGTACAGATGATGAAACAGATGAAACATCTCCTTCCCAAAGCTCCTGCTGAGACTCAGAAGCTTTCAAAGAAATCACAATAGAGCCTCGTGCATTCCCACTTCCCATCAAGAACCTGTTTGCATGGAAAGGGGCCTGGAGAGATGACCAATTAACTGGGACCTTCCACATGAGTCCCACATTCAGAGGATGAGATTTGTTATACTTGTCAACCATGAATAAAAACACAATTGAACTGGCTGCTATTCCAGATCTGCTTTTTAAAGAAGTTGTCTCTTTCAGCACCCTGTCTGGGACAGCATTCAAGTTAAAACATGGATGATTTGTATCACTCAGTGGAGATGGGTTTGTATTATCTTCTCCTGAAATTTCTAGCTGTTGAACTAGTCTTCTCTCTAGCTCCAAAAATACACTACTTGACTTTGCAAGAAGGCATTTTCCAACCAGTTCACGTCCAAAGAAAGAACGAATAGACCAGCTAGGCTGAATTAAGTGTCCACTAGCATAAGCTACATCATGTGTATTTCCAGGTTGGAGAACAAGGGTTAATGTCTGTTGCAACAAGGTTCCTTCAAGGTGTTTACCTGTTTTCTCAGAACTAAACTCACCAGACAAAACACGCAACCGCTGTGAATGATAAAACCCTCTATAAATTGAAGGTCTGTCAAATAGTGCAGCAATTCCAGCTTTATCTCGACAGGGGAGAAGCTTTAACCATGGAGTAAGATTTTCAGTACACACTGCTTCTCGTGGTAATGCACCATATCTTAACCTGCTAGATGATACTTTTATGCTGTCAGAAGAAGTCATGTGCTTTACATCTTGCATTTCAGAAGTGTCATTAACCAAATCTGGACGAAACGTCCACTCTGGGGATGCATACGCTGCTGATGACTCCAAAAAGTTCACAGAAGCACAAAACAAACCAGAAAGAGCATGAGTCAATTTCTTCCATGTTGCATCAACCTGATCAAGCGGAACATCAAAAACAGCCCATAATTCAACACCAGGAGGCTTGGCATTACTACTGGACAATGAATCAAATCCTCCCCAGCGTTCATAATTCCATCTCCCCTGAGTAAAAGACAATTCCATTTCCTGAATCCTGAATTTCTGAACCTGCTTACCAGCAAATTCAAATCAAATACAAACATTTCAAGCACATTAAAAACATGCATGAATTCATCTTTCCAAAAACTTTGAGATAAGTCGGATTATAACCAAAAATTCAAATTGCTGTGTGTGCAAATGTTCTTCCCAACAATCAATGATTTATTGAGGCAAGATTTTGTTTTTTGTTTTGTATCACTGCAAAATATATCCCAAAACTTGAGCAATTCTATCCTGAATCATTTTGCACAACATACAGCACTTGAACAAATATCTTTCTACCATGACTGAACATCCATTAAGAGTTTCAAGCAAATAATAACCTAGGCTTTCAATGTTTTATGTTTTTCTCTAAACTCCTCATAAGTTACCACTTTCAAATTTGTCCCATATTTCAACATCCCCTTTAGTGGCAGTATATATCATATTTTGAGATATATATAAAGTCCTCAAGATCACTCGGGACAAGATTCCAGTAAAAATTTAAATATTTCATTTAACAGCAAATACGTGAAAAAGTTATGGCAATGTTAATGGCTCGGAGTGGATCATTCCAGGCACCTTGTTCAAAGTGGTGAGGAGGTTACAGGATAGGATGAACTTTTCTGAAGGATTTATCAGATCATTGGCTGAAAATACTAGCATTATTGTTCCTACAAAATTTCAGATGTTCTCTGATGACAAGGATGACAGTGATGGCCCTGTGTATCTAGCTTAAGGCGCCAGATGCCCCAGTTGCTCTGCTTATTCCCATAATTTATACATCCAGTAGCATTTCAAGTCCTATTCAGTGTGATGGTTTTTTTTTCCTATTCAAGTTGAATCTACAGTAAGCAGCTCTTCTGTGAGCCTAAGTTACCGGATCCCAGTTCTGATCCAGTCCACCTGTGGGTTTGGACAAGACACACCAGCAAGGAAACAGTTCATGTGGGGCAAACTCGGGACAAACCCAGACACACCCACAGTGAACCCGTCAGCACAGCAACATCTTTTTTTTTTTTTGCTTTTTTTTTGACTTTGACTAGATGCCCTAGAATTCTTCCTCAACCCTGAGAGTGACTTCTAAAACACATGAAACACTAAAACAAGTTCATTTTAGTTCATTTATTTTGCAAACAACAAATATCATTCCAAGAGGCTGAACATTTGTTTTTGCTTGTTGAATCAACGAAAGGAGTTGAAGATTGATCTTTGAAGGTTCTACAATGATTGCATTGTCATTCCTACATTTTTACAAGATTTCATTGGCTGCCAAGAAGATCACAGAAGGATATTTTTGCAATGAGGTAAGCTTTTTTCAATTGTTTTCCTCCAGTTTTGTTTTACAAACATGAAACAAATTCTTTGCTTTGTTTGTCTATGTTTTTTCCATTTTTCTATGAATGTATCAAAGATGAAAAGAGCTAGGTTTTATATATCTATTTTTTGTTTTTGTTTCGAATTTGTTTATAAAATTTCTTGCCATAGGAATCACAATGACAGCTAGTTCTAGCTCCACAACTCAACCTAAATTCAAAACAGATCCGAATTCTCCTCTATGGAAATATGTTGATATGATACAACCAATTCCACGTGGTGAGGGTTGCATTTGGATTTGTGATGTCATGTCCCCATTTTCGCAGTGATCACCTAATGGAGTTGGTTAGCCTATCCTATTCCCGTAGGCTAAGCCGGAGGGCTAAAGGAATGACCTAATTGATTAAATATTATTTTTAATCAATTTTATTGGGCAAATTGATTTTTTTATGAGCCATTTGGTGAAGGAGAAATAATTTAATAAAATGGCTAAGGAGGTGAGCGACCCAAGAAGGAGAAAATAAAGGATGGAAAATAAAATAAATCCAAATAATTTCCCTTGGAGGAAGACAACCTAGGAGAGGTCCTAAAAATGAATTATGAAGCCCTAAAAGGTGGTCACCCAAGTTGAGAAAGAATAATAAAAATAAAATAAAATTATTTTATATTCTTGGCACCTAGAGGGAAGTCGGCCATATGGGAGAAAAGAATAAAATAAAATAAAAGGGATTTGCCAAGAGGAGTTTATTTTGGAGGGCTATAAATAAAAGGCGTTTTGAAGTCATATCAGATCATTCACATATGATTTTTTGTTGAGTTTTATCTCATTTGGCTGCAATATTGCTAGCCTTCATTCCAAGGACAAAAACCCTTAGGAATGTGGTGAGTTGGATGAAACCCTAGCTCATCCTTGTGGAGGTCTCATCACGGAGACCTAATTGTACTTCATTGGCGTCATTTGGAGGAGAAGAACTACATTGCACATTCAAATTTGAAGATCTATTTTGAAGCAGCACCTTGGTGGCAATTGTGGAGATTATTGCATTAGGGTTTCACCCTACTTTGAGCGCTACACGTGGGCAGATTTGGAGCACCCATCCTTGAGGGCATTTTCACTTGTTTTGGAGGTGGTTTGGAACAATAAACCCTAGGCGCACCTCTTAGAGAATTCGCCCAGCTAGGGTTTATCATTTGCCTTCTAATTTGTATGTATTTGGTATGTATAAATCATACTCTATAAAACTGATTTATAGTGCAGAAATCCTGGGCATTGTTCAGCATGTTGTGCCCTAGAATCCATTGTAAAAATCAGATCAGAACTTTCAGATTGTAGCAGCAGGGTTTACTTCAGAAAATCAGATTTGTTGTTCCAATTTGGTTGCACTACATTGTGTATTTCATGGTGGATTTCATGCTTGTAATGATTATCAACTTGCGGTATCATTTGCCATCATTATTTGTCATGTTTGGGCATGTTTATGTTTGTTGTAATTATTTGTTTTTGAGCAAAAAATAAAATCAGAAATTAGGGTTTTGAGCAGAAATCTAGGGTAGAAATCAAAAATTTAATTCCAGAATCTTAGGGCAGATCCCATTGGGGATTTTACATGCAATGGATGTAATGTTAGATATTCTAGTTCCTATAATGGGTGAAAGCCCATTTGTGTGGAATACTTGGGCAAGACATCAAACCTTCCCCTAGAAAGAATGATGTACCTATGACACCAAAGATAGTGACAGGATATATTATGGAGCAAGAACAAGCAGATGAACGGGCAGGCCGTAAATCAAGTCACCCCTTCATAAAAAAAAAAACAAAGGAAATGAAGCCCCCAATGCCCCCATCTAATCCCAATATTGTGGTAGAAAGCCACCCATTTTTGTCCACTCCTCATCTTGAAAGTGAAGAACCCACTACAAACAAAAGACCAAAGGAACTTTGGAAACTGCATTTCAAAATGATAGTCGAGACATTACCAACCAACAGACAGCAAGATGTATTTATGCAAATGGGTTGGCTTTCAATGTTGTTCATTCACCATAACCCACTACAAACAAAAGACCAAAGGACCTTTGGAAACTACATTTCAAAATGATAGTTGAGACATTACCAACCAACACATAGCAAGATGTATTTATGCAAATGGGTTGGCCTTCAATGTTGTTCATTCACCATATTGGCAAAAGATGGTGAAAAAAATCAATGAGGCTCCAAAAGAGTACAAGGGCCCAAGTTATGAGAAGGTGGGTGGCACCTTATTGGAAAAAGAGGTCAAGATTGTTGAAAATTCATTGAAACTCATAAGGGATTCATGGGTTGAGACAAGTGTGTTCATTGTTTCCAATGGGTGTAAAGTAGCAAAAAATTGGCCCTTGATCAATGTCATAGCAGTGTCCCCTAAAGGGGCAATGTTTTTGAGAGTTGTGGATTGTGAGAGGCAAGTGAAAGATGCCAATTTATTGTTGATATTCTCATTGCAGCCATTGAGGAAGTGGGACCCCATGACATTGTTCAAGTCATAACGAACAATGCAAAGAATTGTAGGGGTGTTGGGTTGTTGGTTAAGGAGCGATATTCACATATCTTTTGGACATCTTGTGTGGTCTACTCTCTCAATCTTATGCTACAAAAAATTGGAAATAAAATTTAATTGAATCAAAGAGTTGTATGCAAAGGCCGAGGACATCCAAATGTTCATCGCCAACCACCACATGTTGCAAGGCATTTTTAGATCATTTTTTAAATTGGAGCTATTGAAGATAAGTGAAGTACTATAAAATTTTACATTTTCATAATTTGCAGAGACCCAATTTGCCTCTAACACAATCGTTTTGAGGCGACTTGTGAAAGTTAGAGAGGCACTTTCTACCATGGTGATTAGCCAAAATTGGTCTATATGGAGGCAAAGCAACTCTGATAGGGCAACAAAAGTTATGTGGATGATCTTAAATGACTCATGGTGGGATTGTGTGGAGTATCTCCTTAGTTTCACCGAGCCCATTTTGAACATACTTCACTATATTGACATGGACAAGCCTTGCTTGGGAGAGATATATGATGGCATCAACTCAATGATTGAGAAGATGAAGAGCATCATAAATGCGAAAGGGCAAGACCTTGAAGAGACTTTCTTTAAACAAGTGCACAAAGTTGTTGAAGAAAGATGGAACACAATACCACCCCATTACATCTTCTTGCCTTTGCATTGAGTTCAAAATATTACAGTGTTGAAATTCTTTTTGTGCCAACAAGGGTTCCCCCATATAGAGATTTTGAAGTGGCTGAAGGGTACAAGGTAGCATTCCATAGACTCTTCCCTAAAACTAAATTGCAATATATAGTCACAAGTGAGTTCATTGATTTTGAATTTTTGTGCACTCAAATGGTCAAAGTATTGAGGCTCCTCCTGATAAGTTTAAGAAGGATGCTCATAGTTGATGGTACTTCCATGGCCAACAATTCCAACACCTACAACCCCTCGCAATCAAAGTTTTATCACAAGTTTAATAAATTTTTATTTTTAAGTCTTTAAACTTCCAACTTTCAACTTTCATTTATAATTTATAATTTTTTTATTTTTATAATGTATAACTTTAACTATTTACTTTGTCTTCATTGGTTGCTAGTTCATTTGCATCTGAGAGGAATTGGAACACATATTCTTTCATCCACTCAATAAAGAAAAATAGATTGCACTCAAAAAAAGCAGAGAACTTAGTATATGTCCATTCCAACTTGCATCTCCTTTTGCACAAACAACATGACCACAAGGAAGGGGACACAAAGTTGTGTGATATAGAGCTAGAGCAAACTGACTTGGATGCCTCCACTTCCCAACATATTGCATTTGAAGAGTCTGAAGCCAGCACACTTTTAGTGCAAGTGGCAATGGCATCGGCACTGCTTGTGGTTCATCTAATGTTCCTACATCATCTAATGTCAATGATGATGATGATATTGATGATTTAGAAAACTCATTTGATGATTAAAATTTTAAAACTAATTGAACTTGATATTATTACTTTCATATTGAACTTGAAGTTTGAACGATGAATATTTTATAATACTTATCATGTATGTTTTAAATAGCCTTCAAGTTTATGGTGGTTTTGTTGTTTATTTGATACTATGTGATATTCTAACCTTAATTCATGCTTTTAGACTGCATACATATATATATATATATATATATATGTTGCAAGGTTCGTACCCACAGGCCTCAAACCCGGTTCGGGTACAAACTTGGTACGGGTTCGCCTGTGGGTGCGTGCTGGGTACGCACAGGGTGTGTGCCCAGCGCGAACCTGGCCCAATGGTGCGCGGACCCGGGGGTACCAGCCACGTACCCGGGCATACCTGGGAGAACCCATGGCCTAGCACTTAAAAAGTGGGCCCAAAGTCAAATAAAAAACAATTTTTTTATTATTATTTTGCCTCTTAACCCTAAAACAACCCAATATGAGGCCTTTCAACACTAAAACATTTCATTTTTACCTCTCATTTTGCTCTCACCATATTTTCTCTCCATCTTAGCATTTTGAAGGGAGGTGATTGTATTCGAAGGAGATCGATTGTGGAGTGGCAAATAGCTTCTACAAAGGAGATTTAAGTGTTTAAGGTATGCATTTAAACCCTATTCTTTAATCTTTTGATGAATTTTTTTAAGTTTCTTAGTTTTTGATGGATTTTTTCAAGTTTGTGAAGAAGTTTTTCAAGTATATATTTTTTTTTTCATTTTTTTATAGATTGCAACAATGGCCAGTAGTCAAAGTTCAGTGGGTGGGGAGGGAAGCCAAAAGTTCAAAATTGATAAAGGATCTCCTTTATGGAGTCATACCACAAGAATTTCACAAATTCCTGGAGGTGGGGGGTTTGTTTGGAAGTGTAATTTTTGCAATACACAATATAATAGCTCCTATTACCGAGTGAAACTTCATTTTATGGGCCCTGGTGGTAAAGGGATTAATATGTGTGAGGGCCTAGATAAGAAGGGGTTGTCTGCTGTACAAATAGCAGCATTTATAAAAGAACAAGAAGATGCTGACAAATTGGTTGCAAGAGGAAAACAAAGTAGTTATAGTTCCGGAAAGAAAAAAACAACATTACCCACTCAGACAGTTAGGCCCTCTAGACATCCCTTCTTGTCTATACCCTCTACGGAAGAAGAAGATGAAGAACCACAAACCACCACCCGCAAGAGAGGTCCATTAGAGAAGGCATTTAAAATGGAGGCAAGAGATATTGCTGAAGAAAAAATTGCACGTTGCCTCTATGCCAATGGTCTTCCATTCAACTTGGTGAGATCACCATATTGGCGGGACATGGTGTCAACAATAAATAGTGCACCTCCTGGTTTCACAAGTCCTAGGTATGAAAAGGTGCGTACCACCTTATTGCAAAAAGAGAAGAAATCTATAGAGGCCCAACTAAAACCAATTAGAGATTCTTGGGTTGAAACAGGCGTATCTATTGTTTCCGATGGATGGAAAGATTGCAAAAACCATCCATTGATTAATGTTATTGTAGTGTCCCCCAAGGGGGCAATGTTTTTGAGGGCGGTTGACTGTGAAGGGGAAGTGAAAGATGCAGAGTTCATTTCCAGGATTCTCATTGACTCCATAGAGATGGTGGGTAGTGAAAATGTTGTCCAAGTAATTACGGACAATGCAAAAGTTTGCAGGGCTGCAGGTGCTTTGGTAGAGGCTAGATATGAGCACATCTTTTGGACACCGTGCACGTACACTCCCTCAATTTGGTGATGCAAGCAATTGGCAACCAAATAGAGTGGGTGAAAGAAATATACCAGGAGGTATGAGGAGATCCAGATGTTTGTGACAAACCACCATATGTCACAAGCAATTTTCAGAACTTTTTCAAGATTGGAATTGTTGAAGGTAAATTTAATTTATTTAGTTTAGTTTATGTCATGTTTTACATAATTGAATAAAATAATTTTTTGCATTATTTACATATTTTAAATGTGTTATTAACTTACTATTAACATGTTCTTAGGTTGCCGAGACCCGGTTTGCATCTCACACAATTGTTCTGAGACGACTTGTGAAGGTGAAAAATGCATTGAGTCAAATGGTTATTAGCAACCAATGGGGTATATGGAAGCAATCAAATTCAAAGAGGGCCCAAAAGGTCAAGGCATTGATCTTGCATGACGATTGGTGGGATCGTGTGAATTATGTATTGGAGTTCACCGAACCTATCATGTCTATGATTCGGTTTGCTGATACAGATGAGCCATGCTTGGGGGATGTCTATGATAGCATGGACACAATGTTGGAAAAAATAAAAATAGAAATACAAAAAAGAGAGAATGATCCTGAAGACACCTTTTACAAAAGGGTGGAAGCAATTGTTCTTCATCAGTGGAACAAGATGACAACTCCATTGCACCTCCTTGCATATGCCCTATCTCCGAGGTACTATACCACTAAAGTACTTTCTATCCTCGGGAGAATACCGCCATGTAGAGATTCTGAAGTTGCTAATGGGTATAAGAGGGCATTTAGTTGAATGTTCAGTGATCCAGAAGTGCAGACAAGTGTCATGAGAGAATTTGGAATGTTTATCTCAGGAAAAAATCATACCCCTTTTGTTGTTAGAGACCAATACAAAATGGATGCTCTTACATGGTGGTACCTCCATGGTCAAGATTATATGTACCTCCAACCTCTTGCAATCAAGATCCTCTCACAAGTTTGTGTTTTTTTTTTTTGCCACTTGTATTGTAGAATTTAACACTTAACATTCTTGAATTTATCTTGCATTTTTTATTTTTAATTTTGTTGGTTTTCTCTCCAGGTTGCAAGCTCTTCTGCCGCTGAACGAAATTGGAGTACATACTCCTTTATCCACTCAGTGAAGCGTAACCGGTTGGCTGCAAAAAGAGCTGAAGACTTGGTGTATATTCATTCCAATTTGCGTCTTCTGTCACGTAAGGATCCTCAATACAAGCAGGGGGCAGCGAGGCTTTGGGATGTAGCACCCGAGTCTAATGACTTGGATGCAACCATTCAGGATCTTGCTAGAGCCACTATGGATGATGTGGGTGATATTGATGACATATCACATGGTGTTGGATCCGCTTTGGGTTCAAATGATGATGATTTTGAAGTTCAAACCGCTCAAAATTCAAGTCACGATGATTCTGACAATCCTTTTGATGATTGATGAGCACTTGAACAATGAACATTGAATCATGTTTCAATGTTTCATGAACTACATTTTGTAATTCAGTAATTTTATTTGAATATTTTTCAACTATTAATTGGCATTTAATATTTATCTTTGGCATTTGACATTGATCAATGATCAAGTATCATACTATGAAATGATTTAGTTTTACAATTATGTATATTTCTCTTTTTTTTTGTATATATAATACATATATATATATATATATATATATATATATATATTTATAATATATTAATATATATATACACACCCCATACGTACCCAAACCCCTAAAAAAATTTTGCCCGTACCCACGTACCGGGTTCTCATACCTGAACCCGAACCAGTAACTTAGATATATATATATACACATACATACATACATACATACATACATACATATATATATATATATAATATTCTGACCTTCATTCATGCTTTTAGACTGCATATACGTATGTACATATACATATACATATGTATGCATATGTACATATACATACATATGTATATGTACATATGCATACATATATATATATGTATATGATTTTTACACTTTTTTGTACAGACGAACCCAAACCCAAAAAAAAAATTGCCGGATCCACGAACCCAAACCAGGATCCATACCAGACCCAGCAATTTAGCCGTGAGCTATTACATGCCATCCTTGAAATCGTCTATATGATATCAGCACTGTGTATGGTAATGTGGAGCTTCGCTAAATTTCCTTGTTTTAGTTTTTTCACCACTCTAGGCTGAAATTTATGGATATTCTTACTAGGGCTGCCAGGAGTAGTTCACCATGAATGCCATGTATTTCTCAGCTGAGGACCAGTCTAAAATTCAAAGCTTTGTAATATTTTGAATTTTTGATAAGCATAGTTAATGGACAAAAAAATAATTCATCTGGTGGTGAATTAATAAGTTTGCGGAAAAATAACTTTAACAAACTTCCAAGACTTATAATATAAAGCCAATTACTGACTTCAAAGCTTTTTATTATTCCAGATTTCTACCTTCCCAGATTTCCTTAATAACTTGAAGCCAATGCCCAATTAAGTCGGGGCAGCCTATCATGTTGAATATGTAGAGTTGAGGCTATTGGCTTTCACCGTTTGCAGGGCTGGAGTAATTCCTCTTGAGATTGTGTGTAATCCCCACATCACAGGATTGTCCGGCTCAGTTACCAAGTGAGATAGACTCAAGTAGTAAATCAAAAGACTTACGTTGCCGAGACGTAAGTTTAAATCTTTGACAGAAATGCTGAGTTTAAAATTGATTGAATTACTACACCTAATCCGGGGTACAATATCTCAATGGGCAAAATCAGGTTTAAGAATCTAGGAGGCACAATACCTAAAACAGAAACCAAAATAACACTTCCTACAAACACGGTTATGTCCCAAAACTCTCTCTTTTTTAAAGTATAGATTTGAATATTAAAATCTTTACCAAAAAACTAAAGAGTAAACCAAAAAACTCAGATTTAACCTAATCGGACTTTCAGTCGAATATCAGGCTTCAATTTCGGAACACAGCGGATTCTCGCCCTAATTTTCCAAGGTTCCTGTTTAATGACATCAACTTTCTAAATTAAATGACGCCTTACATTTTGCTCTAATTGTGATGCCTCTTCTCAGCCACAAAGGTTTCAAATGTGAGGCAAAATACTTACTACAAACCCTAAATTTGAGGACGCTTAATACCCATTCCGTTATTTAACAGTTTCCTAAAACCATCGGTTAAATCCTTCACTAAAAAGGGAAGTTCTGAACTCGGAGACAGTAGACCTTCCCCATATCTGCTACACTGCAATGTTTTATTCTGTTCTACTGTTGCAATATGTTTCATTGGGTTTTTGAAACTAAAGATGTAAAATAAAACAATAGTAATAAACAAGTAAACTTACCAGCTGATAAATGGCTTTAGGAAAAATCTTGTGATGGCGTCCATAGATGTTTGTAGGAGGCAAAGTGTTAGTAAAATCAAAGTGAGCCAAAACTTTTCGATCTGGCAGTGGCCTTAGTATCAATTCTTCAATATATTCCTCTTCCGGCGGCTGCTGATGTCTGTGTGCCGAAGCTTGTTGCCAAGCGGGTGCTGCTGATAAGAGAAGTAGTAATAAAATATTCACAGTAATTGCTGTTTCGATCCCCATTGCTTCTGCAAATGAAAGAGGGCCCGATCATATTTGAAATTTATTCATAAAAGGCATGTAAATTTGTTTCTTTTACTTATTTGATTCTCTAGTGAAGGTCTGAAGTTTCGCCGGCTTTAATGTTTAATTGGTAATAAAACTAGCAAGCTCACTTTAATGTGCAACGGCTACGTCCATAGCGATATGTATTTCATTGTGATTTATTTTATTGCAGTGTAGAATGATGGATTTTATTGAGAGTCTTCTTGAAATGATTGATTAATGGATTAGCAATATTCATTAGAATACAATTACAATCTTTTAACAATAGCCGTAGAGCAGGGAAGTTTCTTCCATAAAGTTTTAGAATAGTTTTGTTTGTATTTGTTGTGTTTTAGGAACAATTGATAGGATAAAACACTTGTCACCTAAATTAAGGAATTTGATCATTGATAGAATCAACTTTGTCTTCCATTAGAAAATGACCCTTATAACAAAATAATTTTGCTCACTTCAAAATTTTGAGGTGGTCTAGTTGTACTTTTAGGCCATTGAAGAAAGTACAATTTACATGTTGCCAGCATTATGTAAGTATTAATGTTATAGTTTTCTGCACAAATGAAAATGAAAGCATATAGTCATAAGTCCTCTTATAGGTGCCTAATGTCTCCAAAAAATGTCTTACGATAGAAAATGATCTTTTTATTCCATTCCGTAATAGATAACTCATTTATAAGCCTCATAAAACTTATAATGTGAAGTGTGTTACAAAAAATTTGGATCAAACATAAGAAACCTCAATTGAATCCATATGCTCGTTTTGCTAATTGTAGAGTAGTAGACAGAAGCATTGCAATAGTCATTGGACCAAGACCACAAGGTAAAGGATTAATTAGTGAGCTATTCTTGAAGCCTCTTCACAGGAAACATGACCGCCTAATTAGTATTCTTTTTTAGTACTAGGATCCTGCAAACATGGAAGTAATGGTTTTAATTTGCTATATATTAACCATCTTTTACTTACAATTTTTTTTTGAAAAAGGCAGTTAGAAGGTGCCATACCTCTACTGCATTTAAGCCAAGATCAATTAGTACTGCACCAGGCTTTAGCCAATCACCACGAACAAAATTTGGCACACCTGCTGCAACAACAAGAATATCTACTTCATGAGTAAAATTTGTAAGAAATTCTTTTTGTTTTGAGTAGCTATGGTCTACATATTTTTTTTGTGGAAACATGGTTTAAAAATTTAAATTAATACTTAAGTAAAGATTGTCTACTATGTGTCAAATTTCAGAGCTATTCAATAGAATATGGCCCATGCCCATATTCTGACATGTCGAACACTTTTTTAAGAAGAGAAAATGCAGTCCACCCCTAATCAATGTGTATTTATTTACAAACTAAACATTTATACTTATAAATTTATAGATATGTATTTTGCCAGATCATTTTTCAGTTGAAAATAAAGATTACGATATTTCTTGTAGAGTATGTAAAAAGTGATCTATGAAAATTCAAATCTACCCATTTTGTCTAACAAATTTGTTTTTAAGGCATTTAACTGTTATTGTTGTTGTCCCTTACCTTCAAAATAAAGTGTAAGCTGAAAGTTTGGCACAACAAATTCTCAACCAAAAGTTTCTAGTATTTTAAATAACCATATAAAATTTAAAATTATCCTTTGTAGCTCAAATTTTGATGCTACTCTTTGGATTGCAAATGTTTTACCCTTAAAGAACCTACTCTTCATGTGACAATTTTTACTCAATATTGTGGTGGACACATCAGATACTTCAACCATAATGATTCAAGAAATTGATGATTCAAATTATTTTATTCCTTTCAAGGTGACCACATAATGCTCATGCATTTCTAGGATAGTACATTTATAAGCCTATCATCTAGAATCATGATTTCGTACTATAGACTCATCACTATGTGAACTAATATTTGTCTAGGGTATTAATTGTTTAACCTAGACATTGATGTGTATAGCCTTAGCTTCCAGATCTGCTTGTCTCATTTGAATTTTTGTCGACATCACTATCTTTGGATAAGTCATAACCAAATTCTAAGGTCGTCTCTAGATGGGCATGCTCTCTGCTAGATTTGATGAACTAGGGCATGAGTGCACTAAATGTGTTACATATCCATCAACGTTTTATTTAGATGATCAGAAAAACTTTAGGAAATCGTAGACATAAAGAGAGAGATGAAATAAAAGCTAAATGAGATACACTCTTAACAATATTTGTTTGGGATTTTCATTGCTATTTGGTTCTATGTTATATTCTTTTCAAAATTGGAAGTTTTTTTGTTATGATCAATTGGAATAGACTCTACAAGAAATGCATAAATATATTGTCTTGTGTAAGAAGCCCACCAACAGAAATAATAATTTGTTGATAAATCACAAGAGATAACTCTTTGCAGTCAAACACAAATCTCCATATTTTAAACACAAATCCAATAATTATCACCAATGAATCAAAACAATAGTATCAATCTTAGTTCAATGATATATGTCAATATCATATTCAGAATTAACAATAAATTCTAGATACTCCACACTAGGCACTGAAACAAATTGAAAAGTTGTCTTTATTTGCATCTCCTCCAGAAACTCATCTATCTTGTAAGTTAGGTAACATATGCAAACTATATGTACTAGCTTGTGCTGCTAGAATTGGCAGTCATGTAAATTTTTGTAGCATACTAGCTAGTATAAGTTTTGTACTAAGGGCCTCTACAATTTTGATGGAAAAAATACATGATAATGGGTCTCTTTAACTTAATCCCCTACTTGGTGAAGAAGACCCTGTGGGGGATGATTAATTGAATTGAAAAAGAAGACAATTCATTATGCAATTAGTACTCCCCTAGTTGAAGTTGACAAGAGGTATATGTAGTATAGAAGTTGCCAAGTCAACTTATCAAAGGCTTTGGACATATCCAATTTGATAATCATTCCAAAATAACAGTCAAATTTTGAGAGATTGAATGGTTCTCCAGGTGTAGGTGGATTTGCAAGGTGTACTTTACTCTGAAGCATTCTCATAAGGTCAAACACAATGATAAAAAAATCTGAGTAATATGTAAGGTATATAGAAATAAATGCCTTGTGGGCTTCGACAAGGGGTCTTTTAAACCAAATTGGCATCTAGCATGGTCATGACTTAAAAAGTAACCAATATTATTATACCCTTATTGTACCCTACCCTTTATTGAACCCTAATTTAAGCCTAACCCTACCACTTACCATAGCCCTAACCTTAGCTCCAAGTTTTATTCTAGATTAATAATTTTAATCCTAACTTAACATTAACCCTAACCCTAGTTAAACAATAATCATAACCCTAATTAAATCTTAATTGAACCCTATTTGAACCTTAATCTAAATGAATCCTAACCCTAACCCTAATTGAACCATAAAACTAACTCTAATTAAACCTTAATTGTAAACTCAACTAAAATAAGCCTAATTGAACCCTAACTGCCCCAGGGCTTGATCCTAATCATAACATAATAAGTACTAACCCTAACCCTGGTGACCCCGTTCCAGCCATAAAGTCTAATTGAACCCAAACCCTTACTCTAATTGAACCTTGTTGTTGGGGTTAAATTAGGGTTCAATTAACATTCTAGTTAAACCCCAATTGTAAGATTAACCAAAATAAGCCTAACTAAACCCTAACTATAACTTGAACTTTACCCTAATCATAACACTAATTGAATTCTATCTCTAACCAAGTAACTAAACCCTAATTCCAACCATAAACCTGCTTGACCCTAACCCTAACTCTTATTGAGACATATTATTGTTACGGTTCAATTAGGGTTTATTAGCATTCTGGGATGGAGATTAAGGGTTAGGTTGGGATTCTGAGTTGTGAATATCTTAATGGCTTATAAATTTGACCCTCATATGAATCTAACCCTAACCCTAATTATAGCCCTAACACTAACAAAATATTTAATTTTAACTCTAACCCTAAAAAGCGTGGTGGAATCCTATTGTTGGGGTTGATTAGGGTTGGAGGTTTAAGGTTCATTAGAGTACAGGTATAAATCTTGGGGTTAAGGTTATTTATTTCTTGATATTAGTTTATAAATTTGACATTAATGATAAATATATTAAACAAAGAAAAGTTAGTATATATTTTTATTGGTATGTGAAATTAAGTACTAATAGGGTTAGAATTATTAATGTCTTAACATGTTAGTTTATAAATTCGACATTAATGAAAAATATTACAAACAAAAGTAAGTATTTTAATCTAGAATTTTATTTGTATGTGAAATGAAGTATTATTAGAATTAGAATTATTAATCATAAAAAATAATTAATCAAATCACAACAATATTTGTAAAGTTTAGAATTAATTATAAAATTAAACTAAATTTTAATTTCTAAAATTTATATAGTATTTATTATCTAGTTTTGAAAATAATCATTTAAATTATAGTAATTATCTACTACAAATAAATTAAATTAAAATTATATTTTATTTTTAAAATAATTCAACAATTATTAATTATAATTACGCCGAGAGGCGTTTTATAGTGAATTTAATGAATTTGTTTTTTTCGATATCAAGGCAGCTTTGTTTGTAAACATGATAATGTGAATAAAACAGTTTTGTAACTGTTTTTTCATGGACAATATAGGTATGAAAGTGGATGAACAAAGAAGGTGGAAGTTGAAAAGGCATAGATCATTTCTGGCAATAAACTCTGCACTCCACTTCCCTCGTTTGTTTCAGCTAATTTATTTTACTTTCTGTTGGATAACTTTTGGCTGGAAAAATATTCAGTTATCGCAGGATTTTTCAAGAATTTATAGCAGTATGATGGCATTTGTGAATTTATAATTGGCATGAAGGATTTGTACTGTGCATTATCATTAGTGTTGAAATCGCAGTTAAAGGTTTTGTTGTGGCTGTGGTTGAGAAATCGTCAGGACAAGGGAAGATAATAAAAGAGACAGTCAGAAAGAGCGATGGGAAACTCAGAGAAAAATAGGAGTGATTTGGTTTATGAAAAATATAGATGCATTTTACGGATTTTATGATTTTCCACCGATTTAATTAGGTTATGGTGGTTTATTAATTACACCCTCACAAATGATATTTTCCATTTTTCCACTTTTAGGAGATCCTTTGTTGTCTCTCTTTCATCAGGCTAAGGGTTTATGTTTATAACAGGTTGTGAAAATGGCATTTCGTGTGAGCAACTGGTCTTGAGTGAGGAAGCCCATTGCTCCTATAGAAGATCCAAAGACCGTGGTTGTTTTTGAAAATGGCAAAAGTTCAGGAATTTGGCTTTACTTCTGCTCTTAGTCTGCGCCTTTTCTATGTTTATTTTGATGATGTGCAAGACTCAAACATGTTGAGGCTTTCAATTGAATGAAATATAAGAGCCTTTTTTATTTATACAAAGCCTTCAAGAACGTGAATTTTCTTAAAATCTGTTCAAAATAGTTTTCATCCAAAACTCATTTATAACAATTTATATAAAGGGAAGTTTTTGTTTCTAACCATCAGGAACATAATAGATATATGTGGTGTCTCTCATAATTTAGGGGTTAAAATCCCATTGAGGCTCACATATAAATTTGTAACAAAACAGAGATATTATTCCTAAGGTTGTTTAGGCTATTAGACTGACATGAATTATTTCACTTTCCATTGCAATCATTAGGGTATGAAATTGATGCAGATGTATATCACAGGTACTAAAGATTAATATCTTTTATAAGATCGCAATTTTCTTTATTGGACTATGTAAAATCTTGAATATATTTTTTTCCAAGAATAAAAGTATAGATTTCCTTTTCACATTTATGCTAGGCCTAGCAATCAACTGAATTCTTCTAACCTCAAGTTTGAATAAATTTTCCCCTGCTTCCATTACATTTGATGCTCTCTTGTTTTTTCTCAATAAAAATCTTATACATTTTTTTTTGTGATTATTTGTATAGTTTTGTTCATGGGAGATTGTCATATGAAGTCATTAAGCTAGATCTGGTTCTGAGGAACATTTTGCTAAGCACATGCCTCAAAGAAAATTGGTATGTATTGAGGTTTTCCTTTTCTTTTCTTCTCATAAGTTTGTGATTGCTAAATGTGAACACCCATCAAAAGCTCAAATCACCTCAATAGCTCTGCCTAATCACTAGACCATGGAGTAGATTGTTGTTTCCAACTAAGATGCGTAAAGTAAAATTTTAAGTTCTTCAAATCTTCTTAAAAAGAGCCCACCAATATTTGTGTTGCCTGTATGGTTCTTAACCACACCCACTTCTCACCAATATATTTTAATGTGACTACTAAAAACTTAAAAGGAAAATGAAGCAGAACGTTAATATTTAGCATCAATGCAACTTTTTCTACAAATATTCACAAATTCAGACAGAGTTCATGCAACCAAGATCCTAAAGAAATTATCCCTGGAGGACTGTTTTGAAGATGTTATCTGCTTTGAGAGCCTTCATATGGATTATCATTACTAGCAACAAGATGGGGAATGCAATCCTCTTACTTCTCCTATTATCATCAAACCATCAGTTGAAGCCTTTAAGCGGGCAATTGCCATTGCAAATTCAGACCCTCAGAGAACAGTAAGTTTGAAGAAATTTGCATGTCAATTTTTTTGCATAGTAGTAGCTTTGCAATGGTACTTATTGAGGCCATGTTGCAGGTGTTCTTTGATGACAATCGTAGAAACATAGTAGGAGCAAAAGTAGCAGGCATTAAGACAGTCCTTGTAAGTTCCCAAACAAAAATAGAATTTAGAAACAAGTCTAATTTTACATAAATGCCTGCAATAATTTTATTATTGCCTCAATTAACTGCTTTATAATAGAATTCAACATATTATTTTTAAGGTTGGTAGCTCTGAGAAAAGTGTTGGAGCTGATTATGTGATGGAAGATATTCATAATGTGAAGCACAACATTCTTGAGATTTGGGGTGAGATAGAAAGTTACAAAGCACATGGCAAAAATGGTTGTTCAACTAGAATATCCAAATCCATTGAAGTATCTCCCACTTCTCTTATAGCCTAAGAGGCTCACATTTTATACTTTGGTAAGCAGTCTCTGAAAAAAGGATCCCTCAAAGGCAAGAAGAGATCGCATTGATGTATGCAGCATAAGTTCATTTGTAATTGTGAATGTGTATAATTTTTCCAATATTTAGAATAATAAAAACTAATTTGTAATTGTAAATGCAAATAATTTGTCAAGTAAACAATGGGCATAAGTAGTAGAGAAGAATAATGATAAATTTATGTAGTAGAAGTAAATCATAATTGCACAATTTTTTTTTTTGAAAGTAGCATTTATATACTAACTCAATTATTAAATGGTTTTTACAATATAATAGGAATACATGTATAAGTTGAAAATTTATTTATAAGCGTTAGAAAAATTTGTTCAAGAGTTATTATTTTCCTTTGTTTTATAGGGTTGTTTTTATACCTTTTTAATTGAGGCAAAGTTTCAAAACCATAAATTGTTATGTAGTGTATAATGCATAAGGAAAACAAAATATGCAAAGTATGTACAATATATCTCACAAATCTCATATTTATTGAATATTTTGCATAGGAGATCATGAGATATATAAAATCAGTTGCTAAGGATAGTTACGTCCATTGATTTTCTACACTACACTAAGAAAATTTCTCAATACTAGCATAATTTGTCAATGAGTTAGCCACATTCTCTTTTTCTACATTAAGAAAATTTCTCAATACTAACATAATTTGTCAATGAGTTAGCCACATTCTCTAAGGAATCAATCTTCTTCAACAAATACCATGTTTTCTTCAACTATGTCTAACAAAATGATATTATACATCAATTTATTTTTTCTACCATAATTGGTAAGGTTTTTTGCTAAATGAGTTCCACTTTGACTATCACAATATATATTATTGCATAAACTTAGCTTTTGTACTTGAGAGTGCAACAATTACCTACCTCTTGCTCATCTAACTAAATATTCTACTAAACAAATAAAAATATAACCATTTGTAGATCTTTGACATTGACAATCACGCACCAGTTACTACGTATTAGTTTAGAGTTTTGTAACGCATGGAATCTTAACCTTATATTTCCTTAGTTATTTTTCTATCGCAGCAATCTCCCTTTTATTCAAAATGTATCATCTGCATGAAGGGAATTGAGGTCATACTCTTGAATAGATCATGAATTTGGCAAATCAAGGATAGGTAATCATTATAGTTGCCAAGGAATAAATCGATCTCATTAAAAATAGGCACCTTGAGAAGGATATCTCTCGGCGTACTTTACATATATTTTTAAAATATAGGTATGCTAGTTTTAGAATAAATTAAGAATATATATGTACATATACATATACATATACATATACATATACATATATATATACATACATACATACATACATACATATGTATATGTATGTATGTATGTATGTATGTATGTATATATATGTATGTATGTATATGTATGTATGTATGTATGTATATATATATATATATATACATGTATATTGCCTATATATATCTGTATATATATATATACATGTATGTATATATATATATACATATATATATATATATATATACCTATGTATATATATATACATGTATGTATATATATGTTAATATATATATACATATATGTATATATGTATGTATACATGTATGTATACATATATGTATATATACATATATACATGCATGTATATGTACATATATACATGTATGTATACATATATGTATATATATATATATATACATGCATGTATATGTACATATATACATGCATATTATATATACATGCATGTATATATATATACATGCATGTATATGTACATATATACATGCATGTATATATACATGTATGTATATATACATATATGTATATATATATATATGACTAATTTTTATTTATTTTTCTTTGCATCTAAATTATTTTATTTTCTAAAATTATATTAAATTCTAACTTCAAAAAAATTAGAAATTATTTTGCATGCCTACTTTTGTATTTTTGAGTTCAATTAGGTATATTGTTCTTTAAATTTGAATAACCAATCATAGAGTAAATTAATAATCAAATCACCACAATGTGTGTATATATATATTACAAAAATAAGTATTTAAATCTAGAATTCTATTTCTATGTGAAATGAAGTATTATTAGGATAAGAATTATTAATCATATAAAAAAACTAAATCAACAAAATATTTTTAAAGCTTAGAATTAAAGTTTAAAAGCAAATAAATAATCAAATCAACCCAATATTTGCAAAACTTAAATTTCATTTTAAAATTAAACTAAATTCTATTTTCTAAAATTCATAGAATATTTATTATTTAATTATTAAATTCATAATTAATTAAATTATAATGATTATGTAATATAAATGAATTAAATATTAAATAGAAGTGCATGTTCCTTTTAAAATAATTCAACAATCAAAAGACTAAAATTTAAATGTAAAAGTATTCTTTATATTGTATTTTTTTTCATTTTTACATACAAACTTTTTTATATTGTAAAATTAAACTAAATTCTAATTTTAAAAAATATTAAATATTTGAAGTTGATAAGTTTTAAATTTATTAATTATGATGATATCCAAAAACTAAAAAGATTCAAAATAACCAAATAGATTAATTACAAGTGACAGCACACAAAATTTTATACTGATCAATACTAACCATGAAAGTTGCATGAAATTTTATTTGAACATCTATGAATCTTTTGTCTTATATCTAGTTATTTTTTAAAATGTTTAGGTTAGGTAATTGAAAAATAATAGTTTAGATGGTATATTTTGTTAATAATTTAATGCTATTTGTATTGTGAGATTAAAATAATAATTTAAGAATAAATGTTCAAAACAATCATTTATTCAATTTTTATATTTTATCAATATATATATATAGCAAAAAAACTTATAAATATCAATATTAGAGTAAAAATTGAAACAACAATTAAAAGAAAATGTTAAAAGATTGTATATTTTATAAATATTTTAATAATTATTATCTTGAAATTTTTAAAATTCATTTGAAAAAAATCTCCATTAAAAATATTGTACTTTATTGAATGGTGGTCATATAAACAAGTAAATAAATGAATAGAATGGAAAATATAACAAGTATACAAATTTTGAAGAGTTCAAAAATATTCTTAAAAATTGCTAAATATTTTTTTGATTATGGTCTTTGTTGCTTCCTAAAATCCACTTTATGCTCAAAGTTTTGTAGCTAATAAAATTGAGGAAAATTAATTTTTAAAATTTGAAAAGTTAAAAATCTTGCATATTTACTTTAACTATATACAAATATTTGTCAAATAGAAAAAAAAGTTGAATTCTCATTTGTTAAAATCAAAGTTATTAATAAAAGATAGAGATTCATTTCTATTTTTATTTTGCTGGAAACTCCAAGCTGAAGGCATCGCCATGGAAGCCCTAGTTCACATACTCTTGGTAATTTTTGTATGAAGCCTTCTCTGGAGGATATGAGGCTGAAATATCAAGGTGAGTCTTCCATTTTTGTGTTAACTTCACTAATTTATTAACTGGTGAGTGTCTTCCTGATTTGACTAAGTCCAAAAGAAGGTACTTTAGACTACAATCAATACCTTATGTTCTTTTGAATAGTTTACTGTTTAGAAAGGATTTTCATGGTGTACTGCTTAGATGTATTGAAGTTGATCAAATTGATAGGGTGTTACGGGTGAAGCCACAATAGTGGTTTACAATTTGATGGAGGAAGGAAAACTAAGAAAAAATGGCCCCATGGCAAAAAAATTGGTTTTAGGGGTTCGAATGAACCTACAAGTTCAACCGAACCATAAAGGGGTTCGACCGAACTAGGGTTCGACCAAACCCATTAATTACAGGGCCCACATTTCCCGCCCAAAAAACAAAAGGAAAAATGCATATCGAAGGGGGTTAGAATGAACCCTGGTTCACTAGAACCCTTGGGGGTTCGCTAGAACCCCCCTGGTTCTAGCGAACCCCCCTTTTCCCTAATTTTTGACTTTGTTCACACAAAAAACCTAATTTTTTACGCTTTGAAGCTCGGGTTGAGGATAAAAATGGGGGAATTTTCACAAATCCAATTGGAATCAGGTAGTCCTCGAAACAAGCTATCCAACGAATATAATTTTAATATGTTTTGGTTTTATTATGTATTTGTTTTTTTAGTTTTATTAAACATAGGTTTTTCGTCGAAAATGAAGGTCTTTGTTACGCACATGTGGAAAAATAGCAGATTACCAAACAAATTTTTTGAAAAATATTAGTGCACCGGATATTGAGTCCTTGATCAACAAAAATTGTTCGATATATAAAAAAGTTAAGTGTTATACGGTCGGCAATGTGAATTGTCATTGGTTTGACTTTGAAACTTGATTAAAGAAAAAATAATAAAAACTAACTAACCAAAGTGGAAGCACTAGATATGAGGGTTAAAATCTAAATTCAAAATTAAAATTTTATCCTTCATGGAAAAAAGTTATGCATTATCTGATTGTCGTCACTTTTAAAAATATTATTTTCTAAAAAAACTAGTTTTTGTGGGAGATGGAAAAAGAAGTGCAATCTGATTCCAAAATTTTTGAAAAGAATATTTTTAGAATCTACAGACAAAATGTGATGAGACTCTAGTTTGCATCATCTTCAAATTCCTCACGGTTTAACTGCTATAGGTGCCCGAATGTGAAGATTTAGTTAAAAATAAAAATTTCAGTGTCCAGTTTGGCCAAAAATTGTAAACCACTATTGTGGGATTGCCCTTACATGAGTTTCATGAAGGACCACCTGGTGGTCATTTCTCTCCAAGAGCTACAACTCTTAAGATTATGAAAGGAGGCTATTATTGGCCTACCTTATTTAAAGATGCCCATTCATGGGTGAGAAAGTGCAAAGAATGTGCTATATTTGTAGGAAAAGAGAAGTTAGCAGCCCTTCCATTGCAGCCAGTTTAGATTGAATAACCCTTTATGAAGTGGGGCTTAGATTTTATTGGAGTCATAAACCCATCATCAAGTGCAGGCCACAAGTGGGTGCTCACAACCACTGATTATTTTTCACAACCACTGATTATTTTTCAAGTGCAGGCAAATGAGATAGTTGTTCTGAACTTCTATGAAGAGTTGATAACCAGGTTTGGAGTTCTTGAATCTATTGTTTCAGATAATGCACTTGCTTTCATAGGAACTAAGATATCTGAGTGGGTTGTTATAAATGGTGTCTATCTGAATACATCTTCTAATTATTATCCTTAAGGTAATGGACAAGTTGAGTCCACTAATAAGAACCTTTTAAGGATTATCAAGAGGACAATGGAAGGTAATCAAAGAACTTGGCATACCAAGTTGAAGACAACCTTGTGGTCTGATAGAATTACATCAAAAAGATCAACAGGATTTTCACCATACATGCTTGTGTATGGAAAAGAGGCAAGGCTACCTATTTCACTTGAGCTCCCATCCCTTGATCTGGTAAATTAGCTTGATATGATTGAAGAAGAGCTTATGATAGAAAGATTGGCTCATCTTATTGAACTTGAAGAGACTAGAGCTGAAGCAATGAAGAAGATTGAGCAACATCAAGCTCAAGTAAAAAGATCATTTGATAAGAGGGCATCCCCAAGGGTATTCCAAGAAGGTGATATTGTTTTGAAGTGGGATGAACTAAAAAGCAACCCTGGAAAGCACTCCAAGTTCAATGCATTATGGATTGGGCCTTACATCATTATTAAAAAGAAACAACATAATGCCTTCCAATTGTCTAAGTTGGATGGTGAAGTGGAGCCTATAGTCCCCTTGCCAGGAACTAACAAGTGTTATGTAGCGAATATTTATCTTTGTAATATTGGAATAAAAATATTTGTTATCAATATAGAGGTAGGTAAATATTATGTTATCTAGTTGATAGATAAGTTGACATGACACTGTGATTGAGAGGTAGGCGAGTAATAGTTTGATATATATATATATATATATATATATATATATATATATATATATATATATACTTTGGCAAGCTTAATATATTCAAATGTTACTTAGATAATGAAAATTAATTATAGTTGTTAGGTTTGACCTTGATCTCAAGTTTAATTTGTACTAAGTGGAACTATGACTAACAAAGTTGAAATTGAGTGTGTTGAAATTGAAATAACTCATAAGTATATAAAATAAAATCATTATTAAATAGAACAAGAATCCTCACAATTCAAAACCCTCTTTCTGGATCGACGATTTGGAACTTTATGAATCTTGTAGGGATATTGTCACAAAACATATAACGTAGGATGTCAAGAATGGGATGCAGGCTTCTTTATGGGAGGATTCGTGAGATGGACATCGGGCCCTATTGGAAGTACCTAGCATAGAATGGGCAAGTGAAACTTTGCAAAAAGTATGGGGAAATAAAGTAAGAGATTGCATTTAGAGGTAGGAGAGTAATGGAATAACTTAGAGTGGTAGTGAAAATCATTACAAGATAGACTTGGAAGAGGAAGGTAAAAGGGAAATCCAAAAAGTATTTAAGGAATGAAGGATAACCATTACCGAAGGAGAGGATGAAGTGAAATGGTGTGCAACAAAGTTAGGAAATTACAATGTGAGGATGGGATACAAGTTGAAGGAAATGGCATTGTCTAAGCTAGATTGGCCAGTTCATTTTTTTTGGAACAAAAATTTCCTACCCAAGGTGGGAGTTTTTATGTGGGAGGCCCTTCAAAACAGAATACTAACAAGAGACAAAATGCAAAAAAATGGCTTTTCAAGGCCCACATCAATGTCATCTATGCAAATAGAGTATATTTTCATGATGGGATGAAAAATTAACCTGGAATTGGATTGGTCTAAAGGTCCCCCTCATTCATGGGGCTGGATAAGTTAATCATTATTCAAATATAGAGGAAACCAAACCTAGACTCCTCCTCAAGAAAGATAGTGGAAAGTAAATTTTGATGGGGTGGCAAGAGGGAACCCAAGGGTGTCAAGGGTGGGATGTGTAGTGAGAGATAAGGTGGGTAAAACCATAGTGGTGGAAATGAAGAAGTTAAAGGAGGGGACGAATAAGGAGGCAAAGTTCTAAGCACCCTGGCTAGCTTTGAAGACATGTTGATCTATGGAACTAAGGAAGATCCACATAGAAGGGGACTCACTCATAATGGTCAATACCATTCACAAGAAAAATTCCCCAAATTGGAAACTTAATAAATCTATTAATTCAATCTAGAATTTGTTGGAGGAATTTAATGAATTCAAAATCACACACGTCTATAGGGAGGGGAATAAGATGGTGGACTACCTAACTAATTGGGAAATAGATAGGAATGGGGAAGGTGGTGAATTAAGGGAGGAAGATATTTGGCACGCATTGATAAGTGTGGTGAAGGATGATATTGAAGGGTGTTAAATAAAGAGAAAGGGGTGTTGCAGGCCACAAACATATGATCAAGGTGCAATCCACTTCAACATTGGCAGTGAAGGAAATTTGAACTAGTAGAAATAAATGCGAGGCCTTTATCAATTAGATGGGAAGGTGGAGAGGGACATTCACAAAATGGAGGCCACCTTTAGCTTGAGATCCCAAGGGTGACAAGTGGCATCTATAGAGTGAATTGTAAACAAGAGACTACAAAATATATTTGGATGCCACTCATCAATGGTCATGCAAGTGGTGAAGATGGTGTTGGGGGAGGTGTTGGGAAAATGTGTCTCAACCTTGCAATTATATACAATTTATTTTTGATAGGATGTATATATATTTATATATATATTTCCTAGTTACGCCGATAGGTGTATACAATGGCAACAAAGAGCAAAATGTGAGTGTGTTAACTTTTCACAAAACTTCTAAAATGGTCGACATACATTAAATAATGATATATTGTTAATTTGGACCGTTCATTATTAGGTTTTAGATCTAATGGTGGATATGTTGTTGGCCTTTCTTTCCCTAGAATGTAACCCTATTTTATGAAGGCATTGTATTACGGTTGTGGTAGAGAGAAGACAGTAATGTATTCTAAGAGTCTGATAGCAGTCGTGTTGTCTCTTGATCTCTGAGTGGTGATACTCCTGTGAGAAGCTTACTCTGCAAGTATATTGTAATCTTTGTGATTTACTGAATAATATATTGGGCGGCTTTTGGAGTGTGGGGTTTTTCTCCTAAAAGGGTTTTCCCCATGTAAATAAGTATGTCGTGGTATGCATGATATTTATATTTATTTATGTTTAAGTTTTTGTAACTGTTAAATATCTGTAAAGTTTTGCATTATTCTCCTCTCAAGATTAGTGTAGTTGTTTCGCTACCTTAGCTTCCTTACAAGTGGTATTAGAGCTTGATCACCTTTGGTTTCAATTGTGGATTGTTGGGTTTTTTGAACTAATCCAGATTTGAGTGGGAGCTTGTGCAGAAGACACTTTGTGATCTTGTTGCAGGAATTTTTCAGATGGCAAGTTCATTAGGGAGAATAAAGGTGGAGAATTTTTTTGGAAATAATTTTGAGATGTGGAAGTTAAAGATGGAGGATTTGTTGATAGATCAAGATCTATGGGATGCTGTTGATGAGAATGTTTCAAGGCCCATAGATCCTACTCAAGCTACTCAATATGATGTTATGGACTGTAAAGACAAGGTTCTAATTAGATTGTGCTTGGTAGAATTTGTTTTAATTAATGTGCATGAAGAGACCTCTGCACAGAAACTATGGAAGAAGCTTGGTGAGATGTATCAGGCCAAATCTTTAGTAAACAAGATTTTCTTGAGGAAGAATTTGTATTCCTTGAGAATGGAAGAGGGTGGATGAATCATAGACCACCTAGAAGCATTCAATATGTTGGTGGCTCAATTAGCATCAGTTGGTGTGAAAATGGATGAGGAGAAATGTCAGATCCTACTTTGTTCTTTGCCTGATTCGTGGGATTCTCTTATTATGGCTATTGGGAGTACTTATATTATTTTGAAGACTGAAGATGTGGTGGGTTCTTTGCTTTCTGAAGAAATGAGGAGGAAGGTATCCATCACTGCCAAGGAGGCCCTAAATGTTTGTGGAAGACCTAAGGAAAATGACAAGAAGAATGAGATGCATGTCAAATCCAAGTCCAGGGGAGATATAAATCTCCTAGAAAGTCCAAAGTTATTTGTTGGAAGTGCGGTAAGCCTAGGCATGTTCGTAAGGAATGCAATGAAGAAAAGAAGAAAAAGAAGAAATTTGATTCTGATTATGAGTCTGAGAAAGAAGATGGCGATGCATTCATTGCAACTTTGGCAACTCATGCAAGTAATGATGCATGGTCAATTGAATCATGCACATCTTTTCATATGACCTTTAATAGAGATTGGTTTTGTGAATATGAAGAATTTGATGGAGGTAAGGTGTACTTGCATTTAGACATTATTGGTTATGGTAAAGTTAAAATCAGGTTTCTTGATGGTAGAATAAAAAGGATTAATGGTGTGTTTCATATCCCTAGATTAGCACAAAATCTATTATCTGTGAGCAAACTAATAGATGTGGGTGTGCAGATAGTATTTTCTGATGCAGGGTGCAAGATGGTTAGAGGTGTTATGGTGATTGCTAGAGGTGTCAGATATGACACATTGCATAAGTTGGATGCATGCACTATTGAGTGCAATAGTACTTCTGTGAAAATCAAGTCTGTGGAAGAAGTGAGGGTTTCACCTTTAGCAGATGGTCATGGTTTTTGGGTACCCAAGGGTGCTCTTTCTTATGAAACAGAGTTACCTGCAAAGAAAACTATGTTATGGAACCAAAGACTTGGCCACATTGGAGAAAATGGTCTAAGAACCTTGAAAAATAAAAACCTTGTTGAAGGTTTGTTTGATTGTAATCTTGAATTTGATTTTTGTGAGAATTGCATTTATGGATTCAAACAAAACCGCATTTAGTTTTACTTGAGTTCTCATAAATCTTGTGGTGTATTAGATCTTATTCATTCTGATGTGTTTGGTCCTATAGATGTTCCTTCAATTGGTAAATCCACATATTATGTTTCATTTATTGATGATTATAGTAGAAGGACATGGGTATATTTTCTAAAGAGTAAATCTGAAGTTTTCAGTTGATTTAAATAATTTAAAGCAATGGTTGAGTTGTAGACTGGAAAGAAAATAAAATGTTTGAGGACTGATAATGGTGGTGAATTTTTCTCTAATGATTTTGATAGATTATGTAAAGATTGTGGTATTCATAGACAAAAGACTACTTTGTATTCTCCACAACATAATGGAGTTGCATAAAGAATGAATAGGAAAGTAATGGAGAAGGCTAGGAGTATGTTGAGTGGTGCAGGCCTAGAAAAAAGTTTTGGGTTGAAGCTGTTACCACTACCTGTTACCTAATTAACAAGTATCCTACATTAACTCTTGTTGATAAGATGCCTATAGAGGCATGGTTAGGTCGCAAGCCTTTATTAAGACATCTTAGAGTTTTTTGTTGCGAGGCATATGCACACGTGCCAAAGGAGAAGCGAACAAAGTTGGAGAACAAGGCTGTGAAATGTATCTTCATTGGATATAGTTATGGTGTGAAAGGATACAAGCTTTGGGATCTTTTTGCATAGAAGGTAATACATAGTAGAAGTGTTATTTTTAGAGAAACTAAGACTTCTTCTATTACATTGTAGTTAGAACAAAGTAAATAGGAAGATGTGATTTAATTTCCTTCTACACCTGAGAAAGTTGAATTGAAGCCCAAGGATAGAGAAGAATTTGAGGAGAACTCATCTAGCTTTGGATCTTCAAAAAAGGAGGAAGAACCTCCAACTCAACTTGTTCATAGGTCTACAAGGCATAGAAAACCACCTGAAAGGTATTCACCTAATGATTGAAGATGTTTTTTTGATTTGAATACTAACTTGGATGAACCCAGATCTGTAGAAGAGGCACTAGGTATGCAAAATCCTGGAAGGTTGATATGGATGAAGAAATGGCATCGTTGAAAAAGAATGATACATGGGACCTTATACCATTGCCTGAAGGACAAAAACCTATTAGTTGCAAATGGTTGTTCAAGAAAAAGATTGGTTCAAATGGAGTTATTGAGAAGTACAAAGTAAGGTCAAGGTTGCAAAGGGTTACTCTCAAGTTGAGGGTGTTGATTATGGTGAGATATTTTCTCCTGTTGTAAAAATGACATTGATTAGATTTTTGCTTTCTATTGTTGCTGCTTATGATTTAGAGGTTGAGCAAATGGATGTGAAAACTACTTTCCTTCATGGTGATTTAGAGGAAGATATTTATATGACACAGCTAGAGCACTATGTGGTGAAAGGTAAAAGTAAGTTGGTTTGAAAATTGAAGGAATCTTTGTATGGCTTAAAATAGATTCCTAGGATGTGGTACCAGAAATTTGATACATATGTGTTGAGTTTGGGATTTGAGCATTCTAAATTAGATCATTGTGTTTATTATAAAACTGATGGTGATTGTTTCCTACTTATTGCATTATATGTTGATGATATATTATTTATTAGTAGAGGGAAAGGTATGATTTCAAAATTGAAATCTTAACTTGTTGCTAAATTTGAAATGAAAGACCTTGGTGCCGCTAAACATATTCTTGGGATGGAAATTAAAAGAAATAGAGTGAATAGAAAGCTATGGCTTGGCCAAAGTAAGTATGTCAACTCAATTTTGTAGAGGGTTGATATGCAGAATTGTAGACCATTGTGTGTTCCTATTTCAGTTGGAACAAAGTTATCTCTTTTAGATTGTCCAACATCCCCATCAGAGATGGAAGAAATGAGTAGAGTGTCTTACTAGATTGTAGTTGGAAGTTTGATGTATGCTATGGTTTGTACTAAACCAAACATTGCCCAATCAATGAGTTCTTTCCAGATATATGTCTAACCCTGGTAGAGTTCATTGGGATGTAGTTAAAAGAGTCTTCAAATATTTGCAAGGTACCTTAGATTATTCCTTATGTTATCATAGTAATATGACTGAAGACGATATTTCCCTTGATATTCATGGTTATGTGGATTCAAACTGGGCAAGTTATGTTGACAGTAGAAAATCCACCAGTGCTTATTTGTTTACTTTATTTGGTGGTGCAATTAGTTGGATGAGTAAGTGACAGGTTGTGGTTGCTTTGTCCACTACTGAAGTAGGTTATATGGGAGCTACTCATGCTTGTAAAGAATCCATTTGGCTTAAGAGACTGTGTTCAGATATTGGAATAAAACAAGGTGTGGTGATAATTTATTATGATAGTAAGAGTGCGACATGTCTAGCCAAGAACTCGACATTTCATGCTAGGACCAAGCACATTGATGTACAATATCATTTTGTTAGAGTGAAGCTGGTTAAGGTAGAGACTTTGATGAATGTTGTTGATTCTTTAACTAAGCTTGTGAGCATAGAGAAGTTTAGATGGTGTTTAGAAACTATGGGCCTTTTAGCCCCTAACAATTAAAGAGACAATGTTTACACCCTCACGTTGCTCTTGCAAGGTGTTCGACAAGTGGGAGATTTGTTGGGAAAATGTGTCTCAACCTTGCAATTATATACGATTTATTGTTGATAAGATGTATATATATATATCCTAGTTACACTGATAGGTGTATACAATGGCAACAAAGTGCAAAATGTAAGTGTGTTAACTTTTTCAAGAAACTTCTAAAATGGTCGACATACATTAAATAATGATATATTGTAAATCTGGATTGTTCATTATTAGGTTTTAGATCTAATAGTGGTTATTTTGCTGACCTGTCTTGCCCTAGCATGTAACCCTATTTTATGAGGGCATTGTATTATGGTTGTGGTAGAGAGAAAACTAGTACACAAACAACAATATATGACTAAATAAACTACTAAAAATTGCATATAAATGACTAATTTTAGTTACGTGACTATTAGTGGTTTATTTGGAGTCATTTATAACACCACCAAATTTATGACTAAACTATTTTAGTCATTTATTTAGTCATGGTAGTGATTTATTTAGTCATATATTTAATCATTAATTTAGTCATGTATTTAATCATTGATTGTTGTTAACTAGTCATTTATTTAGTCATCATAGTCATTTATTTAGTCATGGTAGTCATTTATTTAGTCATAGTAGTCATTTTATTTAGTCATGGTAGTCATTTATTTAGTCATAGTAGTCATTTTATTTAGTCATGGTAGTCATTTATTTAGTCATTTATGAACTAATGCTTTCATATGTATATGTAAACTCTTATGTTTGGAGAATGCTATTACAGTAACTAGTCTATGAAATTGTAAACCAAGAGAAAATTTTGTTGTGATTGAAAGATATAAAAATTTAAAGCTTTTATGTTATTAAAACTTCAACAAATTTGAGATTGAAACAATATTAGAAAATAATTCTCTATATATTCAGTTTTGAATACAAAAACTTTTGCAATATGCAAATTGCTGATTTATTATACTTTTAAAATTGAAAAAAGCTAAAACTAAATGGTGTGAATGCATGTCTTCAGTGATGCCACTGTTACACATGAGATGGGTTGTAAATGCATCTAGTAAGACACTTATTTTGCATTTTCTCCTTGCTCTGTACCTGTCCACAATCAAAAAATAAACATATTACTAGGTAGCATAAAAAATGAATATTTTAAAAGCAAATGCCCATAAGGCATTAGAGTAAGTCTAATAAATAAAAATGCATAGAATTAATGATATTACAAAAGAAATGCATTTTCAAAATAATTAATATCAAAGTAATATCTTAAATATTACTAACTTATCAGAGCAATATCTCCTTACTATGTACTATCCATAAACATATTACTAAATAGCAGTAAACAATGAATATCTTAAATGCAGATACCCATAAGCATTAGAGTAAGTCTAATAAATAAAAATGCATAGAATTAATAATATTGCAAAAGAAATACATTTGCAAAAGAATAAATGCCAAAGTAATATCTTAAATATATTACTAACTTATCAAAAGTCCAATAAATAAAAAATGCATAAAATTAGTGATATTGCAAAAGAATGTATTTACAAAAGAAATAATCTCTACTTTTTCTATTTTGGATTCAATTATTGTATTATTTTTTAAATCAAATTACCACAATATCTTGAAAACTTAAATTTCTTTCTAAATTTAAATTTTATTATAAAATTAAATTAAATTCTAATTTCTAATTTAACAATTACTAATTTAGATATATAAACAACCTTTCTTTTTTAAAAACTAAAAAAGAAAGGTTGCTTCAAAAAACTAAGCTAATAATAAAATTATTGAAAAAAAACTAAAAACTTTAAAAAAACTAAATTTCATTCTAAATTTAAATTTTATTCTAAAATTAAATTAAATTCTAATTTCTAATTTAACAATTACTAATTTAGATATAAGCAACCTTGTTTTTGTTTTCTTTTTAATGAAAAGAAAACTAAAAAGGAAAGGTTGCTTAAAAAACTAAACTACTAATAAAATTATTTAAGAAAAACTAAAAAAATTATTAAATTGTCTTTTAAACTAAAATTCTATGGTAATAAAATTATTTAAGAAAAACTAAAACCTTAAAAAAAACACTTAAATGCATATTCTATAGGGATTTTACAATACCTCTACTTGTCTTTGTAGAGATTGTATGTAGTTAATGATTTCATCAAGCAGAACAAGTTTGCATGACATGAATGCAAACCAAGGAAAAAATTACTAAATAACTAAAAAATTCATATATGTTTTATATGCATTACACTAATATACAAACCCGTTGAAAGTGAATACATTGTTAAAAGCTAGTTTAGATGAGCATTCCCTCTATCAAAAAGCTAATTTAAAGTGATAACTACCCTATTAGATAACATAATGGAGCAGAGGAGGGCACACCATAAAGTGTGGAATATAAAGAAAAGTCATACAACTTACTTTATTACAACCAGGCACCAAATCATGCAAATATTTTATCCTTTCGCTAATCTTTTCTCTTCTGACCTGTACACAAAAACCTTTGAAGTCTTAGAAAAAGCTTATGAATCTCAATCATTATACATATGGGCATATGCATTCACAACACATATTTCAGGAAAACAAAACATTAAACAAAGGTGAAAAGTGGCAAGCATTCTAAAAGTAATAATACTTTTTCAGTTTTGCAGAAACTTCAAGTAAAATACTATCCACTAAGTAGTGACAGGAGTGTAACTCCCACAATTTTCTGAAACGTTGTGGGAAATCATTGTACATCTAAAAACATGGGTTTTCCCTTTGTAAATATGATAAAGGGTAATATTTAGAAGCCTATGAAGGCACTTGTTTTGAATATGTTTGTCATGAAGGGAGCAGGTAAGCAAAAAATCCATACCCTTTCGGCTAAGCTATGGTTGTTAGTAGCTTGACCCCGTCTCGCTCGGACGTGAATGTAGTCCTATTTCTAATTCTTAGAAGCCTTTGAATTTTCCTCTACAAAATTTTGAGTGTCCATCTACTGAATTGTCACTGTTACTCTGCTCTGGTCTGCTCTTTCTCAAGCCCTCTTTTTCTTTGGCACCACTGTCACCAGATTTAGTTCTTTTCTCTTTGGATTCTTCATAATCTGTTGCCTGGATTGCATTTTATCAAAAGAATAAAGTAAAATAGTGGACATTAAAGTGTTTAAAGGATAAGATCCTAGAAGAGCTAGTAAAATATTTAAACAAGCATTCCGTAAAAATCTTTTAACACCATAGCCCTATACCCTAAGCAGCCAATGAACAGGGCCAGTTGCCCTTCAAACAAAAAGAATTTACAGTGGGTCAAAACAAAAGTTGAAAATGGGGAAAAAATAAAGTAAATGAGATTAGAATGATCTTTACAGAAATGCAAACTTTTTCTACCTCCATTGCTGGTCTAAATGATGATATTGCCCCTACGCGCTGCCATTACTCTCCCCACACCTACACAACATGCATTACGATTAGGGTTCTTGACAAAGGCAGTTCTTCATTTTAGCGTGTTGCAGTGTGCAAAGAAGGTTTCAACGAGGGTTTTAGAGTATGTTTATTAAAATAAAAATTACGGTCAAATTCACCCACCCAAATTTACCCGTGAGATTTGGTTGATTTGCCCGCTAATGTTTTTTTAAAAATGGAATCAAAATGAAATAAACTACAATATATAATTAATCTCCCGCTTTTACATATTATTATGTAATATTCAATATATTATAATATTATAATAATATAATATAAATACTATATTATATTATATTATAGTATTATATAATATAAATATTATACTATATTATTATATAATAATTATATAATATAATATAATATATATTATAATATTATATAATATTAAATGCATTATAATATAATAATATATATTATTATATATATTATTATTATATTATATAATAATACAACCCACTCCTTGAATTCATAATTTTTTTTAATTATCCACTTTAATACAATATTGTCTATAGAAAATTATATGTATGTTAATATGTTAGAGAGTATGTGTTTGTGCATGGATGTGCTACAAATTCTAGTTATATGTAGCTAGCTTAAAAAATTAATAATAAGTGCTAAATAATGGAACGAAATAAATTTAGACAAATTTAGATTAGGGCTCCCTAACATACTTCGTGCTCTTGGGCTTAGGTGTGGTGAAGTTAGGGCTCCCTAAAATGCTTCCTCTTTGACCCCATCATGCTGGACTATGGGAATAACACTATTGATTCTTGATTCCTTAAATGATCCATTCAAATGAATTGAAATAATTGATAATATATATGTATTATTTAAATGAAAGTGTTTGCCAAGGTAGATCTAAAAATGCAATTGGATTGTTTAAATCATATTGTATTAGTGAAATTGACCACAATTGTTTTTTGATACATTTGACATCCTAACACAACAAGAAAATCAAATTGGCTTCAAATCATAGTTAAAAACATTAATGATTCATTAACATAATGAGTAATAAAAGTTAAAGAATATAAATGTTAATTTTTTTTATAAAATATATGAAGGACTTCAGATTGCTCAAAGAGGCAATGCCTTCTACGCAATAGGTATTTTTGGTGCACCAAGCAACCTAGGTGGCCAAATGGCCCGCTTAGGTAGGGGTCCCATGAGGAGGGCTTAATTAGCTCTATGGATTGTGATCAAATTCGAAAGAAAAAAGAATAGAGGAGTAATAGTCATTTATTTAGTTTTTAATTTAGCCATATATTTAGTCATTTTTATTTGACTAATATTAGTCATTTTTATTCGTTTGATATTAGTCATTTATTTAGTCATTTAGTTGTGATTTTACCCAATGACAAAATTAGTCATTTATTTTCAAGATACTACTAGTGTTAGTCACATGACTAAAAGTTTTAGTCATGTGACTAAAAGTTTTAGTCACGTAGTCATTTATTTTCCAAATTCTACTAGTGGAAGACGGTAATGTATTTTGAGAGTCTGATAGCGGTCATGTTGTCTCTTGATCTATGGTGGTGATACTCCTGTGAGAAGCTTGCTCTGCAAGTATATTGTAATCTTTGTGATTTATTGAATAATATATTGGGTGACTTTTGGAGTGTGGGGTATTTCTCCCTAAAGAGTTTTCCCCATGTAAATCACTGTGTCATGGTATGCATGATATTTATATTTATTTTTGTTAAAGTTTTTGTAACTGTTAAAGATCTATAAAAAATTTCATTATTCTCCTCTCAATATTAGTGTTGGAAGTTGTTCCGCTACCTTAGCTTCCTTACAAGAGGAGTATATTGAATTGACACAAAAATGTTGGATGAATGTGGATGTGGTGTTGGTGTTCATGGCATGGTTGTTGGAATTGGAAGAAAAGGAGATGGTTCGAAGCATAATGGAATGATTTATGAGGACAAAATAGAGAGTATGTCCTAGATAGTAGATTGGGTTGTATTGGGTGGGGGTTTATGACTAGAAGGAGGGTGTTGGTCACGCTTGTATTGCAACTACAACTTACCTTTAGTGTCATTCCTCATATGAGGGTCCAACATGAGTACAAACCTGAGGTAGGGACAAGCTACGACAAGCATAGGCTTCTTGTTGGACTGGATGAGAGCACATGGAATAAAGATGGTTGCAAGGATGGTGACGAATGGTGCTCCAGTGAATGGCGAGGATGAGGATGTGTGAAGTAGGGATGGGTTAATTCAAATCTCTTGTAATTTTGCTTATATAATTCAAAAAAGAAACATGTGCCTTAGTAGGGGAATTTTGTAGGAGTTGGGGTAAGATAGTTAGGTTGTAGACTCACCACAATAGAAAATAGAATGGGACCCCTTGGATTGTACTTCAGGTATGGCTCCCTTAAGCCATTATCATATATCAAAACAACCAAATGTCTTAAATAATTTTAAATTAAAATAAGATAGATCTTAAATAAATGAAAAAGCTCAAGATTTAAATCTTTTGAAGTAATATAAATTTCTTTACCTAGATTTTATTTGAAGAGATATTTTTATTTAATTTTAGCTCTAACCCTAACCCTAACCCTAACCCTAACCCTAACCCTAACCCTTGATCTATTCATAATTCTAACAATAACCCTAACTTTAATTCTCACCCTAAATATAACTTTAACTATAACCCCAACCATGGCTTTAATTCTAATCCTAATTCAAATTGTAACCCTAACCCCACTTCTATTGCAAGCATAACCATAACCCTAATTCTAACCTAATCCTAACCCTAATTATAAGTCTAACCCTAAGTTTAATCCTAACCATAATTAGAACCCTAATTTTAATTCTAACACTAACCCTAACTCTTATTCTAATTCTAAACCTAACTATAATTTTAACCCCAACATTAAGAATTTTTTTGAATTGTGATTAAGGGGAACACAAATGTAACCCTAATTTGAAATCAAATTCTAAATCGAACCCTTATTCCAACTCTACCCTAACCCCATTTTTAACCATAATTATAAGTTCAACCCTAAGTCTAACCCTAGTTCTAACCTTAATCATAATTATAATGATTTTAAAATTATAATAATTAGGATTAAAATTATAATTTAATTAATCATTATAAAACTAGGGCTATAATGAATTATTTTAGTTATAATAACCCTAATTAATAATTATTTAATAAAAATATTTAAAACAATTATTAATTAAATTTAGGGTTATGTAAGAGAGGGGGACCAACCACGTCAAGGTCCTAGGTCACGGAGAGCCAAGAGCGGAAGGCTTCCCTAACTTACCTCACTCTAAAGGGGTGTTTGAAATGAGGGACGAGAATGATGAGGACTATAAAGTACTTCAATCACCCTTTAGACCCAAACTTTAGTTTGGGCTAGGCAAGCTGGCTTTTTAGAGTCGATACTGTGCCTCAAACAACTCTTTGTTTGAGGACGACAATGCAATTCTGGGACGTCAGCGTGGCGTGCTGGCATTCGTAGGACTAGAAAACACTAAACACAATAAAACTGCCAAAAAGACCTACTAACAACCTAGCTAGTTCAATCTAGATGGTAAAAATAGAATGAGAAAGTATGCAAAGTAGATACTAAAATGATAAAGTAAATAGACAAGAACTAGTGTGACGAAGATAATCTCACAAAAGCACCTGTTCACCAACTAGCTCCAAAAAGCATGTTCTACTGCACACAAGAAAGAGGGGAAAATTTGTTGGGGTTGTATAGGGGGTCGCCTTAGTCGAACCCCTGTTTTGGTGTTTCCACCTCCACGGACAACCAAATAGAAACGATAGAGGAATGTATGATAAAGAAGTAAAGAAAGAAGGAATGCAAATAACACTACAAAAAAGTAAAGAGCTACTCAACCAAATCACAAAGGAGAGGAGTAAAATATTACCACCTCCACCAAGAGCTCACTAGCCAATGGAGGAGAAAAGATGACTTGAACAATCACCACAACCTTGATCATGATGAAGGGAGGTTTTGCAAAACCTCAAGCCCACGTTGCAATGGCTTGCTTCAAACTTGCTTTACGGAGTTGATAGAGTGTTGTTGCTGTTGTAATGGAGTGCTAAAATGTTGTTAAGAGTGAAGGCTGAGAATGCCAAAGAGATGGAAAAAAGATGTGAAAAAGATGAGTTGAATGAAGAATGGATGAATTTGAAGGAGAAGAGGGAAGAATCAACTATTATCGAGGTCGGTTGGTCGAAGAGGAACATTACAAATCGTTCCTAATAGGAAGTGTAACGCCTTTGTCCACTTCAGATGTAGGAATCCATTAGGGATGTACGTGCGTCACACGGATGTCTACACAATGTACAGACGTCCCTGACAAATATTATTCTACTGACACAACAAATAGATGGCAAGTGGAAGGAAGTCAGCCAACTAATGTGGAATTTTGCCTTCGAATTTGGTTTTCTAAGGTGAGGATGTATGAAAGGGGAATTTGCGCAAGGGGTGCAAATTCACTCCTATACATTTTTCCCCCACTTAGCGAGCACAAATACTCATGAGTGCTTCATTAAAGTAGATCAAAGAATGAATAGGGTTAAAAATTTATACCTGAACTATCGAGGAAGCAAACTGCAATCTGGCGAGCTCGAAAGCACGGGGTAGGCAAAGGACTCCATAGCCCATAGAACTATGAAGTTGTAGAATGAAAGTGTCTTACAAGCCTTGAACCTACAAGGAGGTGACCCCCAAGATCTCTCACATGAAGGAAGCCCCGAGAAGTAAGCACCTCATAGTCCTGCAGACCTGCAAGGAAGGAGTCCTCTAAGATCTCTCACATGAAGGAAACCCCATAAAAAGTGCCTTACAGGCACGCAAACCTGCAAGGAAGGTGTCCTCTAAGATCTCTCATATGAAGGAAACCAAAAAAAAGTGCCCTACATTCCCGCAAACCTGTAGGGAAGGTGTCCTCCAAGATCTCTCACATGAAGGAAACCCTAGAAAAAGTGCCCTACAGGCCCGCAGACCTGCAGGAGAGCGACCCCCAAGATCTCTCGCATGGAGGAAGCTCAGAAGAAGTGCCCTACAGGCCTGCAGACCTATAGGGAGGTATCCCCCACGATCTCTCACATGGAAGAAACCCAAGGAAGGGACACTGTAAAGTCAGAAAGCGACTTTACAGGTGCACCAACAAAGCGACATGTTTACCCATAGATAGAACATGTCTGAAAGTGGCCATGCAGGAAAGTAAGTGAACAATCACGTAGACCATCGATAGATTGGAAAACTTTCAAAGGGGTCCCTCAGGAACCCAGCGTGAAGAAAGGGGTCCACTCAAAGGATGCGCTATTTGAAAGTGTGGAAGAGATGTTTTTTCTCAAATCGATTCAACACCAAGGAATCCTTTTGAAAGATGTTCACTTCATCAAGGAATTTGAAAGGAAGAAAATGCCCCCTTGCGAGGGGAAGGTCAAAGCTACTGGATGGTCTCTAGTTCTTTCTTTGTGAACCCATGATGAAGGAAACACTTTTTGTTAGGGTTTCAAGGCAAGAATACAATTTTTTGAAAATTTTTGCAAAGATTCTCGAGAAAAGATTTATTGGCAACAAATACATTTTCTGAAAATCAGAGTGTCATAGAAATGGCGTTGTCACACGTGAAAGGGAAAACTCAAGTAAAGAAGAGAGAAATATAAGAAAAAAGTGAAAAATAAATGAACACCAACAAAGGGCATAGGGGTGATCTGATATTTCAGTGTCAAAGCTGCTCATATATATATATAAGTATAATAATAGTATATAAAATGAACTGTCATCAACCCCCTACTATATAAAACCATGTGAAGAATGCACGAGAAGAAAAAGTAAAAATAAAAAATTGGGTCAACATGGAAGGGAAGCCTAAATGTCCCAAACACTTTGCATCATCCCCAATTCACCGAAAGTCAATCACAAACATGGAAGAATGGTGATACAAATAGAAGAAGGTTTATGACACAAAAACCACTCCTATATCCAAGCACCAACAAAGGTGACAAGGGTCATCCAGGAACACATAGCATGATCACGGGGGAACACATCACAACACACACACACATAATCTAAAGATAAAGAAGAGCCCTCCCCCTAACACTGATCAACCAGGAGGTCATCCACTTCCCACTCCAAATCATCATAGGGGGAAGGAGGATGAGCTTGTAGCAGTGGGATGTTAAGAGGAGGAGCTTCTGACCCTCTCACAACAAGGGCTAAGGAAGAAGGCCCCGCAAGGTCTCCTCCACTCGGCTCTTGTGGAGTTATGGTCAATGATTTCACAAAAATCACTGACAAAACCAGAACTTCATCTAGAGAGTTAAACATGCACCTCATTGGAGTACCATGCCGTACCTCAACGGACAGGGAAGGTTGTAGCTGGGGTTCACTGCTAGGCTCACCGAGTGATTCAAGAGCGGTGACAAACTTAGGGGAAGCCGACACTGGTTCCGTTACTAAAACATAACAAGTCAATGTGGGACCACCTTTCAGAGAAGGTGGGTTCCTCTTACATCCTTCATTATTGGAAGGACCACCCTCTACCATCTACTTTTTTGAGGGACGTGAACTCCCCATAAATGAGGCAAGAGGTGTGGAGGAAGAGGAGGAGGAGAAAACCACAATAGATACTACCGAAGTGTTTGACATATCTACTAGTTTCGAGAAAGGAGGGACATCTGGAAGGGACATCAACAAGGGCGGCTCCACCAAAGGAGTGATGAACACCTGCACCTTTTTGGGGTCAGGCGCATTCGTACTCACAACAAAAGTTGAAAGTGATGCAAAGCTTGGTTGAATGGAAGCAAAGGGGAGGATAGAGGAGGACACGACAAGAAGCCCTGAGATAGGGGTGGTTGACTCCTCTTCCTTCCTCTATAAAATGGCTTGCTTAGCCAGAGAGCCTTTTGCTAGCACTTGCACTATGCGCAAGGCAATTTCTACGACTCTTCAAGCTAGAGACTGGAGGTTGCGAAGGAACAAAAGGCTCTTGCTTAGCCATGGGAGTGTCCTCCACAACTTTTTCCAGTGGAAGACTAGATTCCTGGATGGAAGTAGGAGAGTGGGTTGAGAAGCCGCATGGGGAGTTAGCTCTAACACCTCAGCAACAAGCCTCTTTTCATTTACTACCTTGGGATCAGAAGTGGTAGGAGGTCGTGGAGGCCAAGACATAGAAGATTCCCCACAGGGACCTTTTCCTCTACCATATAAGTAGTACCAAGGTCCAAGTGGTTTAGTAGGGAGGTCTGATATCTTGATCTTAGGTCTACGCCAGGGTGGTATCATCAGACTCAATGGATAAAAGCCAGGCATATTCATCCAAAACTCTTCTCTAGAAAGAGGAGGAGAGCCATCCCAAGGATGGGGTAGCTTCTCTTTTCCTTTTCGAGAAGGGGAGGCAGTTGGCTATTGTACCACCGAAAGAACCAATTTTGTCTATCCCTTGTCCCTAGTCTTATACTTCACATAGTTTTTGTAAAGTAGGGCCATTCTTGGAGGGAGTAGACTGACTGGGGCGGGCTAAAAGTGATCTAATGAATATCCCCCATGAGATACTAGAGGCTGTTATCCAGTGTCATGCACTACGTGCACAACACCTTCATGGGAGAACTTTAAACATTTGTGGATGACGGAGGTGAATCCATTCATGGAAGCTAGCCAAGGTATGCCTAACTTCATCCTGAACAGATCCGACCCGAGGATAACATCAAAGACTGTGTCTATAGCCCTAGTTCCTACTAGGATGGACAAAGTTATTGAGCCGTACGGTTTTAGACAAAGACCGTCATGCGTATGGATGGTAGATTTTGTTTTTTCATACTCTTTTCCATGCAATGAATTAAGCCACAACATATCTTTTTTAATGACATTCACTCAACTTGCGGGGTCGACTGAAACCCCTATCACAATGTTGCCATTGAGGCAAGTGGGAATGTAGAGGGGAGAGGGCTTGTTGTTGAAGGGTAAATCTTGTGGCGTGAATGTCATGTTAGGGGATCTAGGAATAGGTTACGTGGTAGGAGTAATTGTGACCATGTTAACATATGCCTCAAGCCAAGTGGTAGAATCAGAGGGATCGATAATCATGTTGGCAGAGTGTGACGAAAATGGGTCTGTGTATATCTACAAATCACTATTCGCTTCTGCCACCAATTTGTTCATATTTTGTTTACTTCCATCAAGACGAATAGTACCATCTTTGATGTGGTCCTGTATCTCATGATGCAGGCACATACAATGTTCAGTATCATGTCCGTTGACTCGATGGTATTGATAGAAGGTATTTGGATCGTACCAACTAGGGAAAGGTTCTTTAAGAGGCTTAAGGTTCTCCAAAGTTATGATCTTATCCTTTAGTAGCTTCTACAAGATGGAAGAATAAGATTCTGCTAACTTTGTGAACTTTCAGTTGTGCCTGAGGCCGTTATTAGTCGTAGTGGCTACTAGATTCACAATAGCCTTACCTTTTCCGGAGATTGATATGGACTTTCCTTTTGAGTGGGAGCACAAGGAGGATCCCACAAACTGAACTACTGTTTGTTGATACTCTCATAATACAACACACAAATGCGTGAAAGAAGGGTATTTCATAAGGGAAAACTTCTCTTGCCAAGGTCTTTGCAAGTTCCCTATGAACACCTTCTGCATGCCAAAATTGGGTAGCGAATAAGAGATTTGTGAAAAGAGCACTTAGTATCGCGCTATAAATCAATAATATTTTCGTTATCCCCTTGTTTGCATCGGATGAGATCCAAAAAGGTCATCTTCGGTCTGATGTTAGCTTGGAACTGTTGTAGGAATTGATTTACAAGTTGATCAAATGAGAAAATGGAGTTATCGGGTAAGGAACAGTACCATTCGAGTGTTGTATCCTTAAGAGATCGAGGAAATAGCTTTACCATCAATGCATGATGATGGAAGAAATTTGTACATAGGGCATTAAAGGTGGACACATGTGTTTGTGGGTCCCCTTTTCTACCATATTTTTTGAATTTGGGAATCTCCATTCCTTTGGGGAAAGGAGTGTTTAAAATTGCTACCGATAACGGGCTATGTCAGAAAAAGGGTTGAAAGATAGGCTGGGTAGAGGCTTGGGAGAGACTTGGGAGATGGCTTTGCATCTTACCCATATTCTGAAGAAGAGTGTTCAAAATAGGGTCATTAGAAGACATAGGGCCAGAGGAACCTCCTCTAGAACCACCATCAGAGCCACCTGCAGAACCACTATTGTGACCACCACCGGAACCACTGCTAGAGCCACTGCCACCAGTAGGACCTCCGCTAGAGCCACCCCCGCTTCCAAAGCCACCACCATGGCTTCCATTGGAATGAAATCCACTAGCATCACTTCCACTATCGAAGCCACCACCACTGCCAAAGCCTCCACCACTCAACCTGCCAAAACTTTCACTGCTAGATGTGATAGGAGTGGTGAAGCTAAACTGTAAGGGTACTTTGTTCGCCTTGATAGTTTCGGATCTCTCAGAGGTAGAAGGGATGTTGATTGAGGGGACTGTGTCAGACATGTACACAGACATGGGAGGCATTAACACTCCTAGCTATCTCTCATGATCCTCGAAAGTGGCCCCTTGTACAATGTTAGGGTTTTTTGGAGGAGCACATGGTTCAATCAGACTAGAGAGACTAGCCAAGAGTTCTATGCTTGTTCGATCTTTTCCAACCATATATTTTATTTTGCTGATATCCCTAGTAGCCCTAGCCATCTTCGGGTCCTTTTCCAAGTCACATAGCCCTTTGCTAAGGACAAAGATATACTTTGAAGGAATGTGAATGACCTCGTACTCATCTATCGATGAACGTGTAGTAGATGCAAGAGGAGTGGGGATGTGGTCAGTCTCATCGGAGACCCCTACCTCACTCCTCGACAACTTCTCCTATGCAGCAAGACCAATGGTGGATCCAACAAAAAGGCTTGTAGAGAAACTAGTAGTGACCTTCGTCCTCTCCATAGAAAGGTGTCGTACACTTCTCCTAACAATATATTTGGAGGTTGTGGATTGGGTTGTGATGCTAATAAAACTTCACAACACTCAAGGGCACAATGATCACAAGGTATAAGGGAAAAGCCTCAACACCAATGAATGAGTAGAAGTTGGTTCACATCAGGTTCACCAAAACTGTAAGAGAGGGGGACCAACCACATCAAGGCCCCAGGTCATAGAGAGTCAAGAGTGGAAGGCTGCCCTAGCTTACCTCACTCTAAAGGGGTGTTTGAAATGAGGGACGAGAATGATGACAACTATAAAGTACTTCAATCACCTTTCAGACCTAAACTTTAGTTTGGGCTAGGTGAGCTAGCTTTTTGGAGTTGGTAATGTGCCTCAGACAACTCTCTATCTGAGGACGACAACGCAGTTCTGGGATGTCAGCGCAGCGCGCTGGCGTCTCTCAGGTGTGCTAGCATTTGTAGGGCTAGAAAATAGTGAACATAGTAAAACTGCCAAAAAGACCTACTGACAGCCTGGCTAGTTCAATCTAGATGGTAAAAACAAAATGAGAAAGTATGCAAAATAGATACTGAAACGATAAAGTAAATAGACAAGAACTAGGGTGACAAAGATAATCTCACAAAAGCGCCTATTTACCAGCTAGCCAAAAAGCACGTTCTCCTGTACACAAGAAAGAGAGGAAAATTTGTTGGGGCTGTATAGGGGCCTACATTAGTCAGACCCCCATTTTGGTGTTTCCACCTCCACGGATAGCCAAATAGCAATGATAGAGGAATGTATGATAAAGAAGTACAAAAAGAAGGAATGCAATTAATGCTACAAAATAATAAAGTGCTACTCAACCAAATCACAAAGGAGACGAGTAAAACGTTACCACCTCCACCAAGAGCTCACTAGCCAATGGAGGAGAAAAGAGGACTTGAAAAATCACCACAACCTCAACCACGATGAAGGGAGGTTTTGCAAAACCTCAAGCCCACGCTACAATGGCTTGCTTCACACTTGCTTTATGGAGTTGATAGAGTGTTGTTGCTATTTTAATGGAGTGCTAAAGTGTTGTTGAGAGTGAAGGTTGAGAATGCTTGAGAATTCCAAAGAGATGGAAAAAAGATGGGAAAAAGATGAGTTGAATGAAGAATTGATGAATTTGAAGGAGAAGAGGAAAGAATCTGTCATTTTTAGGGTTGGTAGGTCGAAGAGGGATGTTACAAATTGTTCCTAATATGAATTGTAACACCTTTGTCCACTTCAGACACAAGAATCTGTCAGGGACATAAGTGTGTTGTGTGGGCGTCCCCGACAAATATTCTTCTATTGACACAACATATGGATGCGAAGTGGAAGGAAGTCAGTCAGCTGAGGTGGAATTTTGCCTTCGGATTTGGTTTTCTAAGGTGAGGATGTATGAAAGGGGAATTTGCGCAAGGAGTGCAAACTTTCTCCTATACATGTTATAATATAATTGATTAAAATGTCAATGGTGGTTTAGTATGATGGTTAAGTTGTTGTGGTGTTGTTCTTACCATTAAGGTTCAAACCCCATTGGGTTTAATTGTTTAATGTTTAAATCGGGGATGAGGTCCCTCATTTGTGACCTCACCAATTCATAGCTCCGAGTCAAAAGTATTTACCCCTTAAAATAATAGTATAATTGATTGAAATAGTCACAACCATGAATTTTTCGCAGAAATGAATTGCTAGTGGTGATTGAAATAGTCACAACCATGAATTTTTCATGATGGTGAATTGCTAGTGGTGAATTTTCCTTGAGGTGAATTTGTCATGACGGTGAATTTTCCCACAGTGAGTTGCAAAAAAATAAATTATGATTTCAAAAAGCATTAAAAATAGAAAATGCTTTAAGAAAATATTATATAAAATTATAAGATTAAATAATAATAGTACATGTCTTTATGGTAACATAAATTTATAAAAAATATTAAATTTAAAATAAATTTATTTAAAAAATAAATTCTTATATATTAGTGATATAATTAAAAATAAATCTATTATTTTTTAGGCAAGTACTAAAAATGGTGCCACTAAATGTCATAAGTTACCTTCCAAATATTTTGTAAATTACAATGTACATGCTATCCACACTGAAATGAACCTATAACTCACATGTTCAAATATTTAAGTCTATCAAGTACTTGCACTCCAAGCTCTTGGAAACCCACTAGAAATTTGTGATTTGTGGGAGAAAATGAGAAGTTGGGTCTGCACTTCAAAAATCATTGCTTGTAGTTTAATGGCAAGCATAATTTTTGAAAGCATGGAGTTTAAATGAATGTACCCTAGGTCAAAAACACTATTAATGGTTCTCATACAAAGGTTGTTGCAATAGAAATACACAAAATGACCTCCTTGGTCTTGGCAGTTGCATCGGGTACAAACTTTAAGTTACATTAAAAGTGCCCTAGATTTTTTATTATTTTCAAATGTACTATTAGTACTTTTTCATCTAGATTAACATGAAGGCTGTAAAAATGGTAAAATCTTCCAACCAATCACATAGTCTATAATTTTTTTTAATTCTTTTTTTTTTAAATTTTTGTATATTGACTTTTGAAAAGATAAATATTTATTTTAGTTTGAAAAATCCTAACATTTAATTGGCTAACAAGAACAAATAATAATCTACCAATTAAATAATTTTCATTGCATAGTCTTGCCAAAGGCAAGTACTAAAAATGAAAGAGGTGTATAATTTTAATTTTAACTTAATTAGATTACTCAATTATTATTAATTAGTAGTGTTTGTAAGTGATTTTTTTTTTTTCATAGTGTAATATATAGACTATTCTTTATACATGTATATTATTGGTATGTGAGATGGGGTATATACGAAGATTGCAAGACCGCATATCATTGATATAACTATGAATGTGATTCTTTGCAATCAATATTTATCAATGTGGGTAGATGCTCTTTTAATCATAAGCCTTTATTATTATATCTATAGATCATCAAGTGTTAGGTAGGTGACATTTTGGTGCAGGGGCACCATGGCAAGTTTGCAAATAAGGCCTTAAGTTTAGTCTTAGGTTGATTTTTGGTGTGTTGAGTCTTAATAAGGTCATAATAGACCACTTCAAATGTTTTCAAGTCACTCTGAGTCAGTTCTAGGCTTGTGTGTCAAGTTTTGTGCTTTTCTTGCAAAATGTTGTAAAAATGCAAAATTGCAAAAAGTGCAAAAGTGGAAGTTGTAGAGTCATAAGTTCAAAAGGTGGTTAATACCATTGAGTTTTGAGTCGAACAAGCATAAATTGGCCTCACAAAACTTGAGGTAAGGTTGGAGATTTATATTTGAAGTTAAATCAATAAGAAATTCCCTGTTTTCATTGAATTTTCTGTGAGTTTCTTTCAAACGTTGCTGTTGTAGGTCATTGTACGTATTTGTATAAGATAATATTGATCAAAAGGTGGTTGAAGTTGATATAGGAATGTGTTAAGAGCATCTAGGCTTCTGAATGGTTTGATTTCATTAAGAAACAAGGTTTTTATAGTCATTTTCCTATAGGCAGTCAGAAAACCCTGAACTTGAGGGTTTGAAGTAATAAAATGTAAACCTAGGCCATTCCACCTAGTGAAAATTGAAATAACTTGGTGGAATGGCATGGATAGATGTAGGTTATTGTTGTATGTAGGTTTTAAGAGCATGGGAGGCCTTTTATAGGATTTTGATTGCTGCCCTAGGTAATATTTTATGAGATTTTGCTTGAAAAGTGATGGCTAAGAATGGTAGGTTGATGAAATAGCATTGAGAAAGTAAGGGAGTGAGTTTTAAAGCATGTGAAAACATATTTAAAGGTGTTTGAGGCATTGGAAAAGTGGTTTGAGGCTTGGAATAGTTAGCTTTAATAAACCCTCATGAAACCTAGCCTAAAATGGCTTAACAAGGGTTTTGATGATTTAGTGACTTTTCAGGGGTTTCCATTGTTAAAATTTGTTGTTTCCATTCATTTGTAGCCTATATAGAGCATTGGGATCAGATTTAATGTATTGGGTGAAGAGTTTCATGGTGTTTCTTTGTTAAATTGGCCTATTTGGAGTTCAGAGGTAGTGTAGCAACAATTAATTGAGGATGATGTTCTGAAACAATCCTATCCCCTCTAAAGATATGTTTTAAAATGCCATAAAGGGTGTCAGGAAAGCTAGTCCTTTGGTGGGTTTGAGGATATTTGTGAAAGATATGTTTAAATTCCATGGTTTGGAATACTACATGGAAGTGTAAGTGAATGGTAAGTTTGAATACTAGATTGAGGGTTTTGAGATTGAAGATTGTTTGAAATTGATCGAATTGTGACCGTTGAAGGTTTTTCCTCCCTGCTCTACATTAGGTGGTATCAGAGCATATGTTCTGATTGAAAGTGGGAAAGTGAATGAGAATTGGCATAAGCAAGATGCCTCCAAAGAACAATCCAATGACCAAATAGGTTAAAAAAATGAAGGAACAGTAGCTCTAGAAGGAGAGGCTCTATAAGGAGTCACAAGAAGCAACCCTAGCTAGAATAGCAGCCCTAGAGAAGAATCAGAGAAAAGGAATGGTCAGTGGTGACCATAGTGATAAGGAGGATGAGGGTGAGAGTGAGAACCCTCTAGTAGGAGTCCATGATGAGGATGAAGACTTGGACCTTGAAGAGAAGAGAATGGTCAAGATGCTAAAGGCTGTTAAGGGGGATAATGCTCCTAAAGTGAAAGTTGAAGTGCCTATGTACGATGGAAAGATGGACAGTGAAGAAGTTTTGGCTTGGATTGATGCTTTAGATAACTTTTTTGAATGTGTGGAGATACAAGATGATAAGAAAGTGAAATTTGCAAAAACCAAGTTGAAGGGCCCTGCCCTAACATGGTGGAACTATGTCCAAGAAGAAAGAGTCAAAAAGGGAAAGACAAAGATATGTTCATGGGACAAAATGGTAGCAAAGGTAAAGACACAATTTCTACCTACAGATTATGCAATACAAACTTTTAGGAAGCTGCAAAATTTAAGGAAAAAGGATTTAGATGTGATGGCATATATTGAGGAATTCCATAGGTTGAGAAATAGAGTAGGACATACAAAAGATGAGGTAGAAAAGGTTGCAAGATATGTGAATAGGTTTAGGCTCAATATACAAGATGAAATTGGTCTTACAACACCTAGATCAATTGAGGAATGTTTTCAGTTGGATGTCAAGGTGGAGGAAAGGATAAAAAGAAGGAAAGAAAGACAAGGAAGAGGTAGAGGCAACACTAATAGAGGAAGAGGTACAAGGTAGACCTATGAAGATCAAGAATCTGTAAGCAAAAACAAAGACCAAGTTGTTGATCAAAGATGTGGTTTTGGAGGTTTTAGAGGAAGATTTGGTGGAGGTAGAGGTTCAAACTCATTTTCAGGAAGATGTTACAATTGAAATCAATTTGGGCATCCAACTTGGAAGTTTCCAAAGAAACAATGTTCTACTTCAAGTGGAGGTGACAAAAGGGTTCAATTGGTGCAAGAGGATGACTGTGAAGGTGAAAAATCTTCTAGTTAGCTTGTTGCTCTAGAAGTTGAGGAATTCTTGATGGTGAGAAGAACATTACTCCAAGCGTCCAAGGAGAAGGATACAACTCAAAGGACACTATTCAGGACAACTTACAAATGTAATGGAAAGGAATGAAAAGTTGTTGTGGATTCAGGAAGTATTGATAATGTAGTATCTATTGAAATGGTTGATAAGTTGAAATTGGAAAAAGTACCTCATGAAACACCATATAAAGTGTCTTGGCTAAATGATGATCAATCAATTTTGGTGAATGAACAAGCTTTTGTTGAGTTTAACATTGGTGGATATAAGGACAAGCTACTTTGTGATGTATTGCCTATGGATTGTTGTCATTTATTACTTGGAAGACCATGGTAGTTTGATAGACATGCCATTTATGATGGGAGAAATAATACATATCAGATTGAGAAAGATGGAAACATTTTTACATTGACTCCATTGGTGGAAGATGTTAAGGAGAAAACCAAGGCAATAAAAGTGATTATGTTAGGAAAAAAGGAGTATATAAAGGTAGAGGAAAACAAGAATATAGAGTTTGCAACCATGATTAACAATAAAGATGCTAGGACAACAGGGTTAGAAAATGATTCAATGTTGGAAAGAAAGGAAGAGTGTGCAACCAATACAAAAGATGAAGATGTTGGGACAATAGGTTTGAAAAGTGATCCAAGGCTTGAAGGTACTAATATGATAGAGGTAAAGGGAAATCTAATTTTGATGGGAAAAGATGATGGTTTGGTGTCAAAGTCTGATATAGAGAAGGTCAGGATGAATTGAATGTGGAAGTTCAAGATTTCTTAGAAAAACATGTTGGGATTGTGATAGGAACAATTATTTGTCTAGTGAATATAAAAGAGGATAGAAGGCAGTTAGATTTTTTTAGGACAGAGGTTGGTAAACTTGATGGTACAAAAGTTTGGGAACCTGATAAGACAGTGGCATTAGGGGTAGAGAAACTGAAAGATGAAATGAGGACAAATGATGAAATGAAACAAGGTGAATGGAAATAATATGAAGGTGAGTTCAAGTATGCTTCAAAGGTAAAGAAGAAAGCAATCCAAGAAAAAGTTAGTAGAGATGTGTTTGCAAGTGTTCAAGATGAGAGAAATGTCAGAAAACATTCATCAAGCTAGTTTACCAAGATGGAGCAATTGCTAGATGGCAACGAGTTCAATAGTGCAAAGCACAATGCAAATATGTAGTATTTGACTCAGTGGAAAGGTGTACTTGATGAAAGGGATTTTGGAAGACCAAAGAGATGGTATGGACAAGTTGCAGTTCAATTCTCAAGGGACTTGGAATCCTTTTCAGTCTAGGTGTATGGTGTAAGGGCACCATGGCAAGTTTGTAAATAAGGTCTTAATTTTGGTATTAGGTTGATTTTTGGTGTGTTGAGTCTTAATAAGGTCATAATAGACCACTTCAAATGTTTTCAAGTCACTTTGAGTCAGTTCTAGGCTTGTGTGTCAAGTTTTGTGCTTTTCTTGCAAAATGTTGTAAAAATGCAAAATTGCAAAAAGTGCAAAAGTGGAAGTTGTAGTCATAAGTTCAAAAGGTGGTTAATACCATTGATTTTTGAGTTGAACAAGCATAAATTGGCCTCATAAAACTTGAGGCAAGGTTGGAGATTTATATTTGAAGTTAAATCAATAAGAAATTCCCTGTTTTCATTGAATTTTCTGTGTGTTTCTTTCAAACGTTGATGTTGCAGATCATTGTATGTATCTGTACATGAGAATATTGATAAAAAGTTGATTGAAGTTGATAGAGGTATGTGTTAAGAGAATCTTGGATTTTGAATGGTTTGATTTCATTAAGAAACAAGGTTTTTATAGTCATTTTTCTGTAGGTAGTTAGAAAACCCTAAACTTGAGGGTTTGAAGTAATAAAATGTAAACCTAGGCCATTCCACCTAGTGAAAATTGAAATAAATTGGTGGAATGGCATGGATAGATGTAGGTTATTGTTGTATGTAGGTTTTAAGAGCAGGGGAGGCCTTTTAGAGGATTTTGATTGCTTCCCTAGGTAATATTTTATGAGTTTTTGCTTGAAAAGTGATGGCTAAGAATAGTAGGTTGATGAAATAGCATTGGGAAAGTGTGGGAGTGAGTTTATAAAGCATGTGCAGAAATATTTAAAGGTGTTTGAGGCATTGACAAAGTGGTTTGAGGCTTGGAACAATTAGTTTCAATAAACCCTCATGAAACCTCGCCTAAAATGGCTTAACAATGGTTTTGATTATTTAGTGATTTTTCAGGGGTTTCCATCGTTAAAATTTGTTGTTTCCATTCATTTGTAACTTGTATAGAGCATTGGGATCACATTTAATGAATTGGGTGAAGAGTTTCATGGTGTTGCTTTGTTAAATTGGCCTATTTGGAGTTCAAGGGTAGCATAGCAATAATTAATTGAGGATGATGTTCTGAAACAATCCTATCCCCTATGGAGATATGTTTTAAAATACCATAAAGGGTGTGAGGAAAGCTAGTCATTTGGTGGGTTTGAGGATATTTGTGAAAGATATGTTTAAATTCCATGGTTTGGAATTCTACAAGGAAGTGTAAGTGAATGGTAAGTTTGAATATCAGATTGAGGGTTTTGAGATTGAAGATTGTTTGAAACTGATCTAATTGTGACCGTTGAAGGTTTTGCCTCCCTACTCTACATCACATTTACCTTGAAAACCTATATCATTTTTATGTCTTCATGTTTCTTGGAAAGTGTTCTAGGGGACATGAGAGAAATTCATTTAATATTGGAATATTATAATTATATTTTCAAGAGGAAATTTAATGTTGGTGAAGGTATCCCATCACTAGAGGATAAATTATCCCTTCTATGCATCCACATTGGGAATTTGAAGGGTCTTGAGTGGGGTGCCCAAGTTTGGAGGGAAACAAGTGTCCATTGGTGTTCCATATGGAAGCTGAATAGTCATCTGAGCATCTTGAATGGAAAAAGATGAAGACACTATGGGTTAGGCACACATGTTGGAGCCTTGTGCACATTAATTAATTTATTATCATGTGTCTTGGTGTTCCAAGGAAGGGGTGTGGTTTTTTTCAAGTGGTTTTGGCACCTCTTGTTTTGGTTTACCATTGTGGTTTTGCCTCCCACAAGTTTTATAAATTGGAGCCATGAGATGGTAGTTTCATCATGTGTTATTTGCAAGTGTATGGAAGCATCTGGGTTGTAAGAAATTAGCAAGGAAGTATATTGTGGTGTATCTCTCTTGTGAAAATAAATAATATACTTGCCCTTTTTTCTCATGTGGAATTTTTTTCCGAAAGGGTTTCTCTAGACATAAATTTGGTGTCATATTTGTTTTTTGATTTTTCTATTACGGTGAATGAGCAATCACATAATATAATTTGATTAAGTAATCTTATTTTCAGGAATGAATACACGTACATAAGTTAATATTTCAGCTTAGTTCCACCTTGCTTTCAACATCAAGGCCTATGTCATTTTTAAGGGAAGTTGGCATTGCCCACTAGTGATTTTTTAGTGACAAATCTTTGCCAATTAGCAAATAGCTCATATTGGCCAATTTGACTTTGGCAAATATAATGGCAAGTTTCAGGGGCCCAAATTGCCTATATCATATAATTTATCGATCAATTGCATGTTAAATTGCTACAATTCATTTATGAGTCATTTATAAGTAATATTTTTTCCACTATAAACTATGTATTTATAATAGGGAATGACCCATAATTTCAAAGGCATGTTTAAAGTTAATGAAATATTTACCAATAGCATAGAATATATTTATTAAGATCAATTACACCAATACCATTATAATTTCATCCTAATTGTAGGGTCATAATTGCCTTGAAATCATAACATATGTTTTGGATCACGATCTAAATCACCCAACATTTATATGGACCATTTTACCTCATGTGAGATTCACCAAATATTTACTCTAATATTTTTCAATCACACAAGATTCATCAAATGTGAATTTATATAATGCAATAATAAATTGGAATTAATATTTTACACATTTTATTATACTCTCAATTTGGATCGATTAATTATTGAATCTTTACATCCTTTGGAGAATTTTATTTTGGACTCCATTCTTTGATTTCTTCTATGCCCAATTCCTACTTGCTACCATAAATTATATTTGTAGTGAGTCAATGAAAGGTATGTGATAATTTATTTATTGTTTTATAATATAAGATTCCTCCTATTCATACAAAATGGTTTAGATCATTGTTACAAATGATACTAGGTAACTTGAGATATCTAGGTCCTAGGTATATATTAAATATGATTTTATTTGTTTAGCTTCATTGTTACATAATACAAACTATATCAATAAGTGTTAGTGCTTAGTCTTTGACAATGAGTCATAACCTTAAACACAAGGACATTTTTTTGCAATTTCTAATTCTTGAGAGATTTCGAGTAGGATTCGATTTCTTCAAAGTGATAAATGATGCTCATCAAAATAGAATCATAATGTTGTACTTTGACAATGCTTGTGGTCCATTAAATCAACCTTCAAAATTAAAATTTGTGTCATGTATTGACAAAAGAATATCTCATATGATGATTGCAATGAGTTGCATGATAATGCCAAAGGTTATATTCAATAGGAGTTTTAGGGTACAAGAATGATAATATTAATAAATCCACCTCAAAAAATGATGAAAAAAATGAGAAAAAATAAATAATAAATGAGAAAATAAAAGATGGGGTGTGATTGGGATCTAAGTTCAATTGTTTGTGCTCAAAAAAATAATTAATAAGATTAGAAATTACCTTTCTTATATGCAAGAAAGATAAGGAATAATCACACATTAGACATGAGGTGGATATGTAATAAAGAAATGATACAATAGCTTAAAATCTAACAATATCCCTATAAACTACATGTAGCCATGCATAGCAGAGAATCACCAAAGAACGATTACAAATTAACATAAGAAAAACTTGCAATCATGAGGGAAGGTTAGACACAAATTTTTAAAACATTCATTCAATTCTTCAATGAAATGAAAACACAAAGTTTGGGCCAAAAATCCATGTACAATGGCTATGTTAAAAAGGTAGCTAATTGCCATTAGAAGTTCATAGATGTAATACCCCTCTTGCAAAGCTCTTCAGATGAGAGACTGGAAAAAGAATACCTCCTTTTACATTCATATTTCATATTTATAGAGTTTCCTTCCTGTTGAGAATCTAACTTATTCTTAAAGATCGATTACAATAAAAAAACTTTTCACTTACCCTTGCACATAACATTCTACTCATAGAAGGAGTTAAAACATTATTAAAATGAACCTTATAATAAAATATATATTTGAGCTCAAGATTGATTGGTAAACCATCATCATAGCATCCTACATACATTGTAGGTTTTTTCCTATTGGGATTATTCCATCCAAAATCTTAAAAATTAGATATGTTTGGTAATTCATTTAAGGACATGTTTACTTCCCATCTTTTCAATAATTGTTTAAGTCGGTTAACTTACTTCTTCAAAGTTTGAATTTTTGTATCCATTCTTATATATATTTGCTCTAAAACTTGAAACTCTATTGCATGTTGGGAATCATGACGAGTGTTCTTCCCATGACTTCTTATCTCAAATATTTCTTGTTGCATCTAAACTAAACTTAAGTCTTAGCACTCTATATAATTTTACAAGTTGTCATCCATGGTTGTATCTATAGACCTCAAGCCCGATACAATAATCTCTCTTTCTACTTTTAGTGAAGCTCAGTCTGAAAGAAGTTTATCATCCATTGATCTTTCTTCATCATTCTCAAAATAAAATTTCATGCTACCATTATTATAGAAAGGTCTGATAGTAAATTATTTGAACTAGCCAATTTTTTTTAAAAAATCAATCTCTTTATGCTTAGCAAGACTATTTGAAAAGCACTACACATACAAATTTCATTATTGCGAGCATCACCAAAGAATATAATCTATAGCTCCTCCTTTGTTTGGACTCCAATCAAAGCATGCAACTAGCTGAGTAGACAATGGGTTAGAAGATATAATATTTACTTTACCCATTGTCCCATATGTTCTTCCCTCTATATTTTTGAAATAACGCTCACTAGGGTAGGAATGTTTATAAAGAGATAAGGATCCATCCTCTCCAATTACCATAAAAAACTCCTGATTAGTGGGAGATGCTTCACTCTCATATTATTATTCCAATGGCCATCTCCTTTGTGATACTCAAGATTTCCTTTTTTGGATGTTGATTTTGTAGTTCAAAAACATGAAACTGTGATTCAAATATGGTTACCACACACTTGTTCATCTCAATATCCTTGTAATTGAATACCACATAGCCCACTCTTGAGTGTTATCTCCCATTGAACCTTTCTAGTTCTTAAATAATTAAGTTTTATATCTCAATTATCATGGCCAACCATAACACATCATTCCTCATCATTGTATGAGTTACAAAATGCAACACTCTAACAATCTTGTGTTGTATCCCTAGTTTCAAGTTCAAATAGGTGATTGGAACATCTTTTTGTTGTTGATCCCAAACACACACTTCCATCCCTTCCACCTATTATAATTTTAAGAGCCCTATTACCAATTCCAAGGTCACCATATCCATCAATAGCATTTATAATTGTTTTATTTAGATGAAAAAAGGAACACCCAATTTCTCCAAATCCCATATGTGAAGATTTCCTTTGAAATTGCCACTCACATTTGTTTGAAATTACCTAAAGTCTTTTCAACAAGTCCATTCTATACAAATCCCACACCATTGCATTCCATGAAACCACACTTCTTTGAAACATTTGCACCTTTTATATGCTTCTACGTTTCACATATAGGTCTGATACAACATTTCATACTACAACATCTAGTAAAACTCCTCTATTTGTTATGTTGCATCACCATTTTTAATAGATATGTGCCTCAATTTCTTTAAGGAAATTGCTTAAAGAGTTAAAATTCCATGTCTATCCTTCCACATTGTGCAGACATGTTCCTTTGGGGCTCTCAAACTGACAACAATCTTTCATAAACCTGTTTCAAAGGGCTATTCATAAACTGTTCCAAAGCTCTGATTTTGACATATCAGGATATAACTCTTCCTCAATCATGGTGTGGGCAGGGAGAACACTACCATTTTCTAAAAAAAATATTAAAACAAATTCAAGAAATCCATTTTATGCAGGTCCATGCAATCATGGCGGTCATGAAGAAGACACCATCTTTGGGGTGTTTGATCAGAAAGTTTAAGTGCTTTGTTTATGCTTCAATATTTTCATACATGTTTACCAGAGTATTTTCATCTATAATAGATCAAAAAATCCCTCTATTATTCTTTGATAGGTGACCATACGCTATTCCAAAGCTCCCATTTTGTCCTGAACAGAGAGGATGCTGATGAAGGCTGTAGAATTTGGCTTTACAAGCTGCAAACAACATTTGCTTGAATTTTTTTAAGTCGTATAAAAAAGTCCATTTTGTATTTAGAAGCTCCCAACTCATGAAGATATGGAGGGTATGGTAAAACTTCAAAATATTCACAATCCATTGACAAATTAGAGGGTTTTGAAACCAAAGAAAATGTTAACAAAGATTTCAAGAATTCGGGAGTTGCTTGAAGTAGAAAAATGTCAAAAACAACATTAATGATATCAAGTTTCTACAATTCATAATGTTCGTAATTTCTTTTACATCTAATCCATAAATCAGAGAAAATAAAAAACAACATTCCTTTTATTTTTCAAGGATTCAGGAGGTTTTCAAACCTCAAACTTCCTCAAAATAAGACCTTTTGTAACTTTAAAACTTGCCTACAATGTAGTTTTTGGAATTTAGGCATTTTTCTAACTTTCTAACTTTCCTTTTAAGGTCAATTTTGGGTTTTCAGTGAACCTGCTAACTTGCTAGCTTTTTAACTCATTAAATAAAGGTTAATGTTAAAGTTTTAGCTAGTTATCTAACTTGTTAACTTTTTGAAAGGAAAAATAAAATTTGAAGAAATTTTAACCTCAAAAATTGTTTGTAAGACACCAAGCAAGTGTTAGGAGTTAATCCAATCTCTTTTAATTAGAAGTAATTTTTCACTTGGAAAATGACACTATTGCATAAAATGATCCTATGATGGACTTTGTACACTTGTTTTCCTTAGTTTATTTGAATTTCCTAAATTAATTGTTTTCTTAACCTATCAAGAAAATAATAAAATTTTAATATCTCCCAAATGAACATGAATCCACCCTAGAAATTTTTCATGTTGTGTGTGATGGAGACATGATCATCCCTATGAAACAATGTTATCCCAACTCAAGCAAATCTCTAGATTTAATTATTTTTGTGAATACCAATTTAACTGTGCAATTGCTTCAAGAGTATTGAATGAAATGATGAATGATCTTTCCTTCAAGCATTTAAAATTAATACACAAATTCATCTAAGCATAATGCAATAATCCCACACAAACTTGATTGAGTACAACATTTCAAAAGATGATCAACTATGATAATTTGGTGTGAAAAACTCATGACACTGATATTTTGTGATATAAATGAAAAATAGTGGCTTGAGTTTGAAAAGCAATACTATACTTGAAGTCGACTAAGGAATTTGAGACCAAGGACAATAGACTCAAACATGTTATTAGAAAAGAGGAGCTTAATACATAGTGATGCTTGCTTGTTTGACAATCAAGGAAAAGTTTAAAATTTGATGAAGTAAAAAATGGGCCAAAAAGACAATAACCCAACCACACCTAGTGATGATGACACAACTAGGATTCTTAATAGTAATGGTTTTAATCTATGGATAAGATTCCTTTGTGAGACCCCACCCTTTTGTGATCCTATTGAGTCTATGTGTCTTTGATGGTTCTTGTCCAATATTTGATGTGCCTTTATAGTTGGATACTATACTTGAGTTTATAAATGGGGTTCATATGCTTGACTGTTATTAGATAAGGTTAATTGAATAATTATATCTATATAATGGTTATCATGATTTCTCTGTGATAATTAGATGTGTTCTTTTGATTTATTATGCAAGTATGTGTTGAATGAGAAGTTCAGTCATGATGGGTTAATGGTTTTTTAGTTGCTAGTAGTAATATTATGTATAGTAGATGTATTGAGTTATAGAGGTTGTTGAGATGATTGCTTAGATGATGTATATTTATTTTCTCATGGATGGTATTTGGATATACTTATGGATGTTATATTTTATGTTGATTATTCGATTCCATATTGTGACCATACTCATAGTATAGGATAAATACACTAGATCCATACAGATTTGAAGCATATTTAATCCACTAAGCCATGATCCCAATGTGATATTTGAAATCAACAAGAAGCTAAATAACCATTAAACTAACATGATATCAACACAAAAGATTAACAATACCCTATTCTAATACCTCGAATCTTATCCCATTGTTGGAGTGGTGTTGCATTGATGTGGAATGGCAACCCTTTCCTAATCACTGGATAATATGAGCTTGTTCCAATCGATTTTATTGAAGAAAATCGATGAAACTGTTGAGATATGTGTGAAACATGATCTAAAACTAGTTTAACATGATAAAGATGAGTGCTAAATGCTAATTTTTTTGATAAAATGGATGCAATCTATGCTATGTAGAAACAAAGTTCAAATATAGAAGTCATGGATGCAAACTATGCTAAAATGTATGCAAGATAATCTAAAATGGAAGCCATTAATGGATGCTTAAGCTAACATGGATGAATATTAAACTATGATGCTAAAAAGTGCTCAATGTGGATGCAAGCGAGTATGAATTTCAATAGCATAACTTTTCTATCAAAAGGTGGATCCATTTCTCTCCAAATAGTGAAGTATTTGGAATGCAAATAAAAAATCCAAGGCTCAAATCGATTTGGTCAATCAATGGTCAAGATGAAAAGGAGGGTGAAACATGGATCAAGTATTCTCATCAATGGATGAGAATCAAAGATCACATGGATCAAGGAAAGATCAAGGGATAAGAATAGTTCAAACAAACACACTTTGTAACAACTTTCAAAGTTTGCTAGGAAAGGATATTCCATTTTTTAGAGCAAAATAGGAGAATATTCCTTTGGAATATTCCCTATGCAAGTGGATTGGAGGGGAAATTAGCAATTTAGTAATTAAAACTAAATTTGAATGTGCAAGATGAAGAATGTGAGGATATTCATTAAATTATTTATTTATTTAATGAAAAGGGGATGCAAATATGATATTTAATTAAATAGTTTAGGGTTATTTAATTAAATAAGAGGACTTAGGATTTAAATTAAATAATTCGATTTATTCAATTTAAATAGGATAAGAGATGAAGGTGAAAGGGGGTGAATTAACCTAATTTAAATCAATTAGATCAATAGATGAAAATGATGCATTTAATAAAATAGCTAGGCTAATTTGATCAAATAGGGGAAAAGAAGGTGAAATTCAAGATGAAACAATGTTAGTGATCAAATTCAAGTGTGTAGTATCATTCAGGACAATTTTAAGTGTCTGCACATGTGATATCCTTTTATGAGATCATTTGATTGGTGTAATTATGAATGATGAATTATATATGTTATTCTATGGTTACTAATTGATTTGTGATAATATGTTATTTAGATTTATTTTGTCTATATATTGCATTGGAACTTTTCGTTGGGTGTACAAGAGGACTATAATGCTAATGGATGATGGAGTCATTTAGCCACTTTATGTCTTCCAGTGTGATTTTAGATCAAGGCATAGAGTCCTAAGGTCTATTGGCCATGATGTTAAAAAATGTGATTTTTAATATATTGTGATAATGTGATTATGTTCATGTGTAAGTTTTAACCTTGTGATCTTTAAAGTGATTTTAGGAGGTCTAGGTTGTATTTCATGTTTGGGAAATTAGCTTAGATCTAAGGTGTATAGGTTAGAACATTATTTTTTTCATTTATAACTTTTAAAAAGGTGTTTAGACCCTCCTTTTTGCCCCACTTACAAGAGTGGCGAAAATAGGAGGTAGTTGGGTGGTTGAGTTAGTTGTAGTAAGAAGTTATTCCTTCCTTCTCTTTAAAACTCTTCTTTCATGGAGTGGAAGGGCAGTTGCTTGCTGATTTTTAGCTTTTTGGAGATTTTGTGATCTTGTTTTTGAGTTTCTTGAGGAGAGAGAGAGAGAGCAGAAGTGTTGCAGTTTGGTTGTCATTGATGTCAAAGTTCTATGGAGAGTGTTGTAGTTTGGCTGTTTGGTTGCAAGAGTCTATGATAAATGCTTCACATTTCTTCGTTGATCATGTTTTGCTCCCGTGGTTTGGAGGATAGCTTTTTGTCGTGTCAAGAAATGTGTGATCCAAGTTTCAGGTCATTTGAGTTACCAGAAAGGTGATTTTGATAGTGGAAGATTGGAGATTGTGTTGATTTTATGAGGATGTTCTTAGAGGTGTGAAGGTTAGCTCTACATATCTCCACATTTGAAGTTATGGTTGTGTAGTTCAGAAATTAAGTTCATTGATATGTGAAGGTGTTCTATCCAAAGTTTCATGTCAGTACTCCTTCCACAAAGAAAGTTAGAAGTGACAAAGTAACATACTATGTTGTCCAAAGATTGGTTTCAATGTCTGTTGGCTTGTACCAACTTGTTGCTGCATGAAGTTATGAAAGGGATGTATGAGAGTGTTCCTAAATATCATGCAATGCTTGTTGATGTTTTGCAAAGTAGTTTTGACTTCTCCAATACAAGTTATGATTTGGAATGAATGTTTTGCTGGCTTGTGCTCTTGTTGAGGCCAATTAAGGTATGTTGATGGTGTGCACCACAAATTCAAAATTGAGTGAAGGTTAAGGAGTGATTGAAGGTGTTGAATGGGTTATGCCAACTCATTTGGGAGACACAAATAATGTTTTATCATTCTTGTGTACCACCAATGGATGTGAAGGCCGACATGCTACATGTTACATATTTTCTTGTTTATGACCGACTTAATTTGTATTTACAAAGAGTGTGGATGATGTTTATAGAAGATCAAAGTTGTGAAGATTGTTTTAGGACCAAGTTAAGCATGTGTTGGGATCCTCACAACATTTTCCTCTTCCTAGTGTTGCATGTAGCCTTTTGGGTCTTGCCCTCTACATGTTTCATGTTGCTTGTTTTATCCTTGGCCAACTTACAAATGTAATATGTTTTTTTGTAGACTGACATGTGAAATGTAATCAATGTGATATCACATGTGTATAAATTGTATACCTAGTTGATCTAGGGGGTGATGGTTACACATTATGATGATTGTGTAAAAGTTTGAAACAGGAAGATAAGCTGTGGTAGATCCTATCTAGTTTCATTTTGATCATATTCTTGTGATAGAAGGACTGAGAAGAAGTGTGCTTAATTATTTGTTGGATATAGTTAGATGAAGGAAATAGCTTCTTAATTGCTAAAGGAAGTGAGTTAGTAGGCAACTAAGAAGATATTTAGAGAGTTAGCAAAGTAGAATTGTAATCATCAAAAGAGAGTGGGCTTAATTGTCAGTTTTAGACAGTGGAAGGACTACCATTCTGTAATCATTCTTGAGTGTGTTCTCAAATTAAGGAGTTGTGGCTTCCTTGGGTGTAGTTTCTGTTGATGATGTTTTCTGCACAACAACAACTCAGACATAATACAATATCCTATCTCTCTTGAAAGGTGAATTTCTATCAGCAAGCCTCAAGAGATAACCCCAAGGTCTCTAATGTTAGGTCTTGACAATGCATAAAAAACTCAGTGATAAATGTGAAAATGCTGGTAATCACAATAGGACCTTACTACAAGCACAAACTGAATCTTCAATTTATCAGATCTAGCAATATGATGATACTTCAATCTTAAATCTAGCCCAAATGATAAAGAAATAACAAAAGATATAAGGTTTCAAAGAATATATTTGTGTTCCATTGAGCTGGGAGTGTGTTCTTTGAAGGTTAGACTCGATTTGGGGCAGTTGATTTGAAAATTATTCAATTTGGTGGTGATTTCTTGGCATTTTCGTTGTTGTTCTTTACTGAGCGATTGATATTTGTTGCCACAATTGGTTTCCGCTTCATCAAATGGTACATATATGATTGACTTGCTTTTGGTTGATGAGTGTAAGCATTTCTTTGGCATTTTTGGTTTGCTTGGAGTTCGGGTTCTTGTATGTTTAAGCATTTTGTGGCTAGGGTTGCATGATACTATTTGATTCTTGGTTTCCCAAGCAAGTTTCGAGTTCACTCTTTCATTTGCATCATAAGATAACTTGTTTGTGAGCCGTGAATACCCATAGTAAGGATTTAGGAGTTGAGAGGATTGAATCCTGAGCTTCCCTGTGCGTCAATGGCAGATTTGTAGGGTTTAATACTTAGGGCATCACCATTTCACCTGAGTTTGCTTTTTGAATGGGCCTAGAATTTAAAGAAAATCTATAAAAGGTCTGTATCAAACTTTCTGCTCGGCCTAGGTTCTCAAAATTTGTGAGCGATCTATCAATTTGAGTGAAATAATGTGACAAGGCCGATATTTGGGTTTTTCATCCATCTCCGGATTTTCCAGTTCTGGTAGATTTTACCGATTTTCCCACTCTTCTTCTTTTTCTCGAAATTCACAAGCTTTCAGAGATTCATCTTCTTCGTGGTTTTCCTTTGACTCTAGATTTTCCCGAAATCCTTTGTTCCTTGGATTTTCCAAAATTTGGAGACTGTCGCTTCGTTCGCTAAAATCCATCCCATGCGGATTTTTCCGAGTTCTGATGGAATGTGAAGAAATATGAAATAGCATGATTTGTTAATGGATGATTATATATTTTATGATTAACTGGTGCTATTTCAAGATCTCATATGCTATGCCTTGATTGATAATGATCAAATTAAGTTGCTAGTAGGTGTTTCATGTTTATTCTACTGGAATCTGCCTCACTTGGAATTCTCCAAAATTCCTCCCTAGCTTGGATTCCGCAGGTGGATCTGAAACTGGAACTCTGATATGATCATTTTATTTGGGATTTAATGACACCTTGCTTATCTGGGATTCATTTTAATGATGATTTTGATTGATTAACCTTTTTTTGTGTGATCTTTACTATGGTTTCCTTTGTTGAGTGCAGGTTGAGTCTAGCAAGGTAGTAGCTGGAAAAGCTAAGGGTGATATGGAGGGATCTTCGGTATCTGAAGTAGAAAGAATCAAGATGGACAACAGGAGTAAGATCCCGGAGAGCAAGATTACTTCTATCTGGTCAGAGGTGACTAACACGAACGTTGGACTATGGGATTATGAAGAATTCAAGGTTAGAATGGTAGTGCAAGATCTTCCTTTGGTGGCTAAAAGGATGTTGGAATCAAGATTGGCGCACGTTGCTGGCTTCCCTTCCATAGTGCAATGTTATGAGTTAGTCCTTGAGTGTGCCAGACATTATGATAGTGATACCCAGAGAATAGTCGGTCCCTAGGGGAGGGTTATGGCAAATTTGAATCATGTCTCCATAGCTCAGACCTTTGATATGTCGAATAGATCACATATGGTGGAATTCAACATGAAGGCAGCTAAAAAGTATTATGATGAGGAGACTGTTAAATCAAAACATATCATCAATTCCTAGTTGGAGAAGCCCAAGTCTCACTATTCAAAACTACCCAAATAGCTATTCAGAGCAAAGTTCAAGAAGGAATATTATGATGCCATTACTCTTCTTAGCAGGTTGGTTGGATTAAAGAGTGTAGGTATGTTTGAGAGTTGGATGTGCCATGTTATTGCAAGGATGGAACAAGAGAATATCAACTATCATTGGTCAGGTTTTATAACTAGGGTGATTCATGAGCAATTATGCAACGTGCTGCAAACCAAGACCTTCACCATGACTTCCTACTTGGTCTATGCACTTGCAAGATTCCATCCGTACAAGGGATTGATTACCAAAGACATCTTTGGGAAAGATGTAATTTACGAGGTTTACCCTTAGTTGCACTTGGGAAGCTCAAGCTACAAGAGGCTGAATGATGCATTCACCATGCATATCACTAGATTGCTTTAGGGTGCAAAACCTATGAGGATTTCAGATCAGGCCAAAGAACTAATTAAGAAATATGGGGCTTGGTTCATTCAGTTCCCAACCTTCTCATACATCAGGATTGATGGGTGTCAAAGGGCTCCATATCGACTTCCAAGGTATCCCACTGATCATATCTTACTCCTGGAGGTCACTAGGCAAATGTGTGACTTTGATGCTATTGTCAAAAGGGACAAACATAAGACTGGGTTTGGTGGAGACTTCCCTTTGAGGATAGGCACTCGAGAGGCATGCCCTTCCATTAATTCAGCTTAGGCTTCAGAAGAGGAGATGAGTACTCTTGGTTTATCTTTCCATTCCAAGAGGTCTAGATTTGATATAACTAGTGAAGCTCAAAAGAAGGCCAGTCGGGAATATAGCCACAACGATGATTTGGAAGACCACTGGGCCAATTGTAGTGATGAATATGAGGTTAGAAAGAAGAAGTTTTCTCGACTTCCAATTGAATCAGTCTGATTATATAATTTGAGGGAAGTTCTAGATCAGATTGAAGATGATGGGGACTTGATTCAAGGCCATGCTTATGAGGCAGTAAAGGACAGGCCAATTGGTGAAGTAGATTGGCTACAAGAAGAAAAGACAGAATTAGGACAGATAATGGATCCCGTCACTAAGTGCACCAAGTTGTGGTTGAAGCATAAGATATGGGAGTTGGAGAATGAAGGTGTACAATGCACCTATGATTTGATGGGAGATCTGGACCCTCATTCTACTTCTGAGGAGTTAGCTGAACAAGAGCCTAAGGGTAAGGGCAAGGTGAGCTCCCCTTTTAAAATCAAGATTAAGAATGTTCAAGAGGGCAAAGCTCAAGAAACAAAAAAATAGAGAAAGGCAATTGCCAAGAAAAGGGGGCATACTTCAAAGACTAAGAATTTTGGAAGAGAAGAAACTGAAAAGAAGGATCTTGAGGTTAGTGCTTCTATGCCTAAAAGAAGGAGAATTGTAAGACTATCGCAAAAGGCAAGCTCCAAGGATGGAGAGGAAGTTAATCCACTTGTGGTAAATGTAGAGAGTTCAAGAGAAAGGACATAGGTATATACAAGGAAATTGAGGAATCCTTCTCCTAAGGATAATGTGCCAAAGAAAGACCCCCCTCTGGTTGCCTCTCATGCATAACAACCTGATGATCTCCCTTCTTCCCATGAAGCCCAAAATAAACCGGGTGAATCTAAAGAAGCTGAGGATTGCCAGGATACAGAAGGAGAATAATTTAATGAGGGTGAGCTTTATAATGCTAAGGTAGAAGTGGAAAAAGTGATGTAGTCTCCCCTGGTTGCATATGAAGATTCACCTATTAGAACTAAAGAAGTTGAATCTCCTCAAAGAGAAGAAGAATCAGTTAAAGTTCCATCACCCATGCACAAAGAAGAGCATATTGGAGAAAAGGAAGATAAGGTCGAAGAGACTCTTGTGAAGCAGGATTTGAATGAAGAAGCGCATAAGGGCCAACAGGAAGAAGTTGGACAAAGTGAAGTACAGTTAGAGTCCACTATTCCATAGTGGCTAGATAAAGAAATCAAGAGAGAGCAAGTTGTTGTGGAGGATACCCTAGCTAATTGGGATGAGTTACTAGCGAAAATAGGAAAAGATAAAGGAAAGAAGAAGGCCAAGGTCATTTCAAAGATTGAAAGGGATGAAGCAAGTAATAGAGTGGTCCACACTACAACTCTTGCTCCAGATAAGAACAGGGATGATGTAACTGGAAAAGATTACAATTTGCTGACTATCAACCTAGGACCCACCTTCGCAGAGCAGGATATTGAAGAATATGAGGGTTCAAGTACGGTAATCTTGGGTAGGTTGAGGAAAGAAATAAAGACTAAACATGAGATGAAGAAGGAGATTGAAGGACTCAAGAAATGTTTAGAGGATCTGATGAATCCATTGCAGTCCATTGGCTCTTCATCCTCTATTGCAAATCTCCTACCCCATGAAATTATCATTGAACTGGAAAGAATGAAGGATAATACTCTTGCTAAAACAAATTGGCTACAAGGGGTGCAAACCAAAGGAAATGATGCTATCAAGGACATTCTCTCAACTGGAGGAGATGCTAAGAGAGCAATTTATTGGTTGAAAGAAGTACTGGCTCAAGATAAGGAAGATGTAGACCTCTTGCTGCAGGAAACCAGAACCATCATGGAGTATACCAAAGATAATCTGGTGAGTGATGGAATTCTCCCTTCCTCTAAAGCTATCGAACCTTGGGAATGGTTTGAAGCTTTGCAAATAAGGCAAAAGGTTATGAAGAAGATACATAAGCAGAGAATGAAAATTGAGGACACCTTGATTGGTATCTATAATGGATGCATTTCTTTCTTTGAGATCATGACAAGGAGAAGGAAGTTTGCACCAAAGCAGTTGAGCTTGGAACAACTGAGAAAATGGTGGCAAGATGTATATTATCTAGCTAATGAGGGTTTGATTACTGAGCATCAATTGGATGATGCGGCCACCTATGTTGCAGTTATTGATAAATATCAGACTTATAAGGTTGAGAGGGATAAATCGGTGAAACAATCAAGGGAAAATATTACATCAATTGAGAGCCGACTTAAGGTTTTTCCTTTACCACCTGTGGCCGACTTGGACAAGGTACTTTTGATGGTGCATGATAGGATGGATCAAAATAAAGACAAAGGGGAAGATAGTTAAACCTGGGCCACATCGAGATTTGTGCTTCCCTGTTATTTTGCATGCATTGGTCTAAGCTACATTGGAGATCCTAGGCCGACTTGGATGAAGTTCAAGCATTTAATGCATATTTTATTTTATTTTTAATTTCCCTTGGCCGCCTTGTTTTGTGGCCAATTATTATTGTAAACCCTAAACTAGGCCGACATCTCTTGGGGGGTTTCTATAAATATGGCATTTTGCTTCATTTGTAAGGGCTAGAAGAAAAAGATAGACAGTTTTGAGTTAGAGCGAATTAAGCAGTAGAGCAGAGTTAGAAGTTATTTCATTTTTCAAGAAAATATTGTAATAGAAAGCTAGAATTGTTGCTTCAGTAGATAATTTGATGCAAGTAATGACATTGTGATGTGGTGCCATAATTGTGTTCTTCTTATCTTGCATGGTTCTTGTTATTCTATCTTTAAAATTGCTTTGAGGAAAATTGATACTTAGGATTAGATCCGATTTAATAATGTTTATGGTTTGATATTTGAAGTGTTGCAGCAATCCCTGGTCCATACTTTTCGCAACGAATTGATTGTTAGTTGCTTTGCAAAGTTAGCCTGGACTTTTATATTCATTGTGCTTAGTTCAATTGTGAAGGTTTATTCATTTCAATTGCAATAGGGTTGTTTGAATGAATGTTCATGATCTGAAAATCTTTAACACCTTAGAAGATTGCATTGTTTCTATAAGATTGTAGATCCATCTGGGTCAAGTAGAAATCAGTTTATGAGGGATTGGTCCATTTTGAGTGTTTTTCATTTACATTTTTAATCTTAGGTTTAGTGTTAAATCTTGAAATCTCTTTGAAACCTTATATCTTTTGTTATTTCTTTATCATTTGGGCTAGATTTAGGATTGAAGTATCATCATATTGCAAGATCTGATAAATTTTAGATTCAGTCTTTGCTTGTAGTAAGGTTCTATTGTGATTACCAACATTTTCACATTTATCAGTGAATTGTTTATGCATTGTCAAGACCTAACATTAGAGACCTTGAGGTTATCTCTTGAGGCTTGCTGATTCAAGAGAGATAGGATATTGTATTATGTCTGAGTTGTTGCTGTGTAGAAAACATCATCAATAGATTGGTGCTAGGAGGGCCTAGATAAGCAAGTTGGATCAATTTTTGAATGCCATCTCTCCTGAAAGATTCAAAAGAAGAACCAGATCTACTCTAGGAGAGGAAAAATTTCAAGAATTACTAGTCCCTACTTGGTCTAGAAGGACCAACAGAAGGGGAGAATCATCATCCACCCATCCACCTTTGTCATCTCCATCATTCCCATCTTCATGAAGTTCATCTTCATCTGAGTCTGAGGACATTCCCATTCCACAACCTCAACTAGTCATAAATCAACCATTACCACCCCCACCTCCACCAATGGCTTTCCTAGCTAATAACCCATCTCCATTGAGTTTTTCCAGTTACAATGTCATGTCCAAGAACCCTGAACACTTCTGTTCAAAGCTCCACGTTAATGATCCCAATAGAACTGCTGAGGAACACATCAGGATCTTTCATATTGGCCTTAAGGATAGAGGAATCAATCATGAGGATGTAGCATGCAAACTCTTTCCTTATTCATTGGGAGAGGATGCATTCTATTGGTACAATCATTTACCTGCTGGGTCTATCCAAAATTAGACTGAGTTAGAGACTTCATTCTTGCAGAAGTTTAGGATTCCCATTAGTCCCAATGAGCTCTATCTTCAGTTCACTAATGTTAAGAGAGAAGTCCATGAGCCTATAGGGTCCTTTAACAACCGGTTTCATCATGCCTATACCCAACTGCAGGCTCCCTATGCTATTGATGAAGCCATTGCTTTAGAAGTCTATTATGAGGGACTTGACATTCTGACAACTACCTTTATGAAGTGGAGGAATAACCCTCCTGATAATCTACTTGATGCATACGTGAAGGCTGTGAAGGTTAGCATTGCTTTAAGGCAACATTGTTCTGGGCCTTTACCATCATTAGGACCCACTGCTCACCTTGGACAAGTCCCAACTCTCAACTAGGCTCTCGCTAACCACACTCCTATCATGAATCCAATACCTTAGTTGCCTCTGGTCCCTCACCCAGGACCTCCTATGAGACAAGTTTCACCCACAATCAGCTACCCTCAACAAAATGTAAATCAACCTCTTCATACATAGCCTCAGGCTAGTTTTCCCACATATCTGCAGAATTCTGAAGTATTAAACCAATCACTGAATGCCAATGTTGCAGTAGGATATTCCCAAAATAATGCGAATCAACCTCCATACAGTAATCCTGACAAGGAGAGACTGGAGGAATTGTTTGAACAAGTGAAGAAGCTGAATATGGAGGTGACTTACTTAAGGATCCAAAACAGTCAATTGCAAGCTGCTCAGAGAAATATGTAGTCCAATCAAAGCAAAGAAAATCGAGAAAATCAACAAGGACAACACTTTGATAGAGGGAAACGTCCTGAAAGAGGATATAACCACGATAGAGGATACAACAATGAAAGAGGATACAACAACGATCGAGGATATAGTAATGAAAGAGGGTACAATAATGATAGAGGGAAAAATTATGATAAAGGGCAATCTTCAGGTTAGAACTTTGATAGAGGACAAGGTGGTGGACAAGGGTTCGACAGGAGATAGCCACCAGGATAGAACATGACTTGGAACACGAGGCCTAACAATGGAGGAGTCCCCATCCCATTGGATCAACCAATCAATCAACCTGTCAATCAAGAGAAGCCTTCTAATGGTGTATATTTAGCTAAGGTTGCTTTATCAGGATGGTGTAGGCTCCATAAAACGAGTCAACATTCTGAGTTAGATTGTCAAGAGTTCCATACGACAGCTTCAATTTTTCAGTATGAAGTGGAGAATAATGCAGGTAGTTAGGAAATGGTGCCATCTACTCCCTATGATTCATCAGTGTTGGTACTGAATCATGCTCCTTTTCCACAAAGTAAGGAGAATGTACCTGAAGAAGAACCTGACCAGCTGAAGGAAGAGGTAGACTAGGTGTGCAATGGGGATGAAATTAGACAGTTATTTGATGAGAATCCAGTGAATGACAATGGCCCCAGGGATAAAGAAGAGGCTTATGTTGAAGAAGTACAGACCTTCCAGAGACCTGTCAAGAAATATGATTTGAGGGACTTTCCACACAGATGTCCACAAGATGGAGGCCCCTTCACCACCTCTATTCCACCGAAAAACTTCACTATGCCTCCTGATCCTAATGCCAACAATAATCCATCACTTCCTCAAGTGTCTAGGCAATATTTATCTCAAGATCAAGGACATATGGACCTACCAAAAAGGAGAGGTGTTGATGCAAACAAGGACAAGGTGATGGAATACCCAAAGGAGACCCCTGCTGATCTAAGTGAGGAACAATTGGCCATGTATGTTCTGAAGAACTCAGAAAACTAAAGGTAAGCCTCTCTGCATTTGATTTATTGAGAGTTCCAACCATTAGGAATGGAGTTCTAGGAGCTTATAATGCAAATTCCATGTCACAAGATAAATCAGTTAGTGAAAGTGTCAATAAAGCATTTAGTTCTCAATCGGTAGGAACGCAAAATCAGACTCATAATCAAGTCCACATGCCTCCTGGAGATAAGGGAAAGGAGAAGGACAAAACTCAAGTTGCTCAAGTGGATACTCCCTTAACTTTGTTTCAAGGGAAGACAAAAACTCCTCCATTCTTGATTTCTGTTCGTATATTTGGTAAGAACTTGCATAGCTGTTTGTTGGATTCAGGTGCTTCCACCAATGTAATGCCCTTTGGTGTATGTAGAGCTATGGGTATTACTCCTACTGATTCCTAAAAGAAAGTTACACAATTCGATAGGACTGAAGTCAATGTTGTAGGGGAGTTAAATATGATTCATATGCAGGTTGCTTCTGATCCTAGAATTCAACAGGTTCTTAATATACAGGTGGCTAATATACCTGATGCTTATGGTGTAATCTTGGGAAGAGACTTCACCAGGGCCTTGAATGGATGTCTCGACTGATCACTCTCACATTTGGCTTCCTTGGAAGGGAGTGCCAAACCATATTAGAATTGAAAGAGAACCCAAAATGAAATACATGATCACAGAATATCAGAATACCTCCAATGAAATTCTGATATCAAAAGTAAGTATGGGTAATTATGTGCTTGCAGCCCCTTTTGAGGAGTCAAATGTAGAGGAAGTCCTGATTTGCATACAATGCCTGTTGATCTCACAACAAAATCCAGTGGTACTGAAGCCTTGGTGGAACCAGTTGAAAATGATGATGATCCAGAAGATAGTCAGCTGGGTTTGCTAGAGAATTTCCAAGAATTCATTCAAAAGTGCATTGAAGATTAGGTTCAGTTAGGTAGAGGAATGAATTTTGGAGAACTACTCTTGTCCAATTGGTGCAGGGTGCATAATGCCTCCCATTCAGAATTGGACTGTTGTTTGTGCCAGGTTGTAGTTGAACAAATACAAAAATGTATCAACCCCACTCCAACAGTCAAAATCAATATCCAAAATGTCCAAGAGGATCCCAAAGGAAAAAGGGTGATGATTTTTGAAGAACCATCCAACAGCAACAATACAAGTGATACAACAAGGAAGTTTGCAATTGCTGGCTATTGGACTTTAAGATTTGATGGATCCAAATCAAAGCAAGGAGCTAGGGTAGGATTTGAGCTAATCAGTCCAAGAGGTAAGACTTTCTTTACTACTCATAGACTTCAATTTCATTGTATGAATAATGTAGCAGAATATGAGGCTTTAGTCCATGGGCTGTTAATGGCATTAAAGAAAAAGGTTAAGATCTTGCAAGTCTTTGAGGATTCTGACTTAGTAGTCAAGCAAGTTAGGAGACAATACTCTTGTCATGATAGAAGAATGACCAATTATAGACATAGAGTATGGGATCTTATTGAAGGATTTTATGCCTTCAACATTCAATTGATTCCACGAAGTAAGAACCAGATAAATGACTCCCTTGCCCAGACAGCTAGTACATTGTAACCTCTGTCTCTTTCTAGATTAAAGAAGTTTACAGTGGAATTGACCCTAGTACCTTCAGTGCCTGACAATGTCACCAACTTCCAGGTATTTAAAGATGAGAAGCATATCTTAGATTTTATCACAAGTACACATGTCTTTGCTTCTCAAATCATTGATGAAACTGAACTCCAAGAAGCAGAGATGGATTTGGAAGGAGTAATTAATTTGAAGACCAATACAATTTCTAGAGGAATGGTGCAATTAGAAAGGATCTTTGATCTGGATAAGGTCAGGAATCAGGAACAGGATGCCAAGAAAGAGTCCATCAGTGGACAATGTGACAAGTATAATATGGGGACTCAGGATGATGTCAAAAATGTCTTCATTGGTAAAGTGTGTACTCCCGAAGAGAGGAAAAGCATAATCGACGCACTACATACATATCAAGATGTGATATCCTGGAGTTATGAAAAATTGAAGACCTATGACACATCAATCATAACTCATACTATCCCTCTCAATCCAAGAGCAAAACCTTTTAGACATAGGAAAAGGCCAATTAATGCCTTACTAGAACCCATAATATAGAAGGAAGTGCAGAAACTATTGTCTGCAAGAATCATATTTCGAATTAGACATTCAACTTGGGTTGCAAACCTAGTTCCAGTGCATAAGAAAAATGGTGAAATAAGGCTATGCGTAGATTTCAGGAACCTTAACAGAGCATTAGAAAATGATAATTATCCAGTACCCTCATTGGATGAAGTACTTCAGATTGTCAATGGATCTCAGATGATGTCTTTCTTGGATGGTTATTCAGGATACAATCAGGTTATAGTGCAATATGAGGACAGACATAAGACTACTTTCACCACCAAGTGGGGTACTTTTGCCTAGAGGAGGATGACCTTTGGCTTGATTAATGCTGGAGCCACGTTCCAAAGAGCCATGGACATTGCCTTCAAAGACATAATTGGTAAGTGCATAATCATTTATATGGATGATCTGACAATCTTTTCCAAGAAGAGAGGTGATCATATCATAGATTTGTGAAAGGTGTTTTAGAAATGCAGAGAGTTTGGTATATCTCTCAATCTAAAGAAATGTATCTTTGGAGTTACAGAGGGTAAATTGCTGGGGCATGTTATCTCTGAGAAAGAAATTTCCATTGATCCAGAATGAGTGGAAGCTATACTCAAGATCCCACCACCTGCTAGCAAGAAGGAAATGAAATCATTCTTTTGCAATATCAACTTTGTGAGGAAGTTCATCATTGGATTCATACAAATAGTCAAGCCATTGAATGCAATGTTGAAGCAGGAGGCCAAAGTTGAATGGAATGCAAAAGCAAAGGAAGCATTTGCAGAGATAAAAAGGGCTATCGCTGAAGCTCTGGTTTTGGTGAGTCCAGACTATGCTAAGCCATTCTATATATATTTGTTTGCTTCTGATCACTCCTATGCTGCTATGTTAACTCAAAAATATGATCAAGGCAATGAACATCCCATAGCATTAATGAGTGCACCATTGAAGGACATAGAGCTAGATACCCAAGTGTGGAAAAGTAGGCTTATGCCTTAGTCAGAGCTGTAAAGAAATTTAGACACTATATCCTCAGAAACAAAATCTTTGCAATAGTTCCTAATCCTACAGTCAAGCTGTTGTTGATGCAGAATGAGCTAGGAGAGTGCAAAGCTAAGTGGGTAACTATGTTAAAAGAGTACGATATTGAGATTCAACCCATGAAGCTAGTAAGAGGGCAAGGACTTACAAGGACAATGGTAGAGACAGGCCCTGATCTTGCATCCCAGCATTAAAATTTAGAAGAAGTTTCTCTTGGCGAATGTTATGATGATATCGTTCACTATCTCTTGACTCAAAGATGCCCTGATCATCTTAATGTAGTACAAAGAAGGGAATTGCACTTTTAAAAAGAGTGATAGTTTCATGCTGAAGGGAGCTGTTCTAAATAAGAAAAATCATGAGGGTGTTTACTTAAGGTGTCTAGGAAAGGCAGACTCTAAAAGAGTAATGTTGGAATTTCACGACAGATATGGTACAGGCCATGGATCAACACCTTCTACAATGAACCAAATTATGAGAGTTGGTTATTATTTTCCTACACTATTCAAGGACACACACAACCATGTCAGGACTTGTCATGTGTGTCAAACTGCAACAATCAGAGAGAAGTATGCAACACTCCCACTCCAACCAGTCTTTGAGGTAAAACCTTTTGCACAGTGGGGGATGGACTTCATAGGTCCAATCAATCCGCCTTCCTTTGCTGGTCACATGTATATCCTTACTGTTACTGATTATTTTACAAGATGGACTAAGGCCCTTTCTTGCAAGCAATGTACTTCCGAGGTGGTAATTAATTTTGTTGAATCAGGTATTATCAATCATTTTGGATGTCCTATGTCTTTGGTTTGTGATAATGGTCCTGCATTTGCATCATTGAAATTTTCTAACTGGGACTTTGATCATGGAATTATCATTAAGTTTGCATCCAATTATTACCCTCAGGGTAATCGTTTGGCTGAGTCTTCCAATAAGACTCTCCTGACTGTTATCTGCAAACTGTTAGAAAGGAATCCAAAGGATTGGTACACCCAACTCAGATTTTCTCTCTAGGAAGATTGTACAAGACATAAGACTTCCATAGGAATATCCCCTTACCACCTAGTTTATGGGTTAGAGCCTGTGTTTCCTATTTAGTTAAAAATCCCCACCTTACAGTTTATTAATGAATATTATGATGAGGGGGATAAACGTGAGGCCAGACTTGCTAAATTGTTACACCTTGAGGGTAAAAGAGACGAAGCCCTGGAAAACTTTGCCAAACATCAGGGGGTAGTCAAAAGATGGTTTGATAAAAGAGCCAAGGTAAAAGCTTTTAGGATTTCTGACTTGGTTCTTTACTGGGATAAAGCCCATGACCGTAAGGGGGAGCATGGAAAATTTAACAAACTTTGGCTTGGCCCTTACTAGATTTTAGAAATCCTGGGAGATAATGCTTTCCGTTTGAAAACTCTCACTGGAGAGGATATCCCACTGCCTGTCAATGGGAAGTATTTGAAGCATTGTTTCCAGTCTTGAGCTATTTTCAGCTCTTTTCCTGTATATAGTTAGATTAGGTTTCTTTTTTGTTTTGTTTGCTTCGCTTTGCTTTGGTTAGAGTAGGTTTCCCTTTCCACTTTGCTTTTGTTTGTTTTGGTTAGTGTAGGTTTGCATTCAGTTTGGTTTGTTTTTGCTCTGCTCTTGCTTTGGAGGTTTCCTTGTTTTCTTCTGGATGTGTTGCACCTGCATGGAAAATGTATTATTATCTGGGACTGTTCTAAGTATTTTATTGGCGAACTTTAGTCTTGTGTCTTGAAAGGATGGTTGAAGTCTTTGTTATTGTCAAGTAGTCTGAATGATTGATTTATAGAAGATGGGTCACTGGTTTTGATTTGAATTTGAAGTATTCTGAAATCTTATATCTTTCATACATCTTAAGAATCTTGATGTTACCGTAGGATCCTTGTGAAATTTTTTCAGGTGAAAAATCCTATTTCTGCTTTAGCGCCATTGTGGTTCTCAACCTTGAGTGTGAACTTCATTATTCACAGGATTGAAATGAAAAAGTGACAAAAAAAAGAAATATCAAAAGAAGGAAAAAGAGAAAATATTGAAAATCAAATGAATTCAGTCTATCAAGAGTATCCAAATATCTCTATCGGGGATATTGATGCCTGTCGGGAAATAAAGCTATGTTTGGGAGAGTCACAACGATAACCTCGTCGGGGCTATAGACGCTTGACTGGCAAGGAAGCTCTCTCTCGGTTGCTTTTGAAGTTAGAATCTTTACGTAGCCTGTCCTGACTAAACTTGGTTTCTACAGTAGCTCAAGGAGGGAAATGAACTCATATGCACACACTTGGATTTTAGCTATGGAAGGTTCAGTCTACCCTTGGTTCTGATTCTTTAATCTTTGCATTTTGATTTGTTTGTCTGATAGTGAGACTGAAACCAAAGATTCTGGGTTCTTGATTCCTGTTTGTCATCAAATGCTCTGGAGCATTTCCCAACAGAGTTGCCATTTGTTGTGCAGTTTTTGCACACACGCCCCGCTGAAAGCAAGGACCTTCCTTTGCTTTCGCTTCTTGGTATTTTAGCCCTTTGATTTTGAGGATTTATCTTGCTTTGGCACGAGCCTAAATTTTTATCTTGCTTGACTAAGTGATTCCCCTGAGTTGCACATTGAAATACCTATGTTCTGGGCAAGGTTCGGGTTTCCTCCCTAGTTCAAGATTTTCTGCCCCAGCTAGATTTTCCCGGATCTTGTTCAAACTTCAGCTAAACGCTACCTTCCAGAGATTTTTGGTCTTCATGAAATTTCGTGTGGGCCGGATTTTTCCGAATTCTGCTCTGCCATCGGGTTTCTGGATTTCTCTAGGTTGTCTTGTCAGTGTCATTAATGCTCATTCGTACGATTGGTGAGGGGTGTATTTAGTTGATCTTTGAAGAATCTAGTGCCATTATGCTGTATCATTTGTGTTCCATTGAGTTGGGAGTGTGTTCTTTGAAGGTTAGACTCAATTTGGGGCACTTGATTTGCAAATTATTCGATTTGGTGTTGATTTCATGGCATTTTTGTTGCTGTTCTTTGCTAAGCGATTGATATTTGTTGCCACAATTGGTTTTCGTTTCATCAAATGGTACATATATGATTGCCTTGCTTTTGGTTGATGAGTGTAAGCATTTCTTTGGCGTTTTTGGTTTGCTTGGAGTTCAGGTTCTTGTATGTTTAAGCATTTCGTGGCTAGGGTTGCAGGATACTATTTGATTCTTGGTTTCCCAAGCAAGTTTCGAGTTCACTCTTTCATTCGTATCATGAGATAACTTGTTTGTGAGCCGTGAATACCCCTAGTAAGGATTTAGCAGTTGAGAGGATTGAATCCTGAGCTTGCCTATGCGTCAATGGCAGATTTTTAGGGTTTGATACTTAGGGCATCACCATTTCAACTGAGTTTGCTTTTTGAATGGGCCTAGAATTTAAAGAAAATATGTAGAAGGTCTGTATCATAGAAGGTCTGTATCAAACTTTCCGCTCGACCTAGGTTCCTAAAATTTGTGAGCGATCTATCAATTTGAGCGAAATAATGTGACAAGGCCGATATTCGGGTTTTTCATCCATCTCAGGATTTTCTGACTTTGGCGGATTTTCTTGATTTTCCCACTCTCCTTTTTCCCGAAATTCATAAGCTTTCAGAGATTCATCTTCTTCGCGGATTTCCTTTGACTGCAGATTTTCCCGAAATCCTTTGTTCCCTAGTTTTTTTGAAATTTGGAGACGGTCGCTTCATTCGCGAAAATTCGTCCTGTGTGGATTTTTCCAGAATATGATGGAATGTGAAGAAATATGAAATAGCATGATTTGTTAATGGATGATTATATATTTCATGATTAATTGGTGCTGTTTCAAGATCTCATACGCTGTGCCTTGATTGATAATGATCGGATTAAGTTTCTAGTAGGTGTTTTCATGTTTATTCCATTGGAATCTGCTTGGCCTGGAATTCTCTGAAATTCCTCCCTGGCTTGGATTCCGCGGGTGGACTTGAAACTTGAACTCTAATATGATCATTTTATTTGAGATTTAATGACACCTTGCTTATCTGGGATTCATTTTAATGATGATTTTGATTGATTAACCTTTGTTTGTGTGATCTTTACTATGGTTTCCTTTGTTGAGTGCAGGCTGAGTCTAGCAAGGTAGTAGCTAGAAAAGCTAAGGGTGATATGGAGGGATCTTCGGTATCTGAAATAGAAAGAATCAAGATGGACATCAGGAGTAAGATCCTAGAGAGCAAGATTACTTCTATCTGGTTAGAGGTGACTGACATGAATGTTGGACTATGGGATTATGAAGAATTCAAGGTTAGAATGGCAGCACAGGATCTTCCTTTGGTGGCTAAAAGAATGTTGCAATCAGGATTGGCGGATGTTGCTGGTTTTCCTTCCATAGTGCAATGTTATGAGTTAGTCCTTGAGTGTGCCAAACATTATGATAGTGATACCCAGAGAATAGTCGGTCCCCAGGGGAGGATTGTGACAAATTTGAATCTCGTCTCCATAGTTCAGACCTTTGATATGCCAGAGAGATCACATGTGGTGGCATTCAACATGGAGGCAGCTAAAAAGTACTATGAAGAGGAGACTATTAAATCATAGCAGATCATCAATTCCTGGTTGGAGAAGCCCAAGTCTCACTATTCAAAACTACCCAAACAACTATTCAGATGAAAGTTCAAAAAGGAATATTATGATGCCATTACTCTTCTTAGCAGGGTGGTTGTATTAAAGAGTGTAGGTATGTTTGAGAGTTGGATGTGCCATGTTATTGCAAGGATGGAATAGGAGAATATCAACTATCATTGGTCAGGTGTTATAACTAGGGTGATTCATGAACAATTATGTAATGTGCTGCCAAACAAGACCTTCACCATGACTTCCTACTTGGTCTATGCACTTGCAAGATTTCATCCGTACAAGGGATTGAGTACCAGCGACATCTTTGGGCAGGATGTAATTTATGAGGTTTACCCTTAGTTGCACTTGGGAAGCTCGAGCTACAGGAGGGTGAATGATGCGTTCACCATGCATATCACTAGATTGCTTTAGGGTGCAGAACATATGAGGATTTTAGATCAGGCCAAAGAACTAATTAAGAAATATGGGGCTTGGTTCATTCAGTTCCCAACCTTTTCATACATCAGGATTGATGGATGTCAAAGGGCTCCATATCGACTTCCAAGGTATCCCACTGATCATATCTTACTCCTGGAGGTCACTAGGAAAATGTGTAACTTTGATGCTATTGTCAAAAGGGACAAACATAAGACTGGGTTTGTTGGAGACTTCCCTTTGAGGATTGGCACTGGAGAGGCATGCCCTTCCATTAATTCAGCTCAGGCTTTAGAAGAGGAGATGAGTACTCTTAGTTTATCTTTCCATTCCAAGAGGTTTAGATTTGATATAACTAGTGAAGCTCAAAAGAAGGCCAGTCGGGAATATAGCCACAACAATGATTTGGAAGACCACTGGGCCAATTGTAGTGATGAATATGAGGTTAGAAAGAAGAATTTTTCCCGACTTCATATTGAATCAGTCCAATTATATAATGTGAGGGCAGTTCTAGATCAGATTGAAGATGATGGGGACTTGATTCAAGGCCATGCTTATGAGGTAGTAAAGGATAGGCCAATTGGTGAAGTGGATTGGCTACAAGAAGAAAAGACAGAATTAGGACAGATAATGGATCCCGTTAGTAAGTGCACCAAGTTGTGGTTGAAGCATAAAATATGGGAGTTGGAGAATGAAGGTGTACAATGCACCTATGATCTGATGGGAGATCTGGACCCTCATTCTACTTCCTAGGAGTTAGTTGAACAAGATCCTAAGGGTAAGGGAAAGGTGAGCTCCCCTTTTAAAATCAAGATTAAGGATGTTCAAGAGGGAAAAGCTTAGAAAAACAAAAAAATAGAGAAAGGCAATTGCCAAGAAAAGGGGGCATACTTCAAAGATTAAGAAGTCTGGAAGATAAGAAACTGAAAAAGTAGGATCTTGAGGTTAGTGCTTATGTGCCTAAAAGAAGGAGAATTGTAAGATTGTCATAAAAGGAAAGCTCCAAGGATGGAGAGGAAGTTAATCCACTTGTGGTAAATGTAGAGAGTTCAGGAGAAAGAAAATAGGTATATACAAGGAAATTGAGGACTCCTTCTCCTAAGGATAATGTGCCAAAGAAAGACCCCCCTCTGGTTGCCTCTCATGCAGAACAACCTGATGATATCCCTTCTTCCCATGAAGCCCAAAATAAACCGGGTGAATCTAAAGAAGCTGAGGATCGCCAGGATACAGAAGGAGAATAATTTAATGAGGGTGAGCTTTATAATGCTGAGGCAAAAGTGGAATAAGTGATGCAGTCTCCCCTGGTTGCATATGAAGATTCACCTATTAGAACTGAAGAAGTTGAATCTCCTCAAAGAGAAGAAGAATCAGTTAAAGTTCCATCACCCATGCACAAAGAAGAGCATATTGGAGAAAAGGAAGATAAGGTCGAAGAGACTCCTGTGAGGCAGGATTTGAATGAAGAAGCGCCTAAGAGCCAACATGAATAAGTGGGACAAAGTGAAGTACAGTTAGAGTCCACTATTCCATAGTGGCTAGATAAAGAAATCAAGAGAAAGCAAGTTGTTGTGGAGGATACCCCACCTAATTGGGATGAGTTACTGGTGAAAATAGGAAAAGATAAAGGAAAGAAGAAGGCCAAGGTCATTTCAAAGATTGAAAGGGATGAAGCAAGTAATAGAGTGGTCCACACTGCAACTCTTGCTCCAGATAAGAACATGGATGATGTAACTGGAAAAGATTACAATTTGCTGACTATCAACCTAGGACCCACCTCCGCAGAGCAGGATATTGAAGAATATGAGGGTTCAAGGACGGTAATCTTGGGTAGGTTGAGGAAAGAAATAAAGAATAAACATGAGATGAAGAAGGAGATTGAAGGACTCAAGAAATGTTTAGAGGATATGATGAAACCCTTGCTGTCCATTGGCTCTTCATCCTTTGCTGCAAATCTCCTACCCCAAGAAACTGTCACTGAAATGGAAAGAATGAAGGCTAATACTCTTGCTACAACAAATTGGCTACAAGGGGTGCAAACCAAAGGAAATAATGCTATCAAGGACATTCTCTCAACTGGAGGAGATGCTAAGAGAGCAATTTATTGGTTGAAAGAAGTACTGGCTCAAGATAAGGAAGATGTAGACCTCTTATTGTAGAAAACCAGAACCATCATGGAGTATACCAAAGATAAACTGGTGAGTGATGGAATTCTCCCTTCCTCTAAAGCTGCTGATCCTTGGGAATAGTTTGAAGCTTTGAAAATAAGGCAAAAGTTTATGAAGAAGATACATAAGCAGAGAAGGAAAATTGATGACACCTTGACTGGTATCTATAATGGATGCATTTCTTTCTTTGAGATCATGACAAGGAGAAGGAAGTATGCACCAAAGCATTTGGGCTTGGAACAATGGATAAAATGGTGGCAAGATGTATATTCTTTAGCTAGTGATGGTTCGATTACTGAGCATCAAGTGGATGATGCGACCACCTATGTTGTAGTTATTGATAAATATCAGACTTATAAGGTTGAGTGGGATAAATCGGTGAAACAATCAAGGGAAAATATTACATCAATTGAGAGCCGACTTAAGGTTTTTCCTTTACCACCTGTGGCCGACTTGGACAAGGTGCTTTTGATGGTGCATGATGGGATGGATCAAAAGAAAGACAAAGGGGAAGATAGTTAATGCTGGGCCACATCGAGATTTGTGCTTCCCTATTATTTTGCATGCATTGGTCTAAGCTACATTGGAGATCCTAGGCTGACCTAGATGAAGTTCAAGCATTTAATGCATATTTTATTTTATTTTTAATTTCCCTTGGCTGACTTGTTTTGTGGCCAATTATTATTGTAAACCCTAAACTAGTTCGACATCTCTTGGGGGGTTTCTATAAATATGGCATTTTGCCTCATTTGTAAGGGCTAGAAGAAAAAGATAGATAGTTTTGAGTTAGAGCAAATTAAGCAGTAGAGCAGAGTTAGAAGTTAGTTCATTTTTCAAGCAAGTATTGTAATAGAAAGCTAGAATTGTTGCTTCAGTAGATAATTTGATGCAAGTAATGACATTGTGATTTGGTGCTATACTTGTGTTCTTCTTATCTTGCATGGTTCTTATTATTCTATATTTAAAATTACTTTGAGGAAAATTGATACTTAGGATTAGATCCGATTTAATGATGTTTATGGTTTGATATTTGAAGTGTTGTAGTAATCCCTGGTCCATACTTTTCGCAACCAATTGATTGTTAGTTGCTTTGCAAAGTTAGCCTGGACTTTTATATTCATTGTGCTTAGTTCAATTGTGAAGGTTTATTCATTTCAATTGCAATAGGGTTGTTTGAATGAATGTTCATGATCTGAAAATCTTTAACACCTTAGAAGATTGCACTATTTCTATAAGATTGCAGATCCATCTGGGTCAAGTAGAAATTAGTTTCTGAGGGATTGGTCCATTTCAAGTGTTTTTGATTTGCATTGTTAATCTTAGGTTTAGTGTTAAATCTTGAAATCTCTTTGAAACCTTATATCTTTTTTTATTTCTTTATCATTTGGGCTAGATTTAGGATTGAAGTATCATCATATTGCAAGATCTGATAAATTTTACATTCAGTCTTTGCTTGTAGTAAGGTCTTGGGCTAGATTTAGGATTGAAGTATCATCATATTGCAAGATCTGATAAATTTTACATTCAGTCTTTGCTTGTAGTAAGGTCCTATTGTGATTACCAACATTTTCACATTTTATCACTGAGTTATTTATGCATTGTCAAGACCTGACATTAGATACCTTGGGGTTATCTCTGGAGGCTTGCTGATAGAGATTTACCTTTCAAGAGAGATAGGATATTGTATTTTGTCTGAGATGTTGCTGTGCAGAAAACATCATCAATAGTTTCCTAAAAACTATAATCAGGGAGTTGTAACTTCCTTGGGTGGTAGCCCTAAAACAAAGTTGTAAATATTGTTCATTTTGTGAAGCTATATTAGGACAATAACTCCTAGCATATTTTCTCACTGTGGTTTTTCCCTCGTGGGTTTTTCCACATATATATGGTGTTGTGTTGTGCATTTTCTTCATCCTTCATATTCCTATTTATGCGATAGAGTTTAAAGTATCTATTTGTTCCAAAATGGTTGAGATTTTATAGAATACTGATTCACCCTCCTCTTAGTATTTAGGTGTGTTCAACAATTGGTATTAGAGCCAAGTTCCTTAGAAGAAGTCTAACATCTTGAGGAAGATCTAAGATGGCGCAAGAAGGGTCTCACAAGGTACCTAGGTTTGATTGAACAAATTTTCCTTTTTGGCTATCTAGGATGGAAACCTATCTAACCTCTTTAGGGTTTGGTGTTTGGTAATCAATCAAGGATGGTTATACTATTCCTGCTACTCTTCCAACTGATCCAAAAGAGATTAAGGCCTATGAGAATAATGAAAAGGATAAGAATTCTATCATGAGCGGGCTAGAAGACTCTAAACTTGTAAAAGTAATGCACTGCAAGTTAGTAAAGGAGGTCTAGGAAAAGCTTAGTGGCATCTTTGAAGGAGAGATTAAAGTAAAACAAGCCAAGTTGAAAATCTATAGAGGCAAGTTTGAGAACCTAAAAATGTTAGAGGATGAAGATATTATAGGATATTTGCTTTGGGTAGATGATATGGTCAATTCAATTAGAGGACTTGGTGAAGAAATATAGTGGTTAAAAAGATACTAATATTTCTTCCTAAATCTTATAGTCCTAAAGCATCTTCTATTGAGGAAGCTATATAGATATTTTTTCAATGGATCCATTATATGGTGCTCTCATTGCCTATGAAATGAAATTTTTTGACAAGGAAGTTCCAAATAAGGAAGCAACTTTCAAAGCCATTAAGAAGGAGACATATGAAGAATCTGATCAAAGTAGTGACACAGATGAAGAAGAAGAAAACTTTGTAAGGAAGTTGAAGAGGGGAAACTAACAAGTACGAAGGTAAGATACCTTTCAAAAATTTTAAGTATGGAGAGATTGGTCATTTTTCTTCTAAGTTGCCCTTAAAATATTCTGAAAAGAGAAACAAAGATTATAGAAGAAATAAGTTTAAAAAGAGTCTCTACTCCAAGGAATATTCCTTCTCTTCAAAAGATGAGGAATCCAGTGGTCTGGATAATGAGGATGAAATCCTATTCATGGCTGCTAAGAAGACAAAAGTTGAAACTAAAGATTTAAGTGTTGGGTGGATTGTCTTTCAAGCAAAAGATGAGGAAAACTCTCGCGTGATTGAAAATGGTTGTTACAACCACATGACATGGGATAGGAGAAATTTTATCAAGTTTGTGGAGTGGAATGGAGGCATAGTTAAGCTTGGAGAGAGATGCTTCAGTAAAGATCCATAGAAAAGGTACAAAAAGTATTGATGGAAAGCACAAGACTAAAGATGTTCTTTATGTTAAAGGTATCAAAGACAATCTTCTTAGTGTGAGTCAAATGTGCAAAAAAGGATACAATCTCATATTAAATCAAAGACGATGTGAAATTAGAAAAGGAATGGAGGGATAGTTAAGCTTGGAGAGAGATACTTTAGTAAAGATCCATAGAAAGCGTACAAAAAGTATTGATGGAAAGCACAAGACTAAAGATGTTCTTTATGTTAAAGGTCTCAGAGAAAATCTTCTTAGTGTGAGTCAAATGTGCAACAAAGGATACAATCTCATATTAAATCAAAGAGGATGTGAAATCAGAAAAGGAAAGTCTAGAGAATTAGTGGCAAAAGGTTCTAGGACTAATGGTGACATATATAGTCTAAAGGATGTCAATGGGAGAAGTTGTCTTCTAGGACAAACAAGTGAATGTCGGATTTGGCATAGGAGAATGGTACACATCAACTTTGGCAACCTTGTGAAGATCAGTTCATCACATGCTATACGAGATATGCCGAAGATAATCAATCCTCTAAGTACTTTATGCATGGAATGCCAATTTGGAAAGAAAACAAGGATAAGCTTCAAGTCCAAAGAGTATTCTTCCTCTAGACCATTGGAGCTGATTCATATTGATTTGTGTGGGCCTACCAAAAGAAAGAGTCTTAAAGGAGAAATGTATTCCATTATTTTTATTGATTTTCTAAGATGACATGGGTTACATTCTTAAAAGATAAATTTGAAGCTTTTAGTAGGTTCAATATTTTAAAATCAATGGTTGAGAATGAAGTGAACACTAAAATAAAGTGCTTGAGGTCTGATAGAGGAGGCGAGTTCACATCAAATGAGTTTAATGATTTTTGTGAAGAACATGGAATAAAGAGTTATATATCTTCTATGAGAAATCCTTAGTAGAATGGGGTAGTGGAAAGAAAGAATAGGGCTTTTCAAGAAATGATAAGGACTATGTTGAAGGAAGCAAATCTTCCTAATGTTTATTGGAAAGAGACAATTCATTCTACGGTCTATATTCTCAATAGAGGATTATTAAGAGTGAATAATACTAAGACCCCATATGAGTTATGACATAGAAGACCAAAAACTGTCAGGTATTTTAGAATCTTAGGAAGAAAATGTTAAATAAGAAGAGATGAAGATGTTTCAAGGGAAGTTTGATTCAAGATCTGATGAAGGTATTTTTCTTGGATATTCAACTCGGAGTAAAGCATATAGGTGCTACAATAAAATATTGGGAAATATAATTGAAAGTAAAAATGCTAAGGTTGATAAATATTTACAACAGAATATGTATGAAATTGAGGATTGCGTGTAACATCCACCTTCTTCTATAAAGAATTTACTTGGTTTTACTTACCATGCAGTAATAATTTACAATCATTAGAGAAATAGGATAAAAAATTTCTTTCAATAGTGGTAAATGAAATTGCATAATTAAATAGACATATAAATTTCATATCATCTTATCATGATTTTCAAACTGAAAAGAGTAATCAATCTATTTCCTTTTTTCATTTCAACATGAATGATTTCAATTAATTAAGATATAACAATAACATAAAGTTACAAGGTTAGAGATCCTATATCTGGATACATGCTATCTTCCAAGACTCAGAATGTCATCTACAAGAGGGAGAGCATCACCTAGGTGCTTTACCTCCAACCATGGACAAATGGTCTGCCACACACCTTCCTAATTTGAAGTGGCCCTACCCTTGAACAAAGGGTATAGTTAAGAACCCTCTTAGTTTTGCTATCTGAGATTTGGTGTTGTGCCCTACTTAACTAATGTTGGAAATAGGATGCCATTTAATTGCAATCCTAAACATTATTTATTTCATGTATCTCCTAAGTCCTTGGAAAGTGTTCACCAACACTAGTATTAGAAAGAGATTAATATTGAATGAAATAATCATGTTAATTAAAATTTGTAATTAATTCTAAATGTTAGGAGCATGTGAGGGCGTCCAAGATGAGTTCCTAAATAATAGGGGCCATGGGGCACCCACATGGAAGGTGACACTCACCTTGAATTAAGTTAACTGTTTGGAGTAAGAGATAACACTTCTGTAATGCATGTAAAGATCCTAGGAGTTAGGGATTGATGTTTACATACATGAAGTTTAGTTTAGTTTAGTTCAGATTAGTTCAGTTCAATTCACTTCAGTTCAGTTCAGAATCAGTTTAGTTTAGTTTAGTTTAGTTATGGTTCAATTATCTTTAGTTAGATTTAGTTGAATGCTAGTTGACTTCAGTTAACTTAGAATGCATGACTAATGACTTGAGTTGCATGACAAATAATAGGTGACTACCTTCAGTTAATAGGGGATGACCATTCTTGCATGAATGGTGGAGAGATATATTTCAGTTAACATAGAATGAATTGGACCCACCTTGGGCACTCAAGTTGGCTTCTTGAAGTAAACTCCTTTGCATGCTAAGATATTTTAGAAGGCTAAGTTAAGTGGGCCCATTCTTGGGTGTCTACTTTGAGGATAAGCCTTGAAGATATCTACATAATCAAGGTTTAGTTGTGACTTCAATTTGGAATGCCCAAATGGATGAAGCTCATGTTTTGGCATTGTTCTTCACGATAGAACTCTACTTGCAAGAGATAGGCGTACCTTTTGTGAGATAGGGATTGACCTTTGTAATTGTAACTCTTTGTAGTTTACAAAGTTAATTATTTCCTATTTATCTCAAGCAAGTTGAAGAGAGTTATTATTAGTTTTATTGCAGGTTGTGAAGAAGACTTAGTGAAGGAAAAAGAAGCATTCTCAAGCAAGGATTGGAATTATTGTAATCTACTTCAGAGATTAAATAATACATTGATTCTTGGTGGAGTTTTTCGTCGAAAGGGTTTCTCCATAGTTTATGTTGTGTATCTTCTAATATTCTGTCTAATTCTTCTACAACTTTTCATCTTCATTCTAAAAATGATAAAATGAATTAATTAGATAATCACCCACAAAGAATCTATAGCAAATAATACATATTTATATTAGAAATCATAAAGTTTTACAAAGTATTAAGCTACATAAACACCTCAATTTTCAACATTTGGTATTAGAGCTAAGGTTGGGTAGAGTATTAGGACACCTTTCTCTTAAAAGGTTGGAGGTTTTTTGGCTGTAGTGGGAGCTTTTATTATTTTTGTTATTTGCTGATTTTGGAAAATAAGTTTTGTTATAATGAATTCTCGTTTAGATATTGAAAGGTTCAATGGATCTAATTATGATATGTGGAAATTAAAAATGGGGGATCTCCTTGAAGAGAGAGATCAGTGGTTAGCTGTTGATAATGAGACAAAGTTACCTACAACGATGTTAAATGAGAATTGGGCTAAGCTTGATAAGAAGGCATGAGGGACCATAAGATTATGTCTTGCTGATGATGTTCTCTTGAATGTTTCAGAAGAAACTACTGCATATAAGTTGTGGAAGAGAATAGGTAATATTTATCAAACTAAAATTATTACTAATAAGTTGTATCTGAAAAGACAGTTGTATTCTTTAAAGATGAAAGAAGGTGATTATGTTGCAAATCATTTGAATGCTTTTAATTTGATTCTAAGTCAATTAGCATCTATAGATGTAAAGCTAGAAGATGAAGATAAATTCATTTTGTTACTTTGTTCTTTACCAGAGTCTTGGGAAAATCTAATTGTTGCTATCAGTGGTAGTGGTGTAGATCCTAAGATGGACAATATAATTCCTACTCTCCTATCAGAGGAGATGAGGAGGAAGTCTAAAGAGGGAATCCAAGATGCCTTGTTTGTAAAAGGTAGGCTTGAGAAAAAGGAACCTAAGGGAGAGAAGGAAAGGGTAAATCCAAAGGACAGTCTAAAACCCCTGGTAAGAGTAAGGTAATTTGTTGGAACTGTGGGAAACTAGGACATGTGAAGAAGGATTGTAAGAACAAGAAAGAGTTCTAATTCTTCTATAGAGGAATCCTCAGATGACAGTAATGATGCATTAGTTATTTCAGCTAATATTGTTTATGATAACTCTTTGCTTCATGTTTCAGAATGATCTTCATGGAGAGGATGGTAGTCATGATGCCACGTGTAACTCGGTACCACGGTTCAGTGGGAATTGTTGGCAGTGACGTGGATACATCATTGGTAAGGTTATCTCCATGTGATTGGAGATATGGATTATTGGTTGAGTGTATTTGTTATGATGCCATGTTATACTCTTGATACTAGTTTAGAGTTTGGCATATTACATGTTCTCTTGAGACCAGGATGTATATATGTTATGGTGCATGTGATCTCTTAGGAGGAGATGGTTAGATCATGGATGCCATGTTTATGTTCAAGATTAGAGCTTTGACATTGATCTTGTGTAGTTCTCTTATGTATTTGGTACATTAATCATTTGTTTGATTACTTCATGAAAGTGTTGTGTTGCATTTGGAGTTTGGCTTGGATTGGTTGGTTACAGGTCCTCATGGATACCTAGAGAAATAGGTGAGGCTGATCTGTAATTAGAAAGTTACAAATTATTGCACCTAACTCCTAATTATAGAATTTTCCTGATCTAATGCAGAATTGCGTGATTATGCTTTTTAACCGTTGAAATTACGATAAGGTACACTTTAAAATCAATTATTGAAAAATAAAGTAAATTGAACTAGAGAGAAATTGAGACAGAAGAGAGAAGAATGAGATAGAGAAATAGAAGGATCACAACGCGCAGATTGATAACGGAGTTCGTCCAATTAGGACTACGTCTTCAGGTCCCCTTCTCAAGTAGGACCGCTTTATTAATGTTGCCAAGCAATCAAATTTCCTTGTTATAATATCCAAGCTCCAAAACCTGCATAAAATTTCTCACAATCTCCTCTCAACACTTGAAGACACTCAAAAGGCCTTTGTGCTTACAATATTCTCCTCCAAAGAATAATTTCTCCAAAATGAACTTCACTAATTCTCCCTGTTACAATTTTCTCCAAGAATATTCTACTTCCTTTACAAGAAAATAAGACCCCTTTTTATACAAATTTATTTGCTAATATGGCTTTAACCATATTATTTTGAAAATATTGCATATCTCCTGTTTACAAGTAAAAATTCCAACCAATTCCCCCTAATTACATAAAAATCTCCAAAATATTTCAAAATCCATTTAAGTAATTCTAACCCCTTTTTAAAAATAATGGCTCTTATAATTTGAGCCTTACAAGATAATCCTTGAAATATTCTAAACCCCCCTTTTAAATCATAAAAATATGTAACCAATTATTTTAAGCTCCTTAAAATATCATAATTTGTTGAAATATGAGAAAGGTGGTTAAAGGGGTTAATTTGTTGAAATATAAGTTTACGAGTTTTATTTTTCTCCTTGTTTTATTTTTTAAACCATATGTTTTTTCTTTAACAAATATGGTTTAATCCATATTTATGCCATGTCATATACTCTTGCCACGTCACCACCTGCCACATCACCATACTGATGTCATCAAAGTCAACCATAGTCAAATTTTTGACCAACCTTTGACCAGCCGTAACTTTCACATACGAGCTCCATTTTCAAAACTAAATATAGTTTCTAAATCAGCGTGACGAGCACTACATCCTGGCATCATTTCTACCTCATTTCGAGATGATCATTTTTTTTCCTTTTTGAATGCTTGATTTGCCTGTTTGACTGGACCTTTGACCACACATAACTTGTGCATATGGACTCCTTTTGGGCACGTTCAAGTTGCGTTAGGACCGTTTCGACGAGCTCTATCTAATGATGTTGATTTGGATGAATTCTAAGATTGTGAAATTTTTAGGTATTCTAGATCCACCTGGATCATTCCTCCCCATTGAGAAGCTTTTGGACCTCCAAAAGTCTATTTTTATGTACAATTTGAGCTAGGGAAAAATTTCCCCACTTGCCCAGTATCATCTATCCTTCCTTTTTGGAACCTATACATTTGATTCATCATAACAACAATCAAAACTACACTGATATTGTTAAGTACTTTAGCCATATACACATCCACATTCAATGTTGTTGCTACTAACCATACACTACTGAAAAGTAGAAGGATGAATAACAAAACTAAATTTGCAGATGAGAAAAAGAATGTACCAACATCAAACTTGTATTTCATAACTAGAACAACCTTAGAATCAAATATATTTTTATGCAATGATGCTTCTTGTGGTACATACATAAGTGCCAAATTATTGCTTGCATTAACTACCTTTTCAATTGTCCCATTGTCACAATAGATTTATCAGTCTTAATTGGATGAGAATGCACAATGTATTCAATTCCTTCCTTAAACAAGTGATACTGATTATGTTCCCTATAGAAGATTGCTTCCCTATCATATAAGTATGGGCTACCCAACACAATCCCACATATATCAAGTAGAACCACATCAAATTCAACCTCATCGACAAACTTAGATGTTATTGCAAATCTTAAATTGCATTGCTTAGTTACCCGCAATCTGTTATCATTGCACACCCAACCTAATGGATAAGGTTTCTTATGTGGCTTTGTTTTTAATCCCAACTGTTTAACAACTTCTTCTGAAATTAGATTAACTTGGGACCCACTATCTATCAGTGTATCAATCTTAGTGTTCTTAGAAATCACCCTTATATGAAACAATTCACATATTTTGCTATCTTTAGGAACAACATGACTTTTAGAAGTAGAAGCACATGAAACATCAGTGGAAGAATCAACAAAAGTCTTACCCCTCACACCCACAACTGCAATTTTTGTTTCATCATTAGAATCTGATCCAAGATCCTGAATGATAGCTGTGGCCTTTTTCTTTCCTTTAGACTCTTTAAACCACTTGGGTTTCAACTTTGGATGTAGTTTCCAACACTTTGCATCCACCTGCCCTTTCTTCTACCAATGTGAACAAGTAGGCTTTTCAATTTCCTCTTTCTTCACAGTAGTTATTTTCCTCTCCTTACCCTTCTTATTGAATTTAGTTGGAGGAACAAATTCCTTCTTTGAACTGAAACTTATTTTCCTTTCACCTGCTTCAATATGGGTTGCTTGTACACACACTTCATCAAAGTTAGATGGATTAAACATTAGGATTGTATGTTTCAAATGTGAATGCAAACCACCTATATACTTTAATAAAGTTTCTTGTGTATAAAGAGGAATTCCAAGAGTAAGTGCTTTCTTTCTAAACACCTATGAATACTCTTGCACCGTTTGTCCTTTACCCTGTCTTAGATTTTGCCAGTCCATAACAACTTGTTGCATATAACCCAAAGGATAAAACTGTTTCTTTAAAGCAAAAGTAAATTCATACCAAGATGAAATAATTTTACCGTGCGTAGCAAGATCATCTTGAATCTTAATCTCCCACCAAACCAATGCAGTGTCTCTCATTCTAAGAGTAGCTAGTTGGATTTTGGAAGAATCATCCAAGATCTGTTGAACCCTGTAATACACTTCGATCTGCTTAAGCCAATTATCCAAATTTTCTGCATCCAATTCATCGTTATACATAGGCAACTCAAATTTAACATCCAATTTTAACAAAGGTGTATTAGCTTACACAGGTTCTTTCTTCTTGGAAGAGTTAGATGAAGAAGAAGAAGAGGATGAAGAAGAAGATGGGGATGGAGGTTCAAGAGGGTCACTACCACCTCTTACTCCTTTACCTTTATCAAAGGCTTAAGTTCTCTTATGGTAAGAGATATATGTTGGAATGGTTACTTGTAAGAAAATATATTTTCAACAGTAAAGACCAAGAAGCCTACACCTTGGTTGAACGTGAGTTCAACACACTCGATGGTTTAACATGCCTCCAAAGAGGCAGTTTGGTTACAGAGACTTGGGAAAGATATTGGTTTTAATTACAAGTTAAACTAGTCAAAGTGCTATGTGTTTAGCCAAAAATCCTATGTATTATGCTTGTACTAAGCATGTTGATGTAAAGTATCACTTTGTGCGAGAAATGGTTGAGAGTGGGAAGGTAATTAATTGAGAAAGTTGACACTTTAATTAATGTTGTAGATTATCTTATGAAACTAGTTCCTACAGATAAATTCTCTTGGTTTTAATCATTTGTTTAGAGCTTCATGATTATGCAGGTTGCATTTGAAGTTGGAATGGATTGATTAGTTGGTGTAGGAAGGCCATTCGCCTTGAGTCCTGTACTTGATTTAAAATTATTATTCCTTGTTTAGAATAATTGCAATGTATAATGTCAAGTGGGAGAATGTTGGAAATAGGATGCCATTTAATTGTAATCCTAAACATTATTTATTTCATGTATCTCCTAAGTCCTTGGAAAGTGTTCACCAACACTAGGATTAGAAAGAGATTAATATTGAATGAAATAATCATGTTAATTGACATTTGTAATTAATTCTAAATGTTAAGAGCATGTGAGGGCATCCAATATGAGTTCCTAAATAATAGGGGCACATGGGGCACCCACATGGAAGGGACACTCACCTTGAATTAAGTTAACTGATTGGAGTAAAAGATAACACTTCTATAATGCATGTAAATATCCTAGGATTTAGGGATTGATGTTTACATGCATGAAGTTCAGTTTAGTTCAAATATGTTTAGTTCAGTTCAAAATCAGTTTAGTTTAGTTTAGTTCAGTTATGGTTCAATTATCTTCAGTTAGTTTTAGTAGAATGCTAGTTGACTTTAGTTAACTTGGAATGCATGACTAATGACTAGAGTTGCATGACAAATAACAAGTGACTACCTTCAATTAATAGGGGATGCCCATTCTTGCATGAATGGTGGAGAGATATGTTTTAGTTAACAGAGAATGACTTGGACCCACCTTGGGCACCCAAGTTGGCTTCTTGAAGTTAACTCCTTTGCATGCTAAGATATTTTAGAAGGCTGAGTTAAGTGGGCCCATTCTTGGGTTCCTAATTTGAGGATAAGCCTTGAAGATATCTACATAATCAAGGTTTAGTTGTGACTTCAATTTGGGACTCCTAAATGGATGAAGCTCATGTTTTGGAATTATTCTTCACAATTTAGAACTCTACTTGCAATTGATAGGCGTACCTTTTGTGAGATAGGGATTAAGCTTTGTAATTAACTCTTTGGAGTTTACAAAGTTGATTATTGCCTATTTATCTCAAGCAAGTTGAAGAGAGTTATTATCAGTTTTATTGCAAGTTGTGAAGAAGATTTGGTAAAGGTAAAAGAAGCATTCTCAAGCAAGGATTGAAATTATTGTAATCTACTTCAGAGATTAAATAATACATTAATTCTTGGTGGAGTTTTTTCCCGAAAGGGTTTCTCTACGGTATATGTTGTGTATCTTCTAATATCTTGTCTAATTCTTCTACAAACTTTTGTCTTTATTCTACAAATGATAAAATGAATTAATTAGATAATCACCCACAAATAATCTGTAACAAAGAACACATATTTAGATCAGCAATCATAAAGTTTTACAAAGTATTAAGCTACATAAACACCTCAGTTTTCAACAACTAATACCGTCATACAACTATGGATACCTTCAAACTATGTAAGAAATCTCTAATTAGTTAAGTAATTTGGGTTGTAGTGAACTAACAAGTGCATGCAGAGGCTAATACACTCACTTTGGCCAAAGTATTTGTAATATATACAACCTCTAATTACGAGAAAAGTCATTTGTTCACCCACCCTACTCGACTTGGAATATCATATCTAAACTTATACTGTTTGACCAATGGTTACCTTATCATATCAATTTTCATTTAAAAAGAGATAACTTCATTAAAGTCATAATTCATTTATATTGGTTATGATTTCCTGACTTAGAACACCCATGTTATGTTCATGTAACAACTTGGGCCTTGGAAACTGCCACTTGTTCAAGTCCTTATTTACTAAGTTGATAAATGACTAGACTAGGATATTATTTGGCCTTGAATACCCATGTTACATTCATGCAACTTCTTGGGACTTGGAAACTGACACCTATCTGGGTCTTTAGTATTAACTGTGAAAGTATTTGATCTCCCACTCTATGCAAACACAGTTATTATTGATGAATTACTATCATCGACTGTTTTCACTTCATCAACAATTGAAAGTCCTGCCAAACTATTTAATCATATATAAGAAATAGAAATTAATCTTAAGATGAAGATCCCTTCTCCTTATTATAGTTTCAGATGTTCAGTGTTTTAGATTTATTATAGAGTCCTTCCTCAAAAAGTGGAGATTCACTAAGTAAATAACCCATCTGGGTTGTTGGTTATTTTTGACTCGAACAAGCGAGTTACTTTCACGTAACTACCTGGGTCTTGGCTACAACCACTTGCTCGAGTATAAACTCTAAGAAAATCTTGACACAAAATGATACCCTCTTGACCTTCTTGGTCATAATATACTATAAATATTATATAAACAAAGTCTACACAGTAATGGTTAGATCTCTATTAAGTGGATTGAATGTAGGAGACATTTTCTATTATTTTATTGTATAATTTTGTACCATAGTTGTAAAATTTTGTTGTATTCTTTTCAAAAACTATATATAGACAAATCAATTGTATTTTAGTGAATCTAAAATAACAATTTTGTCTCATCCATTAGTTACTTGTGAGTAGCATAAAACTCTACAAGTCTAGTATTAAACTCTACAAAAAAATACCATCTAGTGAATGCCTTTGTATTAGATTCCCTCAAATCCATGTCTAGAATATTTTCAGGAGAAAAAAGTTCACATCCCCAACTCAAGCTATTATCTTAGCATCAATCTACAAGTATATATCATATTGCTACATCAACTAAAGAAAATATTAGTCCAATTTCAAGGTAATCTAAAATCTATTTCAAATCTATATTTTCTTATATCCATAATAGCAATTAGCAAAAAAAACTTATATCTAATTTGATTTGCAAAGTACAATGTAGACTATATTAATATTAATAATAGTTGCATTTGCTCTAACATTACTATGCTCAAGCCCAATTGCTTTTGAAAAATACACTAGATGTATCTACCACATAGATGACCATCTGATACATGAGTTGACATTGATTTATGATAATTTTGCTAATTCATATACAATTCAAAGTTTTCCTCATTGTATTTCAACATTTTCATTATATTTTCTAGTTGTCATTTTCCTCCAAGAAATTGGTTGACTATTGCTAAATAGGACTGATGTATTTCTCACCTATCAACTTCTTTGCGATCTTCAAAAAAGAAACCATCCCATATTCAATCTTGGAAAGCTTCTCCATACTAGACTTCAACATATCCATGTTCAACGTGCCATCAATATTATTTGATGTAAATATAGAAGGAAGTACTTGAATGAAATAAATTCTCCAAATAGAACATGTCTTTAACTCCCCTTTTCCTCTCCAAATAGGAGACATATTAAATACTACCAAGTCATAAAAATCATTCAAATCTTTATCCATCCATTCCTAAAACTTATTATGATATTGGAGAATATGTTCTAATAAATCAAAACTTACAATAATACCTAAACTACAATTAAGACTATCAACATCAAAATTTGCATGCTTTAACAATAATTTCAAGAATACAATTTGAGTGCACCACTTGACTTGGAAACACTTTAATCTATTTTCTACCCTTATATTATTTCTAAATTCATCCCTCAAAGATTTGTAACCCTCCCAAACCTCCTCAACATGGTCAACGATGTAAGATAACTTGTAACACAACATATTCTAAACCAAACCAATCTCTTTTCTCTTCATTATCCTTTTCCATTTTCTAAACCCCTTTTCTCCTTTTTAGGTCTTCTTTTAACTTTTAAACTTCAAATTTCAGCATATCCCTCTCTTGACATAATATGTCATGTGCAGTTATTCCAGGCTAGGTAGAATTAATCTTGTGCACAAACTGTAATGATCACGTAATCTCAAATTTTATTCATTCAATTTTGTAATCTAAGCTTCCATCTTCCTAACAACTCTTCTCCATAATTTCTATAGGTTGTTCCTCCACTCACTTGCAACAAAAACTAAACCTTTAGGATCTACATGTTACGTATCCTTATTTAATATCATCTATATAATTCAGTCAACTACAACTAAATTAATAGGATCAATTTAATCATTCAAATAAGCTAACAAATTGGATGCTTGAGATTTGAGCTCTTCCTTTGTGTTTTCACCATTTTGCATTATGTACAAGATAACATACATTACTATTTTAAATGATTTCTTTTCCTCATCCCTAGTTTGAGTTCCCATGTTCACCTCCTCCAATTGGTAATCCTCAACTTGCATCTCATATTCAACCTTGTCCATCCTTGGGCTAGTAATTTATGCTATTATGTTCCCTTTGTCATCTATTATACTAATGCACAACCTTCTTGATCTCTTATTTATTCCTATTGGTGCTTGGAAAGCCTCAACAAGAATTTAAAAAATATTTGATCTCCTTTTGGATATCTCCTTTGTCTCTTCTGAATAGTATGGTTTAACCATACTGGCAAGCTCAAAGTCACTTTATTTTTAGGTGAACGAATGAATTATCTATCATCTAAGGATTGAAAATATTCATGTTATATCTTAGCTTCTTCTATTTCTCACTTTTCCTCTTCCATTCCAAGTTATCCTTCATCCAAACCTTTATTCAAAACCACCTCTTCTTAGACCAAGGTTTCCTCTTCCTCAACCACTATAGAAGTATGAATGCCATCTAGATACAAAAGAGAAAGCGAATCAATCTGAAGTGATGGAGGAGATGTATGTGATAATGATGGAAGGGGAGATTCATGTGTAGAAGAATAGTGAATAGCTGAATCAAAATATAAAATGGGTGGTATATCAAAGATGATGGACCTTAAAAAGAGATTTGAATTCTATTCCTTCTTTCAAGAGGAATTTCTCCCTCACTATCCTCTTCACTAATTTCACATTCTTATTTTTACCTTCTTTTCCTTTTAGATACACTTACTCGTCATGACAATTTTTCCTTTACAACACCAACAGTCAATAAACCTCTGACCTTCTTTGGTTTTTTAGATAGCGTTTATACCCTGGTAACTTCTCATTGGACAGGGAGATACCAACCATCTCTTTGAAAATTATAGCACCAATTGCTCTCTCTTCTATGTTTGTATCCTCTATAATTGAGAAGTCCATGTTGTAGATTGGTTGGTTAAATGTCCCTTGGCCATTGTAATTTGGATCCATAACTTGCCCATGTTATCATTTAATTCTTTTGTAACCTTGCCTACATTGCAACCTTTTATCATTTCTATTGTCAATATATAGTAGTCCTTCATTCTTACTTCATATTCAACTTCACAATTGTACCAGTGATCCTCCAAAGTAGGTTCATGTTTGTAAAATGAATCAATCACCTTGCTGATTTTTTAATTTAGTTTTGGGATTATTGTATACATCCATTGTATACAAGCTCAACTCTATTTCTATAGTCTTTGAATTCTACAAGTTAGCACAAAAATATCCACCTATTTTAATGGGGCAAGAGTATCCTGACTTGTGCTTCCTAGTAATCATTTTATGGATCTCTGTCACTTTCCTGTATACTTCCATTAAAGTTGTTCTATTAGAAGGATATGTTGGTAGCTTCATTGGAGCTTTGTAGAACCATCCCATTTAGATGTAAGAAAATGTTTTGAATTAGAATACCAATTACCCTAGTTCTTTAACTATTCCATTTCCTCAATTGAGATTCTCTTGGAAAAGTCATTTCCTAATCCTCTAAAGATGACATCTATAGATGAAATTATCATTCACTATGTAGTAATTTTTATTACTCACATTTAACTCTAGTTGTGGATAGTTTTCATACACTTTTGTTTCCCTTGTTGTAGAGATCCTATCCTTTTCAATCCAAGAAATGTCGTCTGATAGGAAATAAATACAACAATTAAGGGGTTATGTATAATTTACTATTATTCAACACATCTTCTAGTTATGCATGTAGTATGTTTATGATGATATTGGCCCCTAGTCTATTTCTTATCTAATACAATTATCAAGATGTATCAACACATCCATGGGTGGAAATCTATGGCATGTAGGTAAATATAGACCCTATTGAGGAGTGTGATTTGATCCTTCACATCCTCTCAAAATTCACTCCTATGTTGTACCTTTTCCATTTTAAGTGCCACCTTCCTAGGGTTAGTCCACAATTTAGTGTTGATGAAATTGAGGAACCCTACAATATTCTTTTGAAAATAGGTCAATCCCTTCTTCATATCCATTGCTTCATATTTGGGCACGTAGGGATACCAAACACCCTTTGAACCATCTCCGCATTGATATCTAATATTATTTCTTCACATGGTCCCACTATCTTCCTATGCTTATGATCATAGCATTGAGCACATGTCAATACTAATATAGTAGATTACACTTAGGTTGGGATTGCAACTGCTTCTACTAGTCTTGATTTTTCCAAAGAGGTAGCCATGATTGATCTATCTGCTTCACGAATAACTTTCTTGTGGAACTCATTCATATCCACATCTCCCAAGTATGTATCTCTAATTTCCAAGTACAAGGGAAACATCTTGGATGTAGGATAATAAACTTTGTACTAATTCTTGGTAGCTTCTCCTTGCATTCTTTCTACATATTCAAAATATTATCCATTCGAAAGTAGACCAAATCAATTGAAAATTTAAACAATATCCCACTCCCATCTTTAAGAATAACTATCTTATGTCTTAACACAAGAGAAATTCTCTTAAACAAATACTACCTTGCGAGAAATCGAGTCTCAAGGATATTTTCTATCAATTTGTAAACACCATATACACCCTGACTAAATTTAACTCTGACACTAGTATTAGCTTATTTTTCAGTTGTTGGAGTTTGAGAATGTCGTATATTTCTTAATATTATTAAACCCTAATACTTAAGCTAAATAAATGATTATTGATACCCAAAAGTTGATAACAAACTCAAAGGATTATTGTCATGGGTTGGAACTTGGAAAATACCTACATTATCTTACATTATGCAATTGTAAGCTTCAAAACGCGTTTTGGATTTCTTAAACCTGAAGAACATCACTTTTTTAGACCTTTGAGAAATCTTATTTTTTGAAGAAAAAATTGGATTATTTGGGATCCAAGATATTGTTTATCCATAGGCTTAAAACCAAGCTTGGCAAAAGATATTATTGTCTATCTTTTGACTTTGGAAATTATAAATTGGAGAGATATATTGTGATTTATATCTGAAACCCAATTTTTGAAATGTATGAATGATTATTTCCAAACAAGATTCTGTGAGAAAACAAAAATGAAAATAATATACAACAACATAAAAATGAAAAGACCAAAAATAACAAAGACAAAGGAAACAAAAACAACAAAATAAAGAAACCAAAAATAAAACTACAAATTAAAATGTATCTCGAGACTTACCTGCAAATTTCTCATAGCACATAAATGAAAGTGAAAACACCCACAATCAAAGAAAAACATGTGAAAACTCCCACACCAAACTAGATAGATCACTAGAAGCCACCCAAAATTATGTTTGTTTGCAAGAAGGCCTTCAAGGGGAATTTGTAGAGCACACAAAGAATTGCAATTTTGCAATGTTTTAATGATAATTAAAACTATGCAATTTATCCCACTAAAACCACTTAATCAACACGTTAAAGTCTAATAAATGTTGAGTGAGGTAACTCGATGTTGTTTTAGGGCATAAAAATGACATGATAAGATGTCATTAGTAGTGGGTATTGAGAGTCGGTGATGTTAGAAAAGAACATACCAATGAAGAGAACCATGATGACTAAAACTATGATCCAAAAAACAATACATGGAGTTTGTACCTGACAAGGATGATAGGCCATAACAACAAACCCAAAAACCTAAAAAAAATTATAAAATGAGACACAAAATAACATGAAGCCACAAAGTGCAAAGCAGGTCACAAATCCATGTGATAGGTTCTCGCTTAATTACATTCTAGTACTAGAGTTGTCTTACAAAACATACCAAGACATGCCATGTATATACCACCTGAGAGACTCAAGCCAAAAGTACAAACTCAAGACTAGCAAATGAACCTATAATAAATTACCCACTAACCAATAACATTAGATCACACAAGCTATAACCTACACTTCTACATACATTAAAGGCAATAAATTATTGATCTATTCTATAATATATATACATTTTGTTATTGCTATTTTACTATTATTACTATTTCTACTATTACTCAATAACTATCAAGGTAGGTACTCACCACTATGTGGCCCTTGTTTAAATTTCATGGTGGATAAATTACCTATTAGTAACCTCTTACTTGTCCAACTTACTACATTTCCAAACAAAGAGAACACAACCATTAATGGCCTTCAACTATCCAATTCACTTACCAAATCTAGTTTTAGAAAGTATTATATGTCCAATATCTTATGCATATTATTAGTAGCATGCTAAAATATCATTAATCAGAACTTCCTTTTGAATGTTTAAAAAATATCTTCATATTTAAGTCTATTTTTCCTTATTATGGTTAGACATAAATGTACTTAACAATATCATTACTTACACAATATTTGATCTAGACAAACTATTACATACATTAAGCTATAACAAGTAAGTTTTATCCTGAAAATTGCTATCCAATTTAGGACACATATCTAAAGAAATCTTAGTACCAATACAAAATATAATACTCATAGCTTTGTAGTCGTGCATACTAAACCACTAAAATTTTTTTTCAACATACTTAATATAACTTATCCAATTCTCTTTATGTATCTAATTCCTATTGATTTGCATATGAAGAATGTATTTTGTAGCCCCCAAATTCTACATATTAAGTGTGCTAGAAATTTAAGTTTTGAACCCCTAATCATCCCCTTGTGATTACGTATAAAGAACATATCACTCACATAAAATAAAATAATTATAATACTATCATTAATAATTTTAATAGAAACACAATAATCCTCCTCGCCCCTAGAAAAAATCCAAACTCAATGCAAAGACATAAAATATCTTGTATTATATCCTAGATATGACAATAATCATTTCAATTGACAAACAATATATGTTCCAAGTCCTCTTTACTAAAAAGCAATATTTTCCTTCTTTCATTTTCCTTTGGTTTTTCAAGACCTAAAAATGATTTAAACTCCATGAAAAATCACATCTCTAAAGTACATCATTTTCCATCATAATGGATTCCAAAGCTTATAACCTTTTATATTCTCACCATAACTAATAAAGATGCATTTATAGGGTTTTGGATCTAGTTTAGATATTTTTTTCTAAGGAATTTTATAACCAAGAGTTGAACAAGAAGATTGATTTACCAAGTAACAAGCAAAATTCCTAGCCTCTTTCCAAAAGAAATTAAATTTACAACATGGTGATTTTTACACTAGCCTAAAAAATAGTTCCTTTAATCTCCCTAGAAAATATTAATATTAAATTTATAACCCTAGCAAGAAACAAGAGTTGTTGAGGTGCAATTTTACAATGTACACAAAATGATTAACCATTTTATAACATAGTGTTTTTTATAATTTACAAAAGTAGCATTTTCAAAACTAAGATAGAATCTATAAATAGATTCCTTCCATTTTTCTGATATGTCAAACTAAAATACAAAAATAGAACTTTCCAAGATTCAAATCCATTAGAAAAATCTATGCTTGTCACAAAAAGTGCAAGAAAATATGTTAAACTAATTTTTTGTTACATTGATTAGAATCTAGAAAGAATAGGCAAATCATTATGTAGAACTAAAAAAATGTTTATGATTCCTATAAGAAGTCTAAAATTATCTTCCATTGGTGATAGTTATACCAATTTTTAGGAAAGGCCTTTGAGGGCTATAAAATGAACTTTGGATGGTGTAGAGGCAACAGGTCATCAAGTTGAATGTAGTGTAGATTGATCTCATTAGTAGAGTCACCTAGGAGTTGATACAATAGGGAAATGGTGGTAAGAGATTAGTAATGTAGGTAACATCGAAGAAGTGAAACAATGCCACTAATAAAATGTCTCACACACTAATTTACATATTGAATGCTTAAAGTACAAGGTGCATAGTTGTAGGAACTTAGTGTTTAGTGTTATCCAATAGGAATTGTTTCCTTAGTGGCCAAAACAACTACTAGCTATATATATTATATAATACATAGTATATATCCTAGTACCATTACTGATGGTGAAGTTTCTTAGGAGAAAATTGATGGGGTATCTAACCCAATTGGTACCTAAAAAAATATCTATGGGTATACTAGTACCTTCAATCATGGATGCTAACCTATTAAAGTAATTAAATCTATAGAAATAAAAAGCTTAACCTATAACTTTTGGTATGCTATTAAAGATTCAATGACACAAGCTCAAGAATATGCCAAAAAATATGTTATGACACTAAATGTGTGACCAATGATAGTATGTTCTATACACCAAGGGTATGGGGCTTTAAAAAAATTAATAAGGTATCATAACCAAACCATATTGAGTTTATTGTTGATCTATATGAATTTGCATAAAGATACACAATAAAAACATAGCTAAACCTCTCAAAGAAAAGAAGGGGCTTACAAATCTAGAGCTTTGATAATATGTTTTATTTTTTTTGAAAAAAATTGCTGTAGAAATATCCTACAACACCAAAAAACCTTCTACAAGAGAGAGAAGCAAGAAAGAACACAATATTACTAATACTATTACAATACAATATAATGCAAATGCACATAGAGACCCTTGTATAAATAAGAAAGACATGCGATTGTGACAAGTGCCATGATCACATGAATTGAGACACAAAAGTTAATTTCCCTAAGTAAACATTAACTATTTAATAGATGTAAAAAGGACCCAAAAGATAAACCAGATAAACACCCAACAATAAGCACTTATCAAATAAAATAAAATATTATATCTATTTCCCTGATTCTTCTTTTGATTGTTAACCTTGTTAGGTGCTTGATTTTCCTTTGAAATTTCTCCTTCTGTAAGTCCCAAACCATAGTTTCTATCCTAATACTAGTTCATTGAGCATTGTAATTTTTTTTTTGAATTTATCCTCATGTTATTTTTCCTTTTCTAGATTTGATCTGAGATTTACCACTTTCTGTTCAAGTATTGAGCATTCTTCAGTCTTGCTTTGTACCAATGCATTTAGGAATTCCTCAATCCTTCCATTTTCTTCCATTTTCACTTTTATTTTGGTGATTTCTTCATTTTCTTGCTTCAATTCTGCATTGACTTCCCTATGTATTTCTTTGAACTTCTTGATTTGATCTTTCAACTTCTTGATGTAGTCATTTTCTTCCTGAAGGTTTTCTTTCAAACCCTTATTCTCACCCTCAACCTTGTCAAGATCTTCAAGGGATACTTTAAGTTATTCCTTGTCAATCCAAAGTTATCTTCTATGTATTCAATTGTAGAAATTTCTCTTGGAGGAGCAAGATACTTTTTATCAGTGATGTGCTCAAACTCCAAGATCTTCCTCAAGTTGTTAGGATTTTTTGAAGGAACCAAGATCTGATACCAATTGTTGAACACCTAGAATATTGAGAGGGGGTGAATTAATATTCTATTAAACTATTGAACACAACTTATCCAATCACCAAAACATATTAATAGTAAGAAGGAATGAAAGCATAAAACATCCACAAGATCACATGACACATGAACACCAATATTTTTACGTGGAAAACCCAAAAAGGGAAAAACCATGGTGAGGATTAGATCACAATATATTATATCTGGATATAGTATATTATAGGGGCTCACTTCTAGGACACACTGTCCTTATAAGGCTCACAACTAGAGATAGATATAGACTAAAGATGGCTAATTAGCCAAAATGTGAACTGATACAAATTACACCTTCCTTGTATTGAATTTCAATTCCTTTGAAGCTTTGAATATAAAATAAGTATGCTTTCTTATCAGTCGCTCAACTATTTTGCACTTATTCTGATCTCACACCTTTGAATTCACATGTTCACATCATATGAGACCTCTCACACCTAATTTTCAACTTATTCCCTCTTATCTATCTCACAACTCAAAATTGTCTCACATAGAAATACCCAATTACATCTACATACATCAATTAGGTTGGCCTAATTATATGTAACAAAAAATAATTCAAAAATAGCTTTGTCAACTTTACACATGATTTAAAATTTTCTTCGCACTCAAACCAAACATGTAATTTACTTAATTTAGGTCGACATGGACCTAAAATAGATCCTACAAACATCCACAATATATATTAAATCTTCACAATGCATATAATGTATTAGGTTAGCCATGAATTGGACCTAATCACAAAGCTTTCAAACATACACACACTTCTCCATACATGCGTCTTCAAAAGTTGATATTTCTTCAAATTCACACTTAGCTGATATCAGTGAGTTTATCTTTATAACTACAACAAAAAATAATTATCCACAGAGGAAAGTGGAATCTCCCACATCAACATGTTATACAGAAAAATAACTATGATACATAGAGCTAAGCTCTATCATACATAACTTCCAGCATATTTCACAAAACATCATGTAGAATCTTGATTTGACTTGAATTTGATAGGTTTCAAACCATAGTTAAAAATGCAGAGAAAGATCACTTAGTGCGGTGGAGTGCAGACCCAACAACTGACACACTGAACCACAAAATAATTAGTAGAAGTACTTAGCTAATTTTGTGTAGAACCATATTTACCGGACCGACTTATTATGTACACATATCTTTAGTAGCATTTCCAAATCATACTAGGCGCTAATCATAACAATGTTGACATCAATGATAACATTGGATCAAGTGGTATAATGAAATTCATGCCCATGTTTCCAACTTGCACCATCAATGAAAGACTTTCCAAAACTTCCAACAATCTCCTTCTTCTCCTTCTTCCAAAAAATAATGTATCTTGTAGCCCCCAAATTCTACATATCAAGTTTGCTAGAAATTTGAGTTTTGAGCCCCTAATCATCCCCTTGTGATTACCCATAAAGAAAACATCACTCACATAAAATAAAATAATTATAATATGATCATTAATAATTTTAACATAAACACAATAATCCTCCTTGCTCCTAGAAAAAAATCCAAACTCAATGCAAAGACATAAAATGTCTTGTATCATATCCTAGAGATGACTATTTCAAACCAAACAATAATCATTTCAGCTAATTACCAATATATATTCCAAGTCCTCTTTACTAAAAACCCATAAATTTGTATATAAATATCCTCCTCAAGATCCCCATGAAAAATAAGTTTAATGTATCCACTTGCTAAGTATCAAAATCATAATTTGTAGAGTAATATATACTAGTATAAATCGAATAGAAGATAACTATGAAATAGAAGATAAAATTTCCCAAAATAAATACTCTTCACATGGGAAATCCCTTAGCTACCAATTTGAACTTGAACCACTCTATCCATTCATATGTTGTAATCTTCTTCTTATACACCCAATTTTAGCCAATAGGCTTTATTCCCTTATGCAAACTAACAAGATCCTAGGTGTCACAACTATCTAAGGTCATCATCTCCACTTGCATGAATTGCATCCAATACAATTATTTGAAGAGAGAGCCTCTCTAAAAGACCAAGTGATTCATCATCAGTACATAACAAAGTGAATACATGATAAAAAGTTGGTGGATTATACCTATCAACTAGGCTCTATTATCTTACGGATCTCTTCAAGGTAGTCTTTATCAGTTCCTTTGAATGCTCATCCTAAACATCCTACTCAAATATATCATTTAAACCCTCTTCTTCTTTTGTATCTTATAATATATAGTTTTATTCTTCCTCATGTGTATCTTCTTAATTTTAACCGTAGTCTCAAAATGCAATATTTTCCTTTGGTTTCTCAACACCTAAAAATGATTTAAACTCCATGAAAATCACATCTCTAAAGTACATCATTTTCCATCATAATGGATTCCAAAGCTTATAACCTTTTATATTCTCACCATAACCAATAGAGATGTATTTATATGGTTTTGGATCTAGTTCAGATAATTTTTTCTAAGGAGTTTTATAACTAAGAGTTGAACAAGAATATTGATTTACCAAGTAACAAGCATAATTCCTAGCCTCTTTCCAAAAGAAATTAAATTTACAACATGGTGATTTTTACACTATCCTAAAAATATAATTCCTTTAATATCCCTAGAAAGTATTAATATTAAATTTATAACCCTAACTGTAAGAAACAAGAGTTGTTGAGGTGCAATTTTTACAATGTACACACAAAAATTAACCATTTATAACATAGTTATTTTTATAATTTACAAAAAGTGGAATTTTCAAAACTAAGATAGAATCTATAAATATATTCCTTCTATTTTTTTAATATGTGAAACTAAAATACAAAAATAGAACTTAATAAGATTCAAAACCATTAGAAAAATCTATGCTTGTCACAAAAAAGTGTAAGAAAATATGCTACACTAATTTTTTGTTACATTGAGTAGAATATAGAAAAAAAAGGTGAATCATTATGTATAACTAAAACAATGTTTTTGATTCCTATAAGAAGTCTAGAATTATCTTCCATAGGTGATAGTTATGCCAATTTTAAAAAAAGGCCTTTGAGGGCTAGAAAATAAACTTTGGATGGTGCAGGGGTGGCACCATCAAGTTGAAGGTAGTGTATATTGATCTCATTGGTAGAGTCACCTAGGAGTTGATACAATAGGGAAATGGTGGTAAGAGGTTAGTGATGTGACACCGAAGAAGTGAAACAATGCCATTAATGAAATGCATCACACTAATTTACATATTGAATGCTTAAAGTGCAAGGTGCATAGATGCAGGAACTTAGTGTTTAGTGTTATCTTTAATAGGAATTGTGGCCTTAGTGGCCAACACAAATACTAGCTATATATTAAATATATTATATAATATATAGTATATATCATAGTACCATTATGATAGTTTCTGCTTAGGAGAAAATTGATGGGGTATCCAACCCAATTGGTGCCTAAAAATAAATCTATAGGTATAGTAGTACCTTCAATCATGAGTGCTAACCTATTAAAGTAATTAAATCCATAGAAATACAAAACTTAACCTATAAATTTTGGTATGCTATTAAAGATCCAATGACACAAGCTCAAGAATATGTGAAAAAATACGCTGATGACACTAAATGTGTGTAGTGATAGTATGTCCTATACACCAAGGGTATGGGGATTTAAAAGAATTAATAAGGTATCATGACCAAACCATATTGAGTTTATTTTTGATCTATATAAATTTACATAAAGATACACAATAAAAAACATAGCTAAACCTCTCAAAGAAAAGAAGGGGCTTACAAATCTAGAGCTTTGATAATATGTTTAATTTTTTGAAAATAAATTGCTGTAGAAATATCCAAACAACACCAAAAAATTATATAAGAGAGATAAGCAAGAAAGAACACAATATTACTAATACTAGTACAATACAATATAATACAAATGCACATAGAGACCCTTGTATAAATAATAAAGGGTGAGACAAGAGATAACATGTGATTGTGACACTTGTGCCATGATCACATGAATTGAGACACAAAAGGTAATTTCCCTTAGTAAAAATTAGCTAAATAGATGTAAAAAGGACCCAAAAGAGAAACCAAATAAACACCCAACAATAAACACTTATCAAATAAAATTAAATACTATATCCATATCATGCTTATTTATTTTAACTACATATTTACTTTAGAATGTATGGTTCATGTACATTCATAGGCACACAAAAGTGGAGGCAAAACGTAAGTGTCAAAAGTACATACCATAACTTTTATGCTGTCACATTGCATATAAGTCCATAATGACTTGACATGACACATGATTCGATCTATTTGGCATATGAATTGACTCCTACCTAGTATAAATCAATAATTTTCCACCTGATCACCACAACATTCTTCTCATTGAGTAACTTTTCAATGGCTATATGTTTCCATTTGGCTATTTCTCACATTTTTATCCCCTAGATTTGGTTGTTTTTAGGTTCTTTAAAATTTTCCAAATTTATCATATTTTATTGAAATTCCTCATTCCCAACATAAAATCACCTCAAATTAGAAATTTTGTTCCTTAAGATAGACACATATCACACTATTATATATAAAATGTTTCACCCTAATTTTCCTAGCTTATGAAGGGCTATTTTTTAATTTTCTATACATCTTAATATATTTGTTTAAAAGTTTTATAATGATATAAAATTTAGACATTAAATCAACATTAAAGTTATACACCAATATAAAAACTAGTCATTAAATTATAAAAAAAGGTACAACCAAAAAATATTTCCATCTAGTCTAAAATTAAATATTTAATATAAAAAATTACATAGAATACAATGGGTTTTAAGTCGATTTGTCAAGGTTTCTATATAATTTTCAAGAGATCATTTCTTAAAGTGTACTTTATTCCACATCAAATCCTAAAGCATCTAAATGCAAAGAACTAGATTGTGTGACTCACCCTAGTGTAGGACTAGTTCACATGATTTAACCAAGTTTGGAGGAAAAAAAATGACACCTAAAAGTCAAATCTTTTCACAAAATTAGTGTTTACCCCATTTGTCCATAGGCCAAATAATTTAAAATTTAATGACCATGGTCATGTATTTAAGAAAATTTCCTAGGCCATTTAAAACAATCCACCAATCAATTTAGGGGTCATTGAAAGGCAAACTTAATTTAATAACATTCAACTCTAAAGTTTTGCATTTAGGCACTTCACTAATCCATCATTTTGCAAGTCAGAGAAGATTTATATTTTCATAACATGTTTGATGTATGTACAAAAATTTGTTCTTTACTTGGATCTTGGTTTGTATTAAGATAAAGGCAAGGACCTCTCCTTCATCTTAAAGAAAAACTTAGTGTGCTTCTAAGAACAACCAATATCTACATGATTGATGCAAGAACATCCAAGGTGTAAGAGAAATCTTGCATCACTCAAAAAAATTGTTTATTTTGATTTCTGTTAGGTTTGCTAAATAAATTTTTGATAAGGGCTAAAAATAATAGGTTTCTATTTTTAGTAAGTTAGCATTTGTGCACATATGGACATGGAATCTTACATAGAGGTCCATAATTGTGAAATTAAGCCAATGGCGAAGAAATCACCTCAACCTCAATATCATTTGTCAATTGTGAGATATTAATGTTTCCATTTTTAAAATACCGTATAAAATCTTTGAATTCAAATTTGAGATAATTAGAGGTTCCAAATGGACCTGAAAATTGGCCAAAATTCCAAAATCCCCTAAAGAAACCTTTGACCGAGAAGCGGTTTTTTGAGAGCTTTCCAACTGTGCATACAACTTGTCAATCCGATGTTTGGTTCAAAATTATGGCTCCTGAAAATTGCAGTACTTTATAACACAACATTTAGAAGGAAATATGAAAGAATGTATGGGAAGGTGGACACACTTTAAACTGTTCGATTTGAAAGACTATCACCCGAAGCAAAAAAATAATATGAAAGTCATACGAAGAATTGACTCTGTGGTGGGCAACAGCGCAGTGTAAAGAATAAAAATATAGTTGGATGCGCTGCATCCTACGGCAGGATGTTTAAGGCAGAACACACGAGGTCGATAAGTAACTTAGATAACATGTTTGCCCCAGAATACCATTCTCAGGTGAAAATGACATTGTAGCTAAAGAAAATAGCCTAGACATTATGTTTTGTTTGTCCCATAATGTCATTTTGGGGCAAACATTTTATCTAAGTTGCTTATGTACCTTGTATGTTTGCACCATAAAGTCATTTTCTTTGTCCCATAATGTTATCTAAGCTGCTTATCGACCTGGACTCTCCACATCCTGAAAATGACTTTATGGCGCAAACATCCTGCCGTAGGATGTAGCGCATCCTACCACATTTTTATCCTTCACACTTCGCTGTTGGCCCACTAGGATTTTCGTGTGATTTTCGGCCCCTCTGCTCATTTATCTTCACAAAGTCTCTTCCCTTCCTCGGGCTTTCGCCAAGAGAAATTGGGTTCATACCTTTCGTCTGAATAATATTGTTGGAGAGACTCTGAATGTGCTTAAGCGTTCAGGTTGGGCCTGATAAGAATACAATGATACTCCTCTCTGGTAATCTATGTCTACCTTTTCTGCAATATTTTCAACTACTTTATCGTCAATATATGATACCTCTTATGCCTAGATTGGTGTTCTCAGTGTTTGATACGCCTGGACAAAACAATAATGGTGGCGATATCGAACTCGAAGCAGGACGTGCTCTGCCTCCAAACGAGGCGAACGCCAATGTGAACAGAGTGGCTTCTGGTGTTGAGGGTGAAGTAGGCTCTCCATCTGATATGCAGATAAGAGAGGTTGCAAAGGCCAAGTGGAAATATCTCACCTGCGCATTCACAGTGTTTGGCATATCTCTCACAGTTTCTGGGCTCTATTTCACTTGGCGGCGGAGCCTCTCCAGTTTGTTAGTTCTGATGATCTGCTTCATGATTTTCTCCTCAATTTTAGTTGTGCTCTTTTATATTATTTATCACAAAATGATGAAGGAAGAGCAACTAAAATCAGAGGAAAACCCAGATAACCATATAATAAGTTCAAGGCTATATATATAAATTTATAATGAGACTAAATATAAAAGCATTTAACTGAAATCAATATATATTTATTTTGATTTTAAGTATTTTGATTTTGAATTTATCTTTATGTTGAACTATAGTCTATAGATAACTTGAGTGTTTGTCACCATTTTGATAGCATGATCTACTATGTCAAATTCCAAATGAAATACCTCTCCAATCAAGCACGAGTGTTAGGTAATGAAGGTCTAAAATGGTAAAAAAATGGACTTTTTTGCTTGAAAATTAGAGTTAGCTATACTTAAGATCAATATTTAAAGCATTTCTAGATATAATATTTTCATGGTATATAAATTTCTACTATGGTATGGAATAAAGTTTCTAGGTGAGATGGTTGTCTCCCCTCACAATCTTTTTGCTAAAAAAGTGAGTTGAGGCATGATTCCACTCACATATGCATTATATATAAAGGTGAACTAAATTTGTGGGTTTTAATCTTTTAGGATAAATCTAAGTTTAAAGAATATAAATGAAGGGATGCTATTTCTTTCTAAGAGGGCCAAGATGATAATAAAACTAGGGTAGATGACTAAAATCTAGTGTCAAAAAATCTACATTTAAAAAGAATGCAAGAACTTATAGATTTAGAGTGGTGTCACAATAGTGTCCCACTTGTGGGACATCTTGATTTTGGTTGAAATAATTTATCTTTTAGAAAATTTGATGATTTAAACCTTAAGGAGTTCCATCTAAAGGGTTATAAGTGGTTAGGGAACTTATATTAGACCCCCTTAGATCAAACCCCATTGGATATGACCCTCCTAATCTTAAATCAAGCCCTTAACGAAGTCTCCTCCAAACCTATAAAAATGATAACAAATAAACACTTTCTCATCACCTTTTGGGGGATCAAATGGGGTCATTTAGAAATTTCTTTTTCTAAGTATGCATCCCTTATTATAAGATTTCCAAAAAGTATATAATTTTGAATATATTTAAATAATTTGATTATTATATTTATTTTATATTTCTTATGAATGTAGGTTTTTCACCAAATATTAAGGTCTTTATTTCACACATGCAAAAAACTAGAAAAATGAAGAATTAAATTCTAAACAATATTTGTGCACTAGGTATTGATGTATTTATTTCAAATAAGATTTTATTTTTCATTTGAATCTATACATAAAAATTTATTTGATGTCAAATAAACCTATGTATAAATTATATCTAATCTTAAAACTATAATAATAATAAAAAAAATGCAACAAAAAATTATGTAAAAATGTTTGTGCACTAGATATTGGTGTTATCAATCTATGTTTAAGAATTTATAAATTAATATTTTTTAATAAATAGGTTAGGTGATATCGAATAAATGCCACTTGTGAAGAACATTGATAATTATAAAAAATAAGTTATTAAAGCTAACTAAAAAATTCCATGAATCACCTTTTATAATATACTTTTGATAATACATTTACAATATAAATTAAAAATCTAAAAAATACTAGTTCACATCATCTTCAAATTCATAATGGTTTAGTTGCTATGGGTGGTAGAATGTGAACATCTGATTGAAAATGTTGATTTCAATGTCTCACTTTGACCAAAAAGTGGAACACACTAGTGTTGGTTGACTCTTTAGAGGTTTATAATAGTTTTATATCTCATCTTCTTTTCTTTTAGTCTTATTGCTGTTTATTGGGGATTTGTACCCTTATTGTAGACAACTAATAGATTAGGATAACAAAATTTAGGACAATATCACTAAAAAATAGTCAAATACTATTTGCAAAATCTATTTGACAATATTAAAAAAAGAAAATGAAATCATATGCAATACAACATTACACAAGACTTAAATACTTCTATGGGGAACCCTTACAAGAGAAAACCCACCACTAAAAGATGTTTGTAATATAATATTTAGAATCAAGGATTTAACACAATAAGTCCTTTACATAATTGTAATCTCCAACGTACTCTTCCACTACTTCTCTATGTCTCCAACCAATAATATTTTATAAAAACTAGTATTTTTCAAAATTGTCCAGCCTCCATGCATTCAATTGAGATGATACATATAGACATAAACATAAAATTCAAACCATCTAATACTCCAACCAACATGTGGGACACTAAGAGACACAACTATATTACTACCATTTCACATCAACATACCACATATATCACTCAACATGATGTCTTCATGTGAATAATCAATGTATATGTAGCCACTTATCATACATTATGAATCGATAGTTTCTCATTTAGAATATCAATGGTTTCATGATTTCATGTATGACTGCCATTATTGGATCCAAGCTTGTAATAGAACACATAAATATTGCACCACTTTTGACTACTTGTGGTTTCTCGCGTCATCCTCCAGAATATTATCGTACTCTTAAATTATACCATGTGAACTTTATCTTTGCCACAAGTTCTCATGTAGAGTAATTTGTGCTTATAGAAAAATTATTGTCTATACACAATTGTGAGATTAAAATTATTTCCACAACATCACCACATATGAACTAACATGTACATTTGAAACTCACAACATCTCACCACATATAATCTATAGATAAAATCTAAATATTGAAGAACTTTCTATAGGTGAATATCACCCAAGTCCCAACATTCTCACATTTTATATTATCATTAGAGAGTGTGGTATAACCTAATAAATTAACCTCATATTGGTAAATGGACAAGCCCATCTCATCCCAACACTATAAGAAATTGGTAGCACTTACAAATTTCATTGATGAACCAATAATATTTACTCGTGTCAATATTTTCCATCTAAAATTTCCTAGTCTCAACTATATCCCTTATAAAATAATATTATGTATACATATGCTTGGATCTAACATGGTAAATAGGATTTAGTAAAAGATAAATTGCACCGTGTGAATCACACATCACTATTGTATGAATCTTGAAACCAATATTGTCACTTATAATCTTTTTAAACACATTATTTCCTTATAATCATGCATTATTATGGTCATATATTCTACGGTTGTAGTGGATGCTACAACTATTTTCTACTATTCACTTATCCAACTAGCTACTTCATTGAAAATAAATAAAATAATAACTACTTATCAACCTTTAATTATCAAGATCTCTAACCAAGCCAAAATCTACAAATCCTTATATATTCATCACTTTTCCCACATCATTAGTGCTATGATAATTAAAATAGTAATCCAAAGATCCCTTAAAATACCTAAACATTCTTTTCACCTATATCCAATGATCCTTAATTAGATTTTTCATGAACCTACTCAATATTCCTACTACTTAGGTAATGTTTGATCTTGTGCCTAGGTCTTTGTATATATGAAGATTCCTATAATACTAACATATGGAACATTTCTCATGTCCTCCAAGTCCTCCTAGACTTAGGACATTGTTACAAACTCTATTTGAAGCCAATTAGTATGCAAGTACTTATCAATTCACTACAAAAAATTCCCAACCTCCACAAAACAGTTTCAAAATACTTCCTCTAGTTTATTAGTTTCCTATTGGTCATATCCTTCTATATCTGCATCCCAATTATGTATCTAGAAACAATTTAGTCCTTTATGTCAAATTTACTAGAAAATTGAGCTATTAGTTCCTTGATTAATGTCATACTATTTCCAAGTATTTTCATGTTATTTCAAAGGAAAGCTTGGTGTGGAAACAACTTCCAAATATAGATCTAGACAAGAGAGGGTTGGAAAAATTTTGTTTTAAATCTTTAAACTATTTCAGGTTAGATGCACATTAATTAATTTATTTTTAGATTTAAACACATAAACAACAACACATATATTTTATGTGGAAAAACCCTTTTAGGAAAAACACACACACACCAAATCACATATCAATTGTATTATCAATAAAAAATTGGTTACAAATCTGGCACAATTTCAACAACATAGCGACTTATTAGAAAATACAAAATAAGCTCTATAAATGCATAAGAATTTCACATATTTATAAACCTCTATCATGGGCACCTAAGACTACCATGTGTCATCCCCATAGTCTTTGCATGCATGTAAACTAAAACAAAGAACATGCATAAGTCCTATTTGACCAAAAAAGCAACCAGTCACACATGTAATGACATGCACCAAAATGCAAGCACATGCAAGACATCCAACTCAAATATTTTATGTAAATATTAATTATCCTTGACATGCATGGCATCCCACTAGAGAAAATCAAGCCAACCAGGCCAATTTAGAACTCTCCTTTGACTTCTAGTCAACCTCACTAGTTTTCATAATCTTGTTTAACATCTTTCCAAATCCTACCAAGTGAAAACTTTCAAAATCAAGGACAAATGACTATGACACACCTTTGATAATTTTTTACAAACTTCTCTTCTCAATTAAGCACCTAAGTGACAAGCAACACAATTTTGTGCTCTCCACCAAACTTGTAGGAGGCCAAATTACAAATGTTGAACAAGACAACTAAGAGAGGGGTGAATCAATTGTAGCAAATTTAAACTTTTAAATCATTCACCAAAACTTAAATCAATCACAAATCCTTAACACTACTAAAATAATTAAACATTAAGTGCAAGTGCAGAAACTGAAAACCATCACATAAACATAGTAACACCAAATTTACGTGGAAAACCCAATGAGGGAAAAACCATGGTGATGATTAGCTCACACTATAGAGAATTCCAAAATAGTTTACAAATGCTCACTGCCTGAGAATGGTTCACTACCAAAACAAGGACTCACTGTCTAGATCAGGACTCACTGTCAACAGGGTTAACCACTCGAAGGGATCACAACCACAAAGATACAAAAAAGATAGATGAGATATGTTACAAAGAGAAGACAATCTCAATGCAACAAAAATTTCCACCATAATTTACTCAACCACTTGTAGACATGCATGACTGATAGAGTACACCTTTAGCTCACTGCATTCATAAAATCAATGTTTAGAATTCACACTGATCTACCACACTTGCATCACACACACAAACATTCATATCTATTTTGCATATATATGCTCTATTTCTTTGCACTTATCTCTTGCAAACTTTTCACCACTAACTCATCTTGTATTTATACCATCTTCAACTTTGAAACATATCCAAAGTTGGCCATCCATAATTAAATTCAAATTAGGGTAGCACAAAAACATCCTAGGTTGGAATTAGAATGAGGGTGACCTAAACACGCACTTGATGAGGACCCAAATAGGTCCCAATTTGCTTCATCAACTTCAAAAGTAGTGGTCAACACAAGGTCATCCAAACTAGTGTAAAACATAGAAAATTAAGTACACACAATCCTTAGCACGATCAAATCCTTCCAAAAACCAAAATTATCTTCAACAAGATCATAAAAATTTAATTCTATAACTGTAAGTCATAAGACTCAATCAAAAATAAATTCAGACCAACAACATTTCTCTCGAACCTCAACCAAATATATAGAAAACCACAGTTCACAATGGGTGAACATAACTCGCGCTACATACAATGAATTAGAAGCTAAGAATATGGATATAGTAGCTTCCAACAACCTTGATCAACATATCCAAACCACACAAACATAGGAGCAAATCCCGGAGCAACCACTGAACACCTACAACCTTTCTTCATTACAAGTTTCTCAATATCCTCGACATATACAACCAATAACCTACATTCATGACATCAATGACAAAACAACCAGTTGATAACCAATTGACTAGTTGACATCAATGAAAACACCTTCATTCTTGCAACAATCCTCCCCTTTGCCATTGATGGCAACACATGATGTGAAAAACCATCAAAGACAACATACTAGCTTAGAACACACTTCTCATGATTTTTCTTTATGTATCTCCCCCTTTGACATCATGGCAAAGGAAAAAGATATTTTACATTGATTTCTCGTTTGACATTAAAACAAATATTCTTACAATGACAACACATGACACTACCAGCTCTGCCTAAGAGGTATCCACCAAAACATCAATCCAAAAGAAAGATAGATCCATAGACCCATTGGACTAATGCATTTCCATATGCATCTAGTTTAGGAAAGCAGGTGCAATGACCCCTAACTTCTCTTGGAGATACTCAAAATTATCTTTAGGAAGAGCCTTCATAAATATATCAGAAATACATGATCCTTCATAGGTACATACTCAAGCTTTACTTCATTCTCCATGACCTTCTCTCTCATGAAGTGATAAATAATAGATACATGCTTTGTCCTCGAGTGCATCACTAGATTCTTTGAAATGTTAATTGCACTTGTCTTATCATAGGAGATAGAAATAGGCCTATCATACACAACTATGATATCTTTTAATGTCTATTTAATCCATAAAACTTGTGTACAACAAGATGCAACAACAATATACTCAGCTTTAGTAGTAGATAATGAAAATGAATCTTTCTTTTTACTCAACCATGTCACCAATAGAGGCAACCAAGAAAGAATGCACCACCACTTGTACTTTTTTTGTCATCTGTACACATCCAACCCAATCTGCATCTATATAAGCACTTAGTGTAAAGTCAATATCCCTGGGTGAAGCCACAATAGTGGTTTACAATTCAAGTAAGGAAGGAAACTGACAAAAAATGACCCCAAAGCAAAAAAAGTGATTTTGGGGGTTTGTACGAACCTACTGGTTCAATTGAATGCATTAGGGGTTCGCTGAGACCAGTGTTCGAGTGAACCCCTTTAAATTTTGGCCACCAAAAAGTAAAAAACTACATAGCAAAGGGGGTTCGAGTGAACCTCCTTGAAGAGGTTTGCTCGAACCATGGTTCGGACGAACCCTAGTTCGAGCAAACCTCTAGGGGTTCACTCGAACCCATAGGGGTTCATTCGAACCCCCCTTTCCCATCATCCCCCTCTTGAGGATGAAAATGGAGAAGTATTCAAAAACCCTTATGGAATCGGATAGTCCTTAGAACGAGCTATCCAACGAATATAATTTTTGTATGTTTTGATTTTATTATGTATTTATTTTTTTAGTTTTATTAAACATAGGTTCTTCACCAAAAATGAAGGTCTTTGTTCTGCACATGTGGAAAAATAGTAGATTATCATTTTATTTTTTTGAAAAATATGAGTGTATTAGATATTGAAGTCCTTGATCCAACAAAAAAAATAAAATTGAATTTCAATATATACAAAAAAAGTTACGCATTATACGGTCGTGCTATGTCTGAATTGTAATTGGTTTGACTTTGAAACTCGATTAAAGAAAAAGATATTCAATTAAAAACTATCTAACCAAGTGGAAGCACTATATATCAGAGTTACAAATCTAAATTCGAAAGAATTAGAATTTTATCCTTCATGGAAAAAAAGTTGTGTTATACAGTGTGTGTCACTTTTTAAAAATGCTATTTTTTGAAAAAAAACCAGTTTTTGTGGGAGATGGAAAAAGAAGTGCAATCTGATTCCAAAATTTTTGAAAAACATATTTTTAGAATCTATAGACAAAATGTGACGAGACTCTAGTTTGCATCATCTTCAAATTCCTCACGGTTTAGCCACTATAGGTGCCCGAATGTGAAGATTTAGTTAAAAATAATAATTTCAGTGTCCAGTTTGGCCAAAAATTATAAACCACTATTGTGGGATCACCCCCCTAGGATACCATAAGCCATAATCCAAAGTGCCATTCAAATATTTGAATATTCTTTTAACAACATCAACATGTGTTTCCTTATGATATTCTTGAAATCTAGCCACAAGACAGACAACATGCATGATATCCAGTCTAGTAGCAGTCAAATACAACAGTCCACCAATCATAGATCTATACTTGTTCTGATAAACCTTAGGTGAATCATCATCTTTACCTAATTTGCAACTAGTCACCATAGGAGTGCATACCGGTTTGGAACCATCCATCCCAAACTTCTTCAACATCTCTTTCACATACTTATACTATGAAATAAAAAATTCCTTTCTTTGTTTGATTAATTTGTAGCCCAAGAAAGAAATTCACCTCACTAAACATTTACATCTCAAATTATTTTTGCATTTCTTTCACAAACATCTTACACATAATTTCATTTCCTCCAAAGATAATGTCATCAACATATACAACCATAATCAAAATTTTGTCATTTTCAATTTTTAAATACAAATTACTATATGTAGTAACTTTTTTAAAGCCTTATAAACATTTCAAAAATCCAAAAACATCAAAACATTTGTAAAAAAATTGAAAATCCAAAAACATCAAAACATTTGTTAAGTTTCAAAATCCCAAAAACATCTAAATCACCCTGACTCCAAAACATCCAAATCAAGTCAAAATCCCTAAAATAGTCTAAAAATCAAAGTCAAAAACTTGTATGTAGTCGAACTACATTGCCTTTATGCATGTATGAAGGCAAGGCCATCATCAATGAGCCCCCAAGGCCTAGGTTAGTCTTTTAGGAGTCTGTCACAATAAAATATCTTGTCAAAGTCACTCGAACTACATTTTCTCTGTGCATGTATGTAGGCAAGGCCATCTCTGATCAGACCTTAAGGCATTAGGTCAGTCCGCCTTAGATCCTATTCTTGGTTTAACCTTGGAAAACACAAAAAATCCAAAATAGTGGTAAAACATTTGAAACCTAAAACAACCTTAAATAACTTGAAAACTCAAACATTCAAATTATAACCTCAAAATATCAAAAAATAGCCTCAAAACCTTTTAAAAAGTTGAAAACATTGAAATATATGAAAAAAAATCACTCGTTCCATTTTACTTTCACCTACAATAAACTCTCACTCATAATAAATTGATCGTCACCTTCAAAATCTAGCAACACCAATGGAAATAGGTACAACAATCAACGAAACACAAAACTTTAAACGCAAAAATATTAGGCCTTGATTATCACTCAAACACTTTGGTTAACATTCATATCAACAACCTTTTAGCATTTGGGCGGGTGCATGGAGATGGGTAGCAAATTTGTGGCCACTTTCAATTTTTTTTTTGAAAATTCATAACGCGAACGCGCTATAACGCGATCATGTTATAACACGCTCATGTTATGGATTTGTGTGCCGAGCCTGAGGCTCGGCCATAACGAGCCAATAACATGAGCACATTATAACGTGCTTGCGTTATGGTGTTTTAAAAGCAAAAAAAAGAGTTAAAACTATCAAATGTTTTCTATTTACTGTTTCTCTCTGCCTGCGGCCAAAAACCCTCACTTTCACGCTCACGTTCTAGGAGGAAGGATTTCTACAAATTTTATCAACAAAAATTGGATTTGCTTTGCAAATATGGTGCCACAACGACAAAGAGGTACGGGAGGTAAGTATTGTCTGCTATTTATTTTGAATTTCTTAGTTTGAAATTGATTTTGTTTGTTTTAGGTTAGATTTGATTTTTTTTTAATTTGTAGGAAATCCTGCAAATCCTCAACAAGAAGAGGAGGAAAATTCTCAACAAGAAAATCCTCAACAAAATAAACCTCAACAACAAAATCAACCTCCCCCACCAATCACTCAATACCCTCTTGGCACTCAAGAAAATTTGAGGAGTGAAATTGACAACAATAGAAAACAACTTGAGGATCTTATCAGTAGGTTGAGTGATCCAAATGCTTCAACCATAGAAAGAATGCGTCTAGCAAATTAATTGAAAGAGATGTTAAAAAATATAGATGCAATTACCCAACAAATATTTGGATGGCAAGATAGGAGGCAGGCAGCTAGGGCATATTACGTAGACAAATTATCATATAAACAAGTTAAAGATTTAAAAATTACTAAAGGTGATTTGTGCTCTCTATTCATTGACCCTAAAGCAAATCAAAATCTCACCCTCAATGCAAAGAGGTTTCCTATTCATTGGTGCCACCACCAAGAGATTAGGAACCATTTTTATGATAGATGGTATTTGGTCTTTGATTGCCCACCGTGCAATAATTGTGAAGTCCCCCAATATTTTCTTAGGAAACTATACAGTAAGTTCGTATTGAACCAAATCCCAAATTATTTTGATATGAGGGAGTTCCAGGGGAGAGGTGGGGGGTCAGCTCAGGATAGCTGGCCTTACAGCCAAATCTTGCTCGACAAGGGAGACGACCTCTCGCTAAGTGCCTCGTGAGCACATTGTTATGCTTGTTGTTGCGAGGAGAGTGATGATAAGAGACATTCGATGATCAACACTTTGACGGGTACCATCATCATAGTAGCCCTATTGTACAATGCCATCCAGGGGGAGTCTTGGTGGTAGCCTTGAACCCATGTGTCAATCTACGGGGCTACTTGTTCATATGGCCCCTTTAGCACACAAGAGGGGCACTTCATCACGGGATCCGTATGTCTTTATCACGGGGATATAACTTTTGCTACATGGGATACGAATGTTGCTACGAGGATGGGACAGCTGACATTTTATCGTGCGTATGGCATTGATGGTCGGTGTTATCAGCATGTTCATTGAATTGAATTTATTAAATTTTGATTAAAGAAACATGATTAATAATTTAGTTTATTATTTTTAATAAAATTGCAGGGGTCACGGTGTTGAAGGTTGGATATTGAGTCCTCCACCTACTTATTTCTACGATGCACTTCTCGATGAAGGTATGTAACTAGTATACAATTTTCGATTTATTACATGTTAATAGCATTTGTTTTCACGAATGGTATTTTTAATACATGTGATTTTTGAATTCTGACAGAGCTAATATTGGTGGTTTTCAAGCCGACACCTCCTATTTTCCAGTGGATTCACTCAAAGCGATACATGAGGTAATAGAATAAAGAGAACTTAACTAATGAATTCTGCTTAATAGATTTGTGTAGTTTATATTCATATTGTTGGTTACGTTGCATTACACATCATTCAAACTCAAAGCATTAGTACTTCAAATTCCATAACTAATAACTAGATGTTGATAAATGACAAAATTTCAACTGTGCAATATAGTTGTTTAGAAAGTCAACATAAGCAACATGATGCAATTACTTCACATGGAGGCATGTGCTTGCAAAGGTGCACCACCACGACAAACTATGGATGCTTGGAAAAAATCTATGAAACCATAATAGTAAGCAATAGCATAGACAAGGTAGTTAGTGATGCAAAGCATCATATCAAAACACTCAATCATTAGGGTACATTTGATGCAGAGCATCCAACAAACACCATCAACATCATTTCTTCAAGGGGTTTCAATCCCAAATAGAGATCAGGAGAGGATAAAATGTAATTTTTTTTTTTTTTTTTTTCATCGCCATTCTTTCATTCAACCAAAATCCTCAAATTCTCTTAGCCATTCCATGACCATCATTCATCATTCTATAATCGGTATTCCAGTTGATTCATTTTAAAGCGAAAGCCATATTAAAACTTTGACTTAATCAATTAGATTCACATCATTCTCAACCACCATAAAAACAACATAAACCTGATTATTGACACTTGAACAATTCATCCTTTCATTTATTCACCAAGGAAACAAATCAATTAAACCATACCTCACTATTATTAGTCCATTATCAAGCATTGTACTCACCATATTTTGACTGCAACAATCTATTTATAGGTTACAAACTCCTGCTATGACAAAATCTTGATTATCATCTTGTGGTTAATCACCAATTTGCTCAAAGGGCTTCATCATAGTCACCCATCCAACCATCAAAGTCACCAAACCTGTCTTATACACCTTAAAAAAATTTAGTAACATAAATCATATCATTAGTTTGATAGTAACCAAGCACTCAATCATATCACAAAAGCTTTGAAAGGATATAAGTCAGAAATGTTGAAGATACAAGAGATTGCCACCCTGGGAGGTAGCTCTATTTCATAAGCATTTTGGCCAAACTTGTAGACCACCTTGCAAGGTCCTATCTTCTTCATAATGAGTTTGGTATACTTTCCTTTTGGAAGTCTCTCCTTCTTCAAGTGTGCCATCACCAAGTCTCCAACCTTGAATTGGACATTCCTCTTCTTTAAATCTGCCTTTTCCTTATACTTCTCAACATTCTTTTGAAGGGTTTCCTTCACTTGTTGATGAATATCCTTGATTGTAACAAAAAAGTCCTCACCTTGAGCACTTCTCCTAGCAACTCCTTGTAGATCTCTTAGTTCATAGACCCCTCTAGGGTGCATGCCATAAACTACCTCAAAAGGGCTTCTACCAATGCTCCTATTCATGGAGTCATTATATGCAAATTCAGCCTGAGGTAAAATCAGATCCCAAGCTTGTCCATGCTCCTTGGTAAGGCATCTTAAGAGGTTTCCCAATGATCTATTCACCACTTCAGTTTGTCAATCCATTTGTGGATGGTATGTTGAACTAAATGATAGATTTTTGCCTTGAGTTTCTTCAACAAGGTCATCCAAAAGTGACCAATGAATTTAGAATCCCTTTCAAAAACAATGCTTAAAGGCAGTCCATGTATCCTAACAACCTCCTTAAAGAAGAGACCTGCTATATGAGATGCATCATTGGTGCATTTTCAAGGAAGAAAATGTGCCATCTTACTAAATCTATCAACTACCACAAAGATACTATCAAAACCTTTTTGGGTTCTAGGCAACCCCAAGACAAAGTCGATACGTACACACTCCGAAGGCCTATTGGGAATGGGTAGTGGTTGATAGAGTCTTGAATTTGATGAAGTTCCCTTTTCCCTTTGACATATTATGCAGCCTTCCACATACCTTCTCACATCCACCTATAACTTTGGCCAATAGTAAAATCTCCTAACTTGTTCTAAGGTCTTGTCAAGGCCAAAGTGACCTCCAAGACTCCCATTGTGTTTCTCCTTTATGATATTCTCCCTCATTGAGCATTTACATACACACAATTGGCTTCCTTTGAAGAGAAAACCATTCTGCAATAAAAATTTAGAGAATTCACCATGAAAAGAATTCAAATGCTGCTCACAAACATTGTATACCTCCTTGAAATATGAATCTTCATGATACATATCCTTCAATGCTTCAACCCCCATGCTTTGGAGTTGGATCTCTTGCACTACAAGTGACCTTCTACTAAGAGCATCTCCCACCTTATTTGCTCAGCCCTTTTATAATTTATTGTGAAAGTATAGGATTGCAAAGACTCCACCCATTCATGTGCCTATGACTGAGTTTGTCCTATGCATTCAAAGAACTCAAGGCATGATTATCAGTATAAACAACAAATTATTTAGGTAACAAGTAGTGCCTCCACTTTTTGAGGGCTTGGACCATAGCATACAATTCCAAATCATAGGAAGAATACTTCCTCTTTGCTTCATTCAACCTCTCACTATAAAATGCAACCGGTCTTCCTTCTTGGCTCAAAATAGCCCCTATTGCTTGATTGCTAGCATCACACTCAATGGTAAAAACTTTATCAAAATTAGGGAGCACAATTATAGGCTGTTGTGCTACTCTCATTTTTAGATATTCAAACCCTTTATTAGCCTCATTGGTCCAAGAAAACTTACATTTGTTACCTCCTTTGATGGTGTCCAAGATTGGTGCACAAATTTGGCTAAAGTTCTTGATGCACTTTCTATAGAAGCTTGCAATTCCATGGAAGCTTCTCACATCTCCCATGGATTTTGGTGTTGGCCTTGAGTAAGAATAGCATGCACCTTTGAAGTATCCATCTTCAAACTTCCCTTGGAGATTACAAAACCAAGGTAGACTAGTTCTCCCTTCATGAATTCACACTTTTCCATGTTGATCAACAACTTCTCCTCTTGTAACCTCCTTAGAACCATGTCAAGGTGCTTCAAATGTTCTTCTTTAGACCTACTAAACACAAGGATTCCATCTAAATAAACTACAACAAACTTTCCAATGAAAGGTATCAATACCTCATTCATAAGGCACATAAATGTACTAGGGGCATTTGATAACCCAAAGGGTATCACCAACCAATAATAGAGCCCTTCATTAGTCTTAAAATTTGTCTTCCATTCATCCCCCTCTCTGATCCTTATCTGATGGTACCCGCTCTTTAGATCAATCTTGGAAAAGTAAGATGCTCTTGATAGACAATCCATGAGGTCCTCCATTATTGGCAGCGAGAACTTATATCTAATTGCACGATCCTATTAATGGCTCTCGAATTAGTGTAAAGCATCCAATTCCCATCCTTCCTTGGTGCTAGGATAGTAGGAACAACACATGGGCTCAAACTCTTCCTCACTAGCCCTTTATCCTTGAACTCTTGCACTTGTCTTGCAATCTCCTCATTTTGAGTAGGTGTCATCTTGTATGCAGCCTTATTAGGCAATGCAACCCATGGAATCAAATCAATATGGTGGCTTATATCCCTAATGGGAGGTAGGGAACTAGGTAATTCATTCACCGTTATGTCCTTGTACCTTTCCAACAACTCTTGGACTTTGTTTGGTGCATCTTCCTTCTTCTTTGTGGGCAGATCTGCTTCACTTTTTGGCTTCATAATTAGGAAGAATCCTCTTCCTCCTCCTTCGTTCAAGGTCTTCATGAACTCC
>VDFB02000017.1:153580785-153661788 GCA_007258455.2 Sequoia sempervirens | reverse complement strand
TGAAGATCATAAACTCTATGCTAAGCCATCCAAGTGTGCTTTTGGTCTTACAGAGGTGGAGTATTTGGGACACATAGTTTCACATGAAGGAGTAAGGTGGACCCTAACAAAATTAAGGCTATCATGGAATGGCCTATTCCAAAAACCATTAAGAAACTGAGAGGATTCTTGGGATTGACAGGGTACTATAAAAGATTTGTGAAGAATTATGGTAGTATAGTAGCACCTCTCACCACTCTATTGAAGAAGGATTCTTTTCATTGGAATGAGTCTGCCAATACAACATTTGAGAGATTGAAGGAGATTATGTGTACAACTCCAGTACTTTCCACTCCTGACTTCACCAAGGAATTCATTGTGGAATGTGATGCTTTTGGAAATGGGATAGGAGCAGTGCTCATGCAAGAAGGTCGACCAATTGCTTTTGAGAGTCATCAATTAAAAGGTAAGAATCAACTAAAACCTATTTATGAGAAGGAAATGCTAGCAATACTTCATGCAGTGAAACAATGGCGGCCTTATCTATTGGGTAGAAATTTCAAGGTTAAGACAGATCATGATAGCCTAAAATATTTTTTGGAACAACGACTATCTTCTGAAGAGCAACAAAAATGGGTCACTAAGATGTTAGGATATGACTCTGAGATTGTATATAAGAAAGGGAAAGAAAATATTGTCCCAGATGCACTGTCAAGGAAGGATGAGAAAGATGAAGCCTTATTGTGTGCCCTTTCAATATTACAAGCAAATTGGGTGGAGGAAGCCAAAGCAGAGTGGAAAAATGATGTTGCGACAAGTAATCTCATCGAGCAATTAAAAAGTGATCCTAGTAGTTTACATAAGTTTTGTTGGAAAAGAGATACTCTTTGGTATAAAGAGTGTTTGTATCTCTACAAGAATTCCAACCTTAAAATCAAGATTCTCATAGAGTTGCATGAGTCTCCAGTGGGTGGTCATTTAGGATTTTTGAAGACATATCATTAAGTCAAGCAAGATTTCTTTTGGGAAGGGCTAAAGAGTGATGTTCAAAAATTTGTGGCTGAATGTTTGGTGTGTCAAAGGCATAAAGGGGAGACAATTAAGACACTGGGTCTCTTGCAACCCTTATCTATTCCTAGCCAGCATTGGGAAGAGGTATCCATGGACTTCATCACAGGGCTTCCCATATCTAAAGGTCATAATGTCATCATGGTGGTAGTTGATCGGCTCACTAAATATGCATATTTCATTACATTATCACATCCTTTACAACAAGTATAGTGGAAAAATATTTTTTGGAGAGCATCCAAAAAATACATGGTACACCTAAGGTTATTGTCAATGATTGTGATCCTATCTTCACTAGTCACTTTTAGAAAGATTTATTCTCATGTTTGGGTACTCAATTGGCTCTTAGCTCTTCATACCACCCTCAATCGATGGGAAACGAGAGGTTGTTAATAAGTGTTTGGAAGGATATCTACGTTGTTTCACTTGAGAAACAATCTCAGTGGGTAGATTGGCTACCACTTGAGGAATGGTGGTATAACACTTCTTTTCATAGCTCATCAAAAATGTCTCCATTTTTGGCACTTTATGGATATCATCCTCCTTCCATCACATCATCAATTAAGGTGTCCCCAAGAGTTCAGGCAGTAGAAGACCAATTGCTTCATCAACAACAGGTACTTTCAGGACTCAAGGAGAATTTAGCCATGGCACAAAATCGAATGAAACAATAGGTAGACCAACATCGTAGTGAAAGAAGTTTTGAAGTTGGGGATTGGGTTTTCTTGCGATTGCAACCTTATAAGAAAATCTCACTAAAGAAGCAAAGAAAGAATAATAAGTTATCTCCAAAGTATTATGGTCCATACCAAATCATGCAGAAGATCGGTAATGTTGCCTACAAGCTTGAGTTGCCACCAACAACAAAGATACATCCAATTTTTCATGTTTCTTGTTTGAAGAAGGTAATTGGGCATAATATTCCCACTCAAACAACACTTCCCGAGCTGGATGAAGAAGGAAGAATCATTTTGGAACCAGAGTGCATTCGTCAAACACGCACAAAGAAGTTGAGGAATAGAACTATCACTGAGTATCTCATCCAATGGAAGAATTTACCAGTTGAAGATGCCACATGTGAAGATGAGGAGTTCATTCAAAAGTTTCCAAACTGATTAGCATTGAGGACAATGCTTCTTTGAAGAAGGGGGCATGCTACCCTTAATATTATTGTAGATCGGGTTATGAATAGTCGGCTTATGGCTATCTTAACTCTCTATTAAGTCATATTATCATTAGTATATTGTTATTTAGTTGTTTAAGTCGGCCTAAGTCTTATATAGGTGTGTCTAAGTCAGCCTAGGTGATATCCTTGGCATAAATAGGTATATATAGGAGGTTGTGAGTCTTATTTCATCATTAAGTTGTGAAGTGTGTTCTCATTAGAGATATTTGGAGGTTTTCTCCCTCGAAGTGGCCTGTTATTCTCAGTTATTATCAAGTATTTGCAACATATTTCATATCATATTCTTCTATTGTGCAAGTTATTTCATAACACTCTCCCATGCCCTCACACCCTAAACCCTCTCCCACACTCTCCAACTATCTCCCACTCTCTTCCACTCTCTCCTCCCTCCCTTCCACCCCAACTCCAACTCTCCCACACTCTATCCCACTCTCCCACACTCTCTACCACTCTCTCCCACCCTCTCCCACTCTCCCATCCTCTCTCACTCTCCCACCCTCCCAAACTCTCTCCCACTCCCACCCTCTCTCCCATAAGCATAAATACATACATATAGAAATACATACATGCATGACACACCAACATACATATACATACAAACATATGAAAAAAAATTAAAAAAAACTGGCATTTAACTAAAGGAATAAATAACACGAGTGCGTTATTTGTTTCTAAAATGTTTCGCAGAGAAGAAAAAGTGAAAACTAGTAAATAACGTGAGCGCATTATAATGTGTTTGCGTTATATTTTTCTTGGGGAATCCCCGAGCCTTTGCTTTGGTATTTGCCTTGGAATACCAACCCAAAGGTTTGGAGGGAATTCCCAACCACCAGAGACATGTTTTTTGCAAATTCTACAATTTTTCACATAATCGAGTTCGTGCTCATCGTCAGGATTGCATTTGGTTCAATATTGATGAAATCGAACACATGGGTAATGTTAAGTTCTCTCTTAGCTTTCCAACAATATAATTTTTTTCACTTTCTGACAATGTGAGGGCTTTCATCCATAATTTCTTTTGTTTGTATGTCTATTTTTTTTCAAAAAGCAGTGTTTGTTTTTTTTTCATTATAAATTAACCATTCATCGAAATTTAGAATAAATTACATTTTTAGAAACTAGACTCCATTCTACAATTTTTTTAAATTTTTTTTTTAAAAAAATCTATTACTTTCCAAAATTTGTAGTGGGAGCATGGCCAAAATTCTACTTTTTAGGAAGTTCCCACTTATAAAATTAGTAAAAAATCAAATATTCATTAAAAAATTGTGCACCAACTAGATACTATTAGCTAACTTCTGACCATAGCAATTTTAAAATACTAAAAAAAAGGTCACCATGTTCAAGTCATACAAGAGTTGCTATGTTATATTTTTTTGACAAAACAACACCAATTTGTGTACATCCCTTTGTTGAACCCCTTAATCTCAACCATTTTCAAAATAAATTAGTAGTTTAGAAAGTAGACTCAGAGCACTTCGATCCTTGTTTTTGTTCCATCTCAAAATTTTGAGTATAACTATCCTCAATTTCATGTCCAAGGTTAGCATTTCCTGATTTCAAAAAAAAAATTGCCACTTAAGCCCCCTTTTTGGGAACTATCTTGGTGCACTTACCCATTTAGAAAACAATTCAACCTCAAATAACATGTCCTACGAATATATATTTCCTACAATGGGCATCATCACTAAAAATACCCTAAAAACAACACTTTGGCAAGATATATGAATAACATTGACTATTTGACTCCTTTGATCTTTTCTTATGGTTTATCTTATTCGTCCATTCCAATGATCTCAACAAAAGGATTTAGAGAGAAAGGAATGAAGCATTGATCATTTCTTTCATTTGTTGTGTTTGTTGGATATTCTTGTAATACGACCTCGACAAATACTTTCCTTGCATGTGTTGAAGTAGTCTCAAGTAAAATAGTGGATAGGACATATCAAGTTCTTCATACCTTTTGTGTATTATTCTTCTTAATTTGATGGCTTCATTATTTCACACGATCAAACAAAGTTTTCGTATTTCAGGTATGAACAAGGATACTTCCATTTGTTTGCAGAGTCAATTTCCATGCATTAGATACAATGTCATCCTAATTTTCAATACCTTGGTGCATCATGTCTATTTTCTATATATCAAAAATAAGGAGTGCTATGGTGAAAGCCTAATATGAAAATTAAAGCAGTGTCATCTATCTTATCTCATCACATATCCAATAAAGTATCAAATAATCATAGATTAAATGCTGGAGTTCTAAATCAATCTCAATAAATAAAGGATAATTAGTACCCATCCCAGTCTTCTACTTCTATCCATGCTAATACTTCCAACCTAGTATCATGACATGCAAGAAAAATAATATAAATGCATGGATCCATCTTGCATCCACAAACCGTCAACATGCAATTCATAACATACATCTCGTAGCATACATCCTGCATAGTCATAAGCATATCACAATTAAAAGATATGAAATAGAAATCATAGCATTGCATTACATAATTACATCTTGCATACATATTCATATCCATATCACATCACAACATATTCATAAAAAGGAAAACATCCATCATATAAGCATTTGATATAAAAATTTACATTCATACATAACATATCCATAATGCATCCATACATACATGACATAAGCATAAGCATGAAAACGACATCAATAAGTATGACTACCGCATTTGATCATCTCATATATATATCAAAAAAATGATTGTCATGATACATATCAAAGAGTGTGTGATATGCATGTCAAAATATACATAAGGCTAATAATCAGGTTATATAAAAAAATGTCTACATCTATGCACGGGGGCTATCCTCTATAAGAGCTGAAGATATTAGCTCAACATCCAAGACCACTTGCAAAAACAATGAAAACCTTCTACAAGAGGATATGCAAGAATGATCTTGCTTGATATTAAGACCTGTCAAATGATGAGGTATGAAGTATATTACAAATGAGTACAATCACCTTCCTTATATAGGCAAGGTTCAAATGTAGTAAGGAATATGATGTTGAAAAATGTCATAATCCTATGACATGAGAAAACTAACAAACTAATCACCTAGGAAATGATGCATTAGCTAGATAAGATAAGTTCTAGAAAAGCCAACTAAGACTTCTAGAAAGAATCTTTTATCCTAAGTAAACTTATGTAGGTGTAATTAAATAATTAATTACACCAACACCCCCCATAAGTGCAACTTAGGGAGAAGATTATTATGCAAATATGCAATGATGGGTCCCGACTACAAGGCCATGTTAGGTACCCATTTACAAATGCAAAAAGAAATCTCTCACAATCAGAGAAAAGGAGAAAACCCAGTGGGACAAAACTCCTCTCCAAAAGAGAGAATAAACAAAAGAAAGAAATCATGTGAGGAAGGATGGAGGACTCCATGATACCCCCAAGTACATCATCCGTCACATAGATATATTACAAAAGCACCCCCATAGGAGGGAAAGAAGAGACTACATAGCCCCCCCATAATGAAATAACTCCAAAACCATTGAAGAATGTCTAAAAGAAAAAGAGAATCAAATGCCTGCAAACAATGTATCTCCCCTTGGGAAGAAAAATATCCAACGGTCGATGCTGAAGAAATTTCATCTCTAGGAAGAAGAAGGAGGGAAGCAGTCTGAAGTATGAAATCTCTGAAGATGAGTCAAGAGCCTCTGAAGATGCCTCAAAAAAATTACGTGTTACCCCAATCAAGGAGAAAGAAAAAGAATGTGGAGACTCAAGAGAAACCTCCAAAGATGAATGATCAAGAAGGAGTGAAACCCCCTCAAACAAGTCCTCCAAATCTGCTGAAGAAGTCTGACATACCAAATCTGATAACCCTGTCAAAAAACCATACTATATGTGCAAATATGGAAAACCAAAAGTATCCTGCTCATTTAAAGTCTGACTCAAATTTGAAGGAGTAGGAGGAGATTCAACCTCATTACATGGCTTATGAATGGTGAGGTTTAACCATCCATGGCATCCACCATCTGGACAACTGTCCACACTGAATCTAGGAGTCATTTTTGGAACATTCACCATTAGGAAGAAAATGAGAAAAGTAGTAGATCTTTTCCTAACAATTGGCCCTACCCACTAGAACAAGCTGCTTAGTATCCAAATCTTGAATGTAGACTGAATTTGGAGTAAACTCAATTGATTTACCAATTTGTGCTATCTGTTATACTGAAAGAAGACTGTGCTTAATATCAAGAATACAAAGCACATTATTAAAGCAACCATGTGGAACACCAATAACCCCTTTACCAAATACATCAAGATACACATCATTTGCCATCAAGATCTTCATAATTGAAGTATGCTTCAAAGATGAAAACCTATCAGGTTGGCCTGATATATGATAGGAGGCTCCAAAATCAAGAAACCAATTTTTAGACCTCTCAACTTGTGTAACAACAAGGGCATGTCCTTTTTGTTTATAATAATCTATCATATCACTCCTATTTGCAATGCTTGCATGACCAGTGTGTGTAGTAGGTGTCGATTAAGAAGAAGAAGATGATGAAATTTTAGACTTAGAAGGAAAAGAAATGTTGTGTTCCTTTAAGAGTTGCCTCATTTCATCTAACTCTTTCTTGTAACAAGTTTGTTCACCATGCCTTGGTTTTTTTCAATAACCACATAATTTACTCTTCTCCTTCTTATGTTTTTCCTCTTTGGAAGAGGTGGGAGGTTCTTTAGATTCTGCCTTAGGTTTGAACTTTTTCTTTCCTTTATCCTTAGATGATGATGATGCAACTAAAGCATGATTCTTACTATGTGTATTAAGTTGACTAAGTTTAGCTTGTTCTCTAGTCAACCTATCACAAAATGTCTTAAAAGAGGGCATTACAAAAGAATCACCTAAGCCATCCATAGTTGCATAGAAGAAAGTAGAAAAGTATGCAAAGGAACCTTTTAACTTAGACAAAATAAAAAATATGAATTCTTTATCAGTTTTCTCCTTGCCACATCCAGCCAATTGAGATCTTAGAGATTTAAATTTTACCAAGTAGTCTTCAATGGAGGAAAATACATCTGTAGAAAGTAAAGTCAATTCAGCCTCCAATTGCATGGCACGTACCTCACTAACTACACCAAAAAGAGTCTTGTACTTATCCCAAACTTTCTTAGGAGTTGTACATTCCTCAATATGAAAGAACGAACCATCTGAAACATGCATTGCAATTAAACCCATTGCTTCATCACATTTATTCCTATGAGAAAATTGTTCACATTCTCTGGTAAAATTAGGTTGGTGATCACCCAAAGTGGACTACAAACCTTTTAACCAAAGAAATCTTTGCATTTTTACCTTCTAGGTGTGATAGTTATGAGGAGTCAACACTTCAAATCCTGGTTCAGCCATGAGATCAACAAGTACCAAGAGTGAAAATATGGAAAATATCTAAATCAAACTAATATGAAACCTCCCAAATCTGATAATACAATTGAAAATAAACCCCCCCCACAAACAAAACTTCTCCAAGAATCAGGATGTCTAAGAAAATATGCAAAAATCTGAATATCTCACACTTGGGGCTGAAACTGAAAAAAGAACATGAACCAAATCAAAGAGCTCCTCAATACCTTCCAAATGCAAATTGAATCACCAAAAATGAAGAAATTGGCTGAAAGTTATGAGCTCGGAGGTCCAAAGGGGTGTTTTGACTTCAGTTGTGAATAAATTTGTACCTGTAGCAAAATCTGTCAAAATGACATGTACCACTACGAAGTACACAAAGAGAGCTTTCCACCGATATCTTGTTTACAGAATTTGGAGATCATGGTGAAAAGTTGTGCCAAAACAAAAAAAGGCCTATTTTAGGCACTTTGGGGGGCCAAATCAAGTACACTGCCAGACTAATTTGGCACAAAAATTTAGCATCAGGGGCTAAACAATTGGTCCTCCATGTGACTATGGGCATTGACTATGGGAAATCAATGTAAAAGAAATAGTATACTCCACTACTTGTTAGGTTATACAAATTTTTTTAATACAAGGGCATTTTCGTTTATATAAAACACACTGTGAATCATATTTGAAATGTGTAGATTATTTAAAAAAAAGCCTTCAAAATGAATGACTGTACCAGATAAGTACGCCAAGAAGACTATGGTACTCGCTGATGGACGATGGTCGGGCAACAATAAATGCCGATGTTTGTTGTATGTGCGACAGTGAATGGAGAGCTGGTGGAGGGAGAACTGCGTTGATTGAAGATCTATGATCTTCACACTGAACACCGATGGTGATTGATGGGAACTTGGTAGTCACTGGCCAGAATATGAAGACTCGGCCGACAGGAGGGAAGTTTGATAGAGAATGGATGCTAACGGGAGAAGCACCAGCTGGAATCTTCAAAAAAGGCCGATGAGAGATGTGGTGGCTGGGGAAAGAAACCAGTGGGTGCAACGGTGGAGAACCCGACGGGTGGAGGGTGGACCTTGGGCTAGCGTGATCACAAAGATCTGGTAGATTGGAACAAGGGATCGACAAGGTATAGCTAAACACTGGTGGAGGAGGCATCAGTGGGTAGTAATGACCGGCGAGTGGAATGATGAATGCCCGTAGGGTTGACCAAGGTCTACAAATAGGTACAGTAGCAGGGAGAAAAAAGACCGGTGATTGAATTTTGAATGACCGAAGAATGTATGTTGACCACGCCCGACCAATTTAATTCCTACGATGGTACCAAAAAAAATAGTCCACATAACATATAATTCAAATCACCCAAATATGTAAATATTCCACCAAATAAAAATAAATAGCTCGATTTAATTTGCAAATAAGCCTGATAAAATAAATATAATAGCTTGATAGAATAAAATATTGCACAACATAAAAAGTGAAAATATTTTTTTTATTCTACACAATCGTACCTTATACTTGGGGGTCGTACGACCACCCTGGGTAAATTTTTTTTGCCTCACGAACAACTGAAGGAAAAATAGGGTGTATTATATGTTGATTTCTATCTCTTGGGCCTCCTGAAGGTGATGGCGAGGTTGGATCTGCGTGAAAATGCACTTGAAGGTCTGCAGCCTTCAGATCTTGCAAATCTTCAAACCTCCATAACTTTGGCTAGAAATGTCAGATTTAGGCAAAACAAAACTCAATTCTAACTTTCTCAACTACCTTGAACTCAAATATGAGCTGATATTTCCTCCAACATGAGCCAAAAGTAACTTGCCTTGAAAGCCCACCTATGGAGAGATAACCTCAAATCAAGATCTCTCACTAGCAATAGCTCCACCCTCAAATCTAAGATGGGTTTTGCAAGATGTGGCTTTGATACCATGTAAGAGCTGAAGATATTAGCTCAACACCCAAGACCATTTGCAAAAACAATGAAAACCTTCTATAAGAGGATATGCAAGAATGAGCTTGCTTGATATTAAGGCCTATCAAATTATGAGGTATGAAGTATATTACAAATGAGTACACTCACCTTCCTTATATAGGAAAGGTTCAAATGTAGTAAGGAATATGATGTTGAAAAATATCATAATCCTATGACATGAGACAACTAACAAATTAATCACCTAGGAAATGATGCATTAGCTAGATAAGATAAGCTCTAGAAAAGCCAACTAAGACTTCTAGAAAGAATCTTTTATCCTAAGTATATAGGTAAGGTTGAAATGTAGTAAGGAATATGATGTTGACAAATGTCATAATCCTATGACATGAGACAACTAACAAACTAATCACCTAGGAAATGATGCATTAGCTAGATAAGATAAGTTCTAGAAAATCCAACTAATACTTCTATAAAGAATCTTTTATCCTAAGTAAACTTATGTAAGTGTAATTAAATAATTAATTACACCAACATCCTCTACTCCCCTAATCCTCTCAAGGGGGTGTCTGGTGTCCACCTAATGGACTTGCTCTACTTGATTGGATAAATGAGGGCCCACCTGTTGAACCACTAAGCGCTAAAGCACTCTAGTGTAAGTGATCTAGCCGCCACCTGTGGGGAGGAACTTGTGAATAATGTATAGTCTTGTAGTATGATTCCTTAGCCATGGCCTATCCGTATAGAGTTGCGATTACCATAGTACACTATCCCTATCCCTAAGAGGAGGAGGCCTCTAGCTACAACCTACAAGAAGTCTCCCATCTCTAGCTATTGACTCCACTTCCTCAAGCCTGCTCTCTCTCATGTCTAAAGGTTTCATGCTCCTGAAGAGCAACATCTCTCTACTATATGGCCACATCTCTCTTCGCCTAATCCTAGTCACGCTCAATCATCCTCTGGTTTCACTTCTGCATTAATACCTATAACTATAGATCAAGCACACATCTGCTCTAATCTATGGTTGCTGTGGCACAAGAGGAACCTAAGCATGGGCCTATCCTCTACCTCTCCCACCTCTACCTCTTTCACATCTACCTCTACTTCTCCCCTATGCATATACTCTAGTCAGGTTTGTCAATCTAGCTAGTTGATGTTGTGCGAACCAAATATCATAACTTGGAGTAGTACCCAAGATCATCCGACCCCCCTACATAAACCCACAACATGGGAACTAGTTACTAGAAAACATCGATCGTAACCTAAGATTGTATATGAGGGAACCACTTTGCAATATCCCTATATGTGTAGGCATACACATCTCAATATCCCTCTCTTGAAGTGTCTTGTTTTTCTTTGAATTGAGGAGCAACACGGTCAGATAGATATCTCTCAATTATATGGATGCTCTGACCTTAGAGCCAACAAGTCTATCTGTAGTAAAAAATATGTGTCACATCATCATCCTAGGCTTGTGCCTATATCCAAGGCCTCCATTGAAATTAATTCAAGTCATCTATGACTCGTTGCTAGTATGATATATATCCTTGGCCCTTGTATGATGTAGTGTAGTCATCCTAGCATACTGGTATGCAATGTGATCATCCTTGTTGATATATCTCAAGGAAATTATTGGACAAAGCACCGCAATGTGCTCCCAGACCCAAATATGCAATAGTGTGACTCCTACTGAAATATTGGCATTGTCCCTATACACCACCTGGTACATTTCATGATATAAAGTGACAAGTATGAATGGTCCCCAAGTGTAGATGTAGAAATCCTCCATAATCTTATGAAGTTACAAGCACCATCCTAGGTTGAACAATCTTCTTTGTCAGTCTAGCATAAGGAATCCCATGATGAGCCCTCCAATCACTAGGACGAGATCGCTGGAGACTCCAATGAAGCATTGTAGATCTATCTATCCTCCCTCTAGTAGAAGATCATTGACTCCCAAAACAGTTTACATGTCCTCAAGCCCAAGGTCTACATCATAGATTATCCTCTCACCGTGGATCAGTACTCTCAAAATCCTCCTCATGTCCTCCAAGGTAACTATAGCCTCACTTGTTAAGAGGTGAAAGGATTATGTCTTAGAGTGCCAATGCTCGACAAGTGCAGTCATCATCGCCAAATGAGTTTAGATCTTTAACATGTAAGCAATATGGTACAATCCAATCACATTAAGAAACATAACATCACACTCACCCAACTTGACTATTTGCTTTAGAATCTGAGGTCTTCACTCGTGTGAAAGTAGGGGATGGAAGAAATCCTACATGCATAATGCACACGACATCAATTTTGCTAAAAATAAAAAAAATCTAAGTCAAAGCCCTAGCACTATAAAAGCAAGCCTTTATGGCAAAGGCATCAATTTTTCAAGGTAGCAACACATTGGTATTTTGCACAAGTGTTGTAAAAATGCAAAGGAATTGCTAAAAATGCAAACATGCTGCCAAGTGAAAATGTGGGCCTCTGCAATTCATGTGGAAGCATCACTATTTTCTAATACAACTGTGGCCTCAAAAGAAAAAAGTGTCAATATATTTTGAAACTCCAACACTTATGCTTTGTAGTGACGCCTTAATACAAAGGTATCACTATATTCTACAAAGGTACAGTGTCCAGTTTCAAAAGTGTCACCCAAACAATGATGCCTTTGTTTGCCCTAATCTAGCCTACATTTGGTTATCTTGAAGTACGTGTAAGGAAAGTTTTTTGGGGTACATATTGGTGGTCCTACATCTATTGGCCACTAGAACTCACATAATTGGTTTGTGTGATGTGGGGGAAGTACACAACACACCATTCTATCAAGTGCTTTGCTATAACTCTTGTGGAATCTCTCTAAGCTCTCTCAAATTCACCAAAGTATAGTGTGCAAATGAGCTTTAAATTAACCTAATTTCACATATATGCATTGCAAAACCTATTTTTTTAGCCTTGTATCTCCATTTTTGAGTTTTGCAACCTACAATGGTCGTTCTATCAACGTCTTAGGACTTGTTCTTCTTCCTTTTTGCAACCGAACCACTCATGTATCTTTGTCGCGAGCTTGACTTGAAAGTCAATTTTTTTGCTTGATCTCTCATGGGGACAACATACCAACATTTTGTCATCTGCTGGGGCACAATGGGGCATTTGGAAAAGCCCAAAATTTTTCATTTTTGATCTTAGCATTATCATCAGCCTAAGCAATATTAGTTATTCGAAGCAATGTAGCAAGTACCTCACTTCAAAGAGGGGCAAAATGTAGACATCTAAATTTTTTTGATCACATCGCACACCTAATTTCGATTACTAACACCATTTCTACCCTGATTCACCCTTTTTCATCTATTTAATTGAATAATGTCAATTGTTTAATTAAATTCACCATTTTCCCCTATTAATTGAATAATTAATGTTATTCAATTAATTCACCCTTTCATGCTAATTTTCATCTCATTTGATTAGATAATGCAAATTATTTAATTAAATCTTCTAATTCTTCTCATTTGATTAAATAATCCAAATTATTTAATTAAATATCATATTTACCCTTTCACTAAATTCCCTCCACTTGCACAATTAAATAATTTCTTATTAATTATTTAATTGACTAATTTCTTCTAATTCCTCCAATCATTGAAAGAATATTCTCATGGAATATTCCTCCAATTTGAATTCAAATATTTCCCTCCACATGGAAACATCTCCCACATGCTCCTAAAATTATGGGATTGCATTTGTCTCAATCAATTTGAGGCCTTAATTAATATCATTGAGTAATCTCATCAATTGATTTGATCATTGATCATTGTCATTTCCTCTCATTCAATTCTATCCATTGATTAGCCAATTTGATCCTCGCCATTGATTCCTTCAAAAAGTCTATAAATAGTGTAGACACTTAAAATTGTCCAAAATGATATTACACACTCGAATCTAATTACTAACATCATTTTTTCTTGAATTCATCTTCTCTTTGATTGTTTAATTGAATAATCCTAGTTATTTAATTAAATGCATCATTTTCATCTATTAATCTAATTAATTTCATCGGGTTAATTCACCATCTTTCACACTGACCTTTCATCCTGTTCAATTGGATAATACAAATTATTTAATTTAAACACCTTATGTCTTTTCATTTAATTGAATAATCTAAATCATTTAATTAAATGTCACTTAACTCCATTTCATTAAATAAATAAATAATTTAATGATAATCCTAAATTCACTCAACTTGCACAATTAAAACTTTGTTTGATCAACTAATTCCTATTTTTCCCTCACTCCCATCCACTTGCATGAGAATATTCCCTTGGAATATTCTTCCTTTTGAGTTCAAAAAAGGGAATATTCTTTTGTAACAAACTTTGTAACAAACTTTCTAATAACTTTGAAAGTGTGTTTGTTTGAATCATTGCGAGCCATTGATTGACTCCTTGATCCATGTGATCTTGCATTCTCATCCATTGATGAGGATCTTTGATCCATGTCTTCACCCTTGATTGCATCTCAACCCTTGATTGATCAAATCAATCTTAACCCTTGATTCACCATTTTCTCCTATCAATATACCTCAAATTTTGGAGAGAAATGGATCCACTTCCATCAAAGAAAAGTTATGCTACAGATTTGAATACTATCTTTATTTATCCTTGCATCCATTATTAGCTTTTTCATCCACCCTTAGCATAGTTTCTTCAAATTTTATCTTAGTTTTCATCAATGGAGTTTGACTAGATGCCCAGTTTATCAAAGGGATTGGGAAAAGGTTTCCATTCCATACCAATATGACACCAATCCCCCAATGGGATGAAGTTTGAAGTAGTTAAATTATAGGTTTTCATTATTCATTTCTTGTTGTTCATGTTTAATGGCTTCCTCATTTTAATGGTTTTCAAGTATTTCATTAGGATTGTAGCTTAGTTAGTTAAATATTGCTTAAATTTGTATGGATCTAGTGTATTTATCTATTACTATGATTGCAATCACAAATAGTATTTATTTTACATGAATTTCTATTCATAAACATTTGAGCAAAGTTACTATACCCATTTTCATACTCACCCTTACCATTTAAGATCAATTTGTGTATCAACTTTCATCAATTCATCAAACTTATCAAAGCTTTGCATCATTGAACATTGATTGGGCTTGGGACTAAGCACTCCAAATTAGATCCAACATTAATCCCCCAATGGGATGAGGTTTGCATGCTAATTAGGATTTCAATATGATTTACTTTATCATTTCATATTCTTAATTGAGCTTTTGATTAGTATTTGTAAGAATTCATCAGAATATGACTTAATTAGGTTAATTTCTTATTTCTTAGTTGATTCCTAGCCTAATTAACTTGATTAATCTTCCATGTTAATAGTTGCAAAGAGGGAAAATTGATTGAATTGATTTAATTAAAACCTAATTAACATGACACCCTAATTTGAAAATGTGAATAATTTACATAGAAGAATATAAAATTTGATGAAACACTTGTAGATATGGAAAGATTTGACAAAGGGGCACTTGTCATATAAAATAGAGCTTGAAATAGACAAACTAGGGAACTGGGCACCCTAATTTGAGGGTTTTTAGCACTTTGAATTATAATATGAAAGTTACATGTCTGCACTACACAATCGTACTCTAAAATCTATCACCTTCACATTTGAACCTACAAATCACAACAAGAGAGAAGGGATGGGTGGCTATATGGGAGTTTTCCTTGGTCAAACCATAATTTTAGTATATCTACCTCCATGAATAACTGATTTGATAATAGATAAAAGTGTGTGCTATGAACCTTAAGTGTGTCTAAGGTTGTGGTGAGAAATGACATGCAAAATAAGTGATAAAACCCCACTCAAGTGTGTTAGAGTGGAGTCCTACACGAAACAATCAAGAAGATGCAAGATCAAACATAAGAGAAAGTCAAATACTTAACGGAAATCAACATAATAAAATTCCTCACTAAGGGCAACAAGGTGATCAAATTATGAAGGTGATCAAACCTATTGAAATCAGGTCCTAATATGCTTGAGAGATGTCAAAGCGATCCACAAACCCTAGATCCCAACTTGTTCTTCAACTTGCTTCAAACTCCAATCATTGTAATAAAATCACATAAATTTAAAAAACTTGCTTTAAATTTGTTAATTAAGATGTCAATTTTGGTAGATCTTTGCTTTAATTATAATTGTGTATATTTTACAATAAATTTTATGTTTAAATAGGGAAACATAGTAATAAACTTAAGTGTAGTTTGACTCATTTAAATTTGAATTTCAGGAATGTTTTACCAGCCAAATGTCGAAATCGAGATCACATCACGCAAAACAAAGGTCAACCCAAACATGTGAGCTATTTTTCGAGAAAAATTTCAGGACTAGGGCACCCAATGTCCCTGTCCATGTGTTTTTCACTCATTGAAGTGGGGATCATAAGTTTGGGGTCCCTTAACATAGGACTTACCTTAAATTTGAACACTTTCAAAAATTTAAAGGCATAATGTCGTCAATTATAAGGTGTTTTTAGGGTAGTATTAATACATTCACTTGTGTTGGAAGGTAAGATCAAGGCTAGGAAGTGGTCCTAAAATGAACTAAGAGAGTGGACACTAAAGCGAGCACCAAATAAAGCGTGAAATTGTGCTTTCACCCTTAGGGAGCACAATTTATGATGCTATACATATATATACAAAATAAATTTATATTCTTATATTTATATACAAGAAAATAAGAAAACTATAATTATATTTGTATAAATTAATATTTAAATTTATATGAATATGCACATATCTATTTATTAATATGTAAAATATAAATACATATAAGAAAATGTACATAGAAGAATGAAAATATGCATGCATATGTATATGAAAAATGATAAGAATTCTTAGGCATGTAGGTGGATATGGATGCATATATATCTATGCAACTATGTAAGAATGCTTAACACTGCCGATATGGATAGACAAACAAATTTTAAAAAGTACATAAATAAGAGAACATATATAAATATAAGAACATATTTAAATTAAAAATAAAATAATGTATATATAAACATTATATATATCAAAATAATAAATATATTTATTTATGTAATTGGAAAAATGATCTTGAATCAAAATATGTGCAATACATAAATATGAAACAATGCATGTAAGTATGCAAACCAACAAATGAATATACATATGCAAGGATTCAAATAACAATAAGTAAGAACACCTATGTATGTATGCATGTTAGAATGCACAAATCTTCTCTCTCTCTCTCTCTCCATATATATATATATATATATACACATGTAAAAAAGTAAAAAAGAAAATAACAATAAGTAAGAATTCCTTTTTATGTATGCATGTTAGAATGCACAAAACTCTATGGAAGCAAAAGTCTAACAAAATGCATCATTGAACTGAGGGATGGGGGAAAAAGGTTCAAGGAAAGAGAGTACTGAGAGGTAATGGAAGGCTCAATGAAACCAAAAAACAGAGGAAATAATAGCTAGAAAAGGGAGGAAATAATAGCTGGAAAAGGAAGAAAAAATGAGAGAATAATAATAAAAGGGGTAGTGGATGATAATTAGGGAGAGAAATAACTAACAAAGAGTGAAAGTTGAGGAGGAAGTAAAATTAAGAGAAATAATGTAATAGTAACCTAGGGGAGAGAAGAAACAAAGGATAGGCTAGCTAACCAAAGACAAACAACACCATGATAACTAAACCAATCCAATGGAAAGAAAAAGAAAATTAAAGGATCAAGATGACTAATTTTTGAATTGGGTGAGGGGTTAAAAGAATCAAAAAGAACCAAATGAAGGAAACTACGAATGACTAAGGGCCCCAAGGAACCCAAAAATCTCGAGCAAACAAATAAGGAGAGATAAACAGGAAGGAAAATTGAAAAGACAAACATAAAGGTGGTCAAAGATTAGACCGAAGAGGAGAACACAATTATCATAAAAGACAAGAGGAAGGAAGATAAATATATAACTTTTGTTAAATATAAAAATTAATTTAATCTTCATATCCAAAACAAATAACTTTTATTAAACATATTAAATTAAATATATTAAATTAAATATATAACTTATATAAGTCACATGCTTTACAAATAGATTAATTTGTTCTCTTTAATAGTCACATATTAGATCCAACCTTACACCAAATTGAAACCTTCCACTATTGTCCAAAAACATTTGCATCTATTATTTCACCAACTACTATATAAAACTTAAATTTTAAAAAATAATTATTTTGATTAAAAGTTATAAAAAAACACAATAAATTGAAAATATATCTGATTGCTCGATAGAGAATACGGACCACCCTTAGAACAAAAGAATCCAGTCAGACCGGATGACCGAATCTAGCCGGGATCTCCTTTAACCTATGTATCTATTTAACAAACCGGAACCAAATTACTTAGCCTACCTCCACTGGGTAAGTCAAAACAACAGAAACGTTGCGTAAAAAACAAAAAGAGAAAAAGCATCCATATAAAAAAGAAATGTTTGCTTGATTCCTTTCGAGGGAGCTGCAGCAGCCAGTGGGTGAGATTTGTTGAAAGTTGTGAAGGTTGGATTATGTTTTTTAAGGTATTTCAGATTTACCTTAAATTGAGAGCGGAAAGGAAAATTTATTTTACCTTATGCATTTCCTGTTCTGAACTTTGCTCTGTTTTTCACATTTAAAAAAAAATTGTTGTTAATTTTGAGTTTTTTTTGGTTTAAGATCATGTTGAAAAAATGAATTTTATGAAAATCACAAATAGAACGATCATTAAATGAGTCAGTAGTTCAATGTCCACTTTTTCATGGAATGCTTTACCACTGAATTATTAACTGATTTAATGACTCCGCCATCTATGATTTCGTAAATCTCATTTTGCAACCAATAGTACCTATATTTAATAAATTGTTCCCATAATACAGACTCTACAGTTTTTTTTTTTAATGACCTGTCCTCAGAATTTTTATATTTTTTAAGATTCTGATTTCTATTGATGGACTGCCAAAAAAATCAACATAGCTTGTCTGAAAGAAATCAAATGGACTGTTCCTTGTTTCCAATTCTGGAATATAAAATAGAATTGCTTGATTAGTATAATGTTGGGACGCCAGATTCTTTTTGATTTGAAGGTAGGTTAATGGTTTCCTAAGCTCTGAAACAGAGTATGTTGATCTTTATTGTTTTGAGCTTTATTTTCATTTTGAAAGATTAGAAGGAATAGTGATTCTTTTTCTGATCTTTTGCAGATTCCTCGCAATGAAGAGCAGAAAATTAAGGAGTTTGGAAAACATTTGAATGAATCTGTACAATAGGTATGTCTCGGTACATCTTCCATTTATTTAGTTTTATTTGATTTTTTTTTATACGATTAATTAAACATTTGAAATCTTTATGTTTAGGCATGTGAGGAAATGGATTATATAATTTGTTTTTTTTTTTTATTAATTAAATTAAATTTTTTATTTTATTTTAAAATTTTAATAGTTAATATTATTTTAACTATTAATCTATAAATGTTTATTAAGAATAAAATAAAATTTTAATATTTTATATTAAATTATTATTTTTAATTTATTTTAAATAGCATTGTGGTTGTTATTTTTTATTTATTATTAGGTAGTATTTGTCTTTTAGAACTTTTTTTTTTTTTTGATGGAGAACTATGAATGAGTGAGCTTACAAATGGGAGACTTCATCCCTAATTTAAACATTCAACAATAACACCCTAGTGGGGTTTGAACCTTGATGACAACAACAACACTCCAATAACTTAACCATCATACTATGCCATTATTGACATATAGATAAATATTATTAAAATGAGAATTGTTAATCAATTATTATTAATTGTCTTGAAATAAATGAAAAGTTAATTTTTTCACTTTAAATACATATTCATCTTTTATAAAGTCAAGATGTAATTTTCTTACTTAAATTATTTTTAGAATGTTATCCCACATTGATTTAATTCACATAAATCAAGCAAAAAAAATACTATTATAATACCATAATATCTAAGTTTAGTTTTTATTTATTTATTATAATACCCATTATTTGTAATGCCATATGAACTAATTATTTATATAAATATTTATTATATTTTGTTTCATTTTCAAAACATATATATAATTGTAAACTTGGAAACTAGCAAACCCCCAGTTACAATTTCATTTCAATTATACAAAACTAACTTGTTATTTACTACAATATTAATGATGTATATAATATATTAATAAAAATTAATAATAAAATAATATTATGTAGATATCATTTAATTAACATATTAATCAACCTAATTATTAAGACGAAGATTGTCATGTTGTAATCATGTATATAAAAATTAAAATGCTCTCAACATTAGATAAAATAAAAGTATTTCCAAATAAATTAATTAACTCTTAAAATAAATTAAAATGACTTTGAATAATTTTTTTTTAAAATATATAAATAAATTGAAACAATTCTTAATTCTAAAATAAAATGAAATGAAATTTCTTAAATAAATAAAACTAATTTTTCAATTAAACAATTAATAATAAATGATGGAATGAAATAAACTTAGACAAATTTAAATTTTTTCTCAAGAAAAATTAAGTATTGTTTGATTATGAAATATTTGCATACAAATTTAATACATAAAACAATGCATGTGAAAAAAAATAAATTGCTATTAAATTGAAAAAAAAAAAAAAACTACAAAATAGAAATAGAATGTTCACATCCAATTGCCACTACACATTTGTTAGTATTATTATGCTCACTTTAATTTATGTTATTATTATGATTATTATTATTATACATAAAGTTATAAATTAAGTGTCTTTATTATTACTTTAATACTTTTTTGTAAAGTGTCTCTTCCAAAGTGTTTGGTCTTCCCTTACCAACATTTTTGCTTCTTTAATGCAAATAATATACTTAAGTGTAGTAACTTTTCATGTTATTTTTTCCATTCTATCATTTTTAATATTGTGATCATGCTCATTAATTATTGTTTATATAGATCTTCCTATTTTATCAATATATGGTCTTTCACATAAATACATCCCACTATTCTTTTTTATCACCTTGTTTTTAGAAAATTAATGGGTAAGTAAGTGATCTCAATATCTTTTTTAAATAAGTCCTTTGCTATTTATTTTATAGCTCAATTTATGGAGGTAGGTAATAAATATACCTATGGATATGCAATTAACAATGCTATTTAAGATCCATTTTCTTTCTTCACAAAAACCAAACATTGAACATATTAGGACTTAAAAAGTCCAAAGGAATATAGTGTTTCTAATGGAGGGTTCACCCTCTACAAACACCACCAATATCACGAAGACTATCCTTTTGAGTTGTTGAGATTAGGAAGGCATCTTGAATGTAACTCCTAAAAAGAGATTTATGTCTCAAATTATTAAAGTTTAATTGGTTCAATGGTAAGTGATCTAAATATAATATCTAGTGAAAACATGAAAAAGAAGAATTTTCACCCTTTAATATATTATTATAATACATAATAACTTGTGTTTCTCATCTCTCCCACCTAAACATGGTAGTTAGGTGGTTATAGATCTAGGTTTGTTCCAACCTTTTTTTATCTAGATACTTGCAATAAATTAGAGCTACATGTTTTTGTTGTGGTTTTCATGTGTCCATCATCTTTAGGTTAATTTTATTTGGAAGGTGTTTAAATATCCACTTCCACCTCCTTCCCTCTTAATATTTGCTTCATATCATTCCTTTATTTCTCATCTCTTTGATATAGTTAGCCAACCAAGTTGAAAATTGGTAGTTCACTTTTAGTAAACCTATATTCGTTGTAGTTGTTATTCAATCTTGCCTCAATAATATCAATGTATTTCAATTAATTGTAATATCTTGGAATCTATAGCTTATGACCATAGTTGTATTATTCTTAGTAAGATAGTTGTGAAGATTCATAGCACTACTTTGTAGGTCTCAAATTTGGTCCTCCATGGTACTCATCTAAATGTGTGGTAACAATTGGAACTTAGTATTTTCCCATGAAATTGTCTTTCATCACAAGGATGATACCTTTAGTAGGAGGTATTCATTTGAATTTTATGGATCATCTTGCATGTGATATCTTCTCCTAAGATTTTGCTAGATTAGGGTTAGGGTAGGTCATAATGAACTTGGTTTCATGCATGACCAACTTAGAACATAAGAGGGTATGAAAAAGGTTCCAACATATCAATTATATATATCTTTTCATCTCTTGAATATCAATTGTTTCTATTATGTATATTTAGAAGGCATTGAAATAGGTTCTTTGTGTGATATTGTTAATTATAGTTTGATCAAACTCCTCCTTAAAGGCAAAAACAAACATTGTGAATCAATGGTGGTCCATCACCTTGCTTAATTCCACTTAGACGAGCATTACCAAAGTATAGATGTAGAATAAAAAATATTCCGTAAAAGATTATGTAGCCTAAAAAAACATGCTTTTTAGAAGACAAATTTATTTTAAACAATTTAATCTTAACTTGAAAAAACACTAAATAAATTCAAACAAACGACAAAAATAATCTTATTGATTTTAATAAATAAACCTAAAATCAGATCCAAATAACTCTTCATTCTTAATATGTTAAGATACAGATTATCTAAGATTCATGCCCATTTATAAGCATTAATGTTAGACTACAACCAAAATTTCCTCCCACTCTTTCTTTTTGTCTCAACGGCTAATGCTCTTGACTATCCGTTCCAGCATTTCTGTCCACTAAGCTTATTCATGGTATTTCTTTGCCATTGAATGATGAAGCTGTTGATCGCACTTTGCTGATGATCCGCTTTTCCTCTGACCAAAAAGGCCTCAACTCAAAATTATTTTTGGTTCTCAAAATAAATAAAGAATAAATAACTACTCTTTGGTAAGGGGGATTTCAATGTCTTGTCAGACTAATAGCCAATCAAAATATATCTACAACAATGCCGGAACCTTTAACCAGAATATTCTGGGAAAGCTCCCTGCGAAGAATCTACTCCACCATTGTTGCCGCCGTTATTTGACGGTAAATGATGTAAGCCCAGATAATGGGAATCTGAAACCAGATTCTGTTTAATGTGGTGTAACCAAATTACTAGCCAACTGCAAGTCAAAAGAATATAAAAACCCAGAAAATGAAAAGAGTGGACAAAAGGTTCAAATCAACCAAAACCATTCTTACAAGAAAGAAATGCTTGCTTGATTCCGTCTGAGGGAGCTGCGGCAGCCGTGCAGCGAGGTTTGTTGAAATTTGTTAAAATTTGAGTTCGGAACATTAGCCAGAGTCTTTCAGATATAGCTGAAATTTAGAGTAGAAAAAGAAAATCGATATTAGCTCATGAATTTCTCGTTCTGTGCTTCGCTCTGTTTGCACTTACAATCACCTGCCTAATAAAAAGGGGCGTTGGAGCCCCTCTATGGGATCCCTTAAAAAAAGAATTTAATCTTCAATTACATATAATTATAAGAGATATAGGCTCCAGCAGTCCATAGATTTACGAAGGAAAAGCTTCTGGAAAAGAGCGTTGGCAAGAATTGAAGGAATTTGCGTTTCTGCTCATACTTTGTGATTCAATCTTGTATAAACTTCAAATATACGATGCACAGGTCTCTGCAATTCCAGTATTTGACGGTCATAAAATCACATTCAGATTGGGGTCGATTAATAACTATATCCCCATTTTACATGTTTTGGGTTTTTCTGTTCTATCAGTGTTCCAGCTCACTAGCTGAGCTAAACAGGCTTAAATGCTGCACTTAGCCCAGTTGACCTTTTGTTCTGTGTTTATTTCTGTCATTCCCAGGTTATATATTGCTCGCTAATTTGAGATCCATAGCTTGGATGTGGCTATGGTATACTTATGTTTATAGCTATAAATTGTTCCCATTATGCAAACTCTACTTCTTGTTTTATGTGATATTTCTAGTGGCTCGTCCTCAGAATTTATCTACTGATTTCTATTGCTTCGACTGCAATAAAAATATAGCTTTTCTGAAATAAATCACATGCAGTGTTCCTTGTTCCCAATTTTGCGAAAAAAACACGAATTGCACGATTCGTTTAATGTTAGAAAACCACATTAAGATGCCAGGAATTATTTTAATTTTAAGAAAAGGTAAATGGTTTTCTTATGAAGGAAGCTCTGCGACAGAGTATGTCTGATCATTTATTGTTGTTTCCTTCTATTTCATTTTGAAAGAAAGGATGCCTTTTGTGATTCTTGCCCCTTTATTGGTCTCTTGCAGATCCTTGATTCGACAAATATATATCTCTCCTCCATCTCAAATTCTTTGAAAGACAAATTAATTGAAACCAAAATGGCCCAAGAAAGTTTGGCAACACCACTTCTGAGCTCTCGTGTGGAGACTATTTCCAAGCATTCGCTGCAGAGATCAATTTCCAGAGCAATATTTGCATGTAAGCAATAGATATTTTTGTTTTCTTGTCTTTATTTCTTTGGAATTGTGTTTAAATATGACGTTAATGTATTTTCTGGTAGAAAATAAATTTAATTTTCTGGGTTCAGCTACTTGTTGGATATCTGGCAAGGTATAACTTCCTAACTCATAGTTTATTACAGTCATCATCCAGTATGATAAGACACAGCTCCATCAAATGTGAAAAAGTCTGTTGTTCACTGATAAAAATGGTTTGAATATTTCCACTCTGTCTGTTGAGACAGATTTTGATCATATTCTCCCCTTCCTGTATTGCCCATTTCTTTTGCCCTGTTCCTCATCCCTGCTAATGCATTTCATCAAGGCTTGTCAAGAATTGGTATTTTTCAAGCTTTAGATCATATTAAAGATCTCAAGTTCTGTATGGACACTATGGAATCTTTTGCTTCCTCCTTTTACTTCTCTTCCATGGTGTCATTAAACATTGCATTCTGAGCTCAGAGTTGAATATTTATGATTTGTTCCTGATCGCTTTTGACTTTTGGATCCATTGAGAGTTTCCTTTCTCTGCGATTTCTGCTCACTACTCAGGAAGTGACATATTCATGATGTCTGGAGACTTTGATGGTGCTCTGCTCTACAAACAGGCCTTTACTCTTTGCTCTTACACTGGGGAGTGTATTACAGTGTACTCTTCATTCTTGTTACTTTTCCATGATACAGTATCACGGAATCCCTCTTCACATGGTCGCATAGTCATTTCCATCTCCAGAATGCATATACAAAATTACTTTCAAAATGTGTTCCCTTCTAAATGGAATTTGGTCATCCAATCATTTCTTTTGTTTGATATTCATGAAGTATTGATGACCTGAGGGTATCCCAATAATATTCTGCTCCCACATGGGTTTCCTCCATAGAATGAAACAATATTCGAAGTCGTCTGTTCTTGAAAATGAGAGCAATAGCATGTAGTAGTAATAGCCCAAATATCAGAGTATCCTATTTGCGGCTGAAAGCTCTTCCTTTCCAGCACCTAAAATTTTGGGGTGGTGTATCATCCTGGATTTTAGAAGTTTAGAAGATTGCTATTTATGGCCAAAATATAATGCAATTTTTTTGACTGCATTAGATCTCCATCTCCTCTTTCCTATCAATCTTTTTACTATCCTGTTAGGTACTGTGAGTCGAAAATTGTAGTCTTACATTCTAAAAGACAAACTATTGGCTCTTTTTCTGGTGGAACTGAGGATGAGAGCTTAAAAGTTCTAATATCATTTTAAGGTGCTAACTTTTACTTATTCTTTTGCAGTGCTTGCAGCTACAGTGATTGCTCTTGCTTGTATCTGGACATTCACAAATTCAAATCACATCAGAGCTTTGCTTGACACAGAAGGCCAGTTCCAAGAGAGAAATCCTGAAGTTATAGAAGCAGAGCATGGAGTTGTTGCAGCAGATGACGAACGCTGTTCTGATATTGGGACCGATGTGCTTAGAGAAGGGGGTCATGCTGTGGATGCTGCTGTAGCAACTTCTTTGTGTCTTGGTGTAGTGAATCCAATGTCAAGTGGGCTAGGTGGAGGTGCTTTCATGATATTAAGATCTTCAAATGGGCAGAACCAGGCCTTCGACATGAGGGAAACTGCTCCTCAAGCTGCTTCTGAGGTATGCTGGCATGCTTGCATAAGTTTGTCTGATGTCAAATTCTGATCTTGCAAAAGAAACCGGAAACAATTTTCCTGAAATTCAACTGTTGATTTGATTCTGATAGGATTTCATAGTAAAACAATGTAGAACCTCAAAAGAAAAAATCCATATTATATAGCTGCATTAAGTGAGTTTTCATCAAGTATGTTGAACATTATTACAAATAACAATCCGAATATATATAACATATCCTGGGATTAGTTATCAGAACTAATTCATATAGCCTTAGGAACTAGGCAAAAATCACCTAGATATTCAAAGTCCAAATATGTGATTTGAAATTAATTTCTAAACGTGATAAGTATCTGCTATATGTCAGTCTGTGCTCCGAGCCAGTTAGAAACTTGTGCAATTTGTGAACCACGTTTCTGACATGATTTAACTTTAAGCCTCTGTTATCTTGTTAAATACCTTCTCTTTATGTACACCTTCCAAGCTACTGTGCTACACCATATTGTGGACTTCTAAGAGTCCAGGGTGTAACTATATAACAGGATCCTAAAAGTCTCACAAACTAAAAATCTTCGATTTCCCCCAATCGCACCTTTGCTACTACAGTATTTCAGTGCTCCAATTAAAACATTTGCTATGTTTTTTTAAGATCTTGATCTCATTTCATGAGAAATGCTAGAATATATATTTGACATCTATTTATCCAGCCTATTTGTTTCTCTTGTACTTTTGTACCTATTACAATAATATTCTCAACATTCTCTTTTGAATAATGTATTTCATGTTCCAAATGTTCTACTAAATATTTTTCTTCACGCTTTTTAACTCAGGACATGTATGCCAAAAATCCTTCTGAAAAATATGAAGGTCCTCTTTCTATGGGTACACCAGGTGAACTCGCAGGCCTCCACCTAGCATGGACACAGCATGGAAAATTGCCTTGGAAGAGGCTTGTCCAGCCTGCCATAAAATTGGCATCTAAGGGCTTTGTTGTTATGCCTTACCTTGCCAATAGCATGAAGGCCGTAGAAAATGGTATTATGGCAGACAAAGGTCTCCGAGACATTCTGACAATCAACGGAAAGCTACTGAGTGCTGGAGATGTTTGTTATAACAAGAAGTTGGGAGAGACATTGCAAACAATTTCTGATTATGGACCAAGCGCCTTTTACAATGGCAGCATTGGGAAGAGTCTAGTAGCAGATGTACAGGAAGCAGGGGGAATACTTACTTTTTATGATTTGCAAAATTATAGAGTGGAAGTGACAGATCCAATTTCAGCAGATGTCATGGGATATACAATTTTGGGAATGCCACCTCCATCTTCTGGAGCCGTAGGGCTTATTCTAGTGAGTACATACATATTTCCATAGTTGCATCATTCTTCAACAAGTCACCCACAACATTTGCATTTGAATATAGTTTAAGCCCTCCACGCGATGTATCCATATTAGTGCACAAATAGTTTGGCAATTCTACAGACCGTAACACATTCACACCTAGCTGTGCTGCTCAAGTACATCCACAACATTCACATTCGAATATGCTTTGAGTCTTAAGCCTTTCAAGTAATAAATCCACACTAGCACACACACAATTTGGCAATTCTTCACCCTGTAACCCATTCACACCCAGCTGTCATGCTATATAGTGCATCAATGAATTTTATTGTCACAACTCATAACATTACTCTTTGACGGTTGTAAATCAGCATTCTAAACCTCCATTGCTAATGGTAACAGACTCTCAATATACTTGCAAGTTATGGAACAGCTGATGCAGTAAAGGATGTATTGGGTCTACACCGAACAGTTGAAACACTTAAACATATGTTTGCTGAGAGAATGAATCTTGGTGATCCAAAGTTTGTTAACATCACAGATGTGGTAGCTGACATGCTTTCTCCACAGTTTGCTGAAAAACTCAAAAAGAAAATATACGACAACACAACTTTTCCACCGGAGTATTATGAATACAAGTAAGATCTTTTGTTCGTTAAACTGCTATAAATTTTATGGATTATTTGCTAATTGATCTTTTTAATTTGCCAGTTTATATATATGCTTCAGTTTGCCATTTAAGAACTTGCATTGAACGCATGCTTGCAAGCCTTGACATGTCAAATATTCTTGAATTCCATTAATATATAGCCAACATGTTGTGCAAAACGGAAGATAATCTACAGAACCTTGAAGTAGTTTTGTAGTCATTTCAATTTCAAATTAACTATTGTTTGCTGGTGCTGTCCTTTTGCAGATATAGCCAACTTAGAGACAACGGTACAAGTCACTATTGCATCGTAGATAGTGAAAGGAATGCATTGTCAATGACAACCACGGTGAATTATTATTTTGGAGCCAAAATGCTTTCTCCATCTACTGGGATTGTGTTGAATAATGAAATGGATGATTTCTCCATACCAACAGATATCTCCCCAGATAAACTTCCACCTGCTCCAGCAAATTTTATCAGGCCTAATAAACGACCACTATCTTCGATGTCTCCTACAATTGTTCTCAAGGTATTTTCCATCGTACTCTTTTTAGTGAAAAATAAGGATTGCAGTATTGAGACAAATCTGTAATAACTACTCCTGGTCATTACAATTTTTTTTTAATTTCATTTTATCTTTAATATCTTCTTGATCGGTCTAGCAATTTCTTTTCAATTAAAAGTACTAGTTTCATAATCTTGTTCAACCATAACAAGGTAGTAGTTCTACACCACGAATATACTCTTGCATTGAACAAGATAAACTCACATAACAAGACAAATCAATTGACCACCCAGTCCTAATCTTTGAGGTTTCATTTGAAATCGCCCTACCTATTAGAGGTGTTGTAGCTAACAAGATTTCATCCATACAATCTACATAAGGACCAACTTATATGTACATCACATACATACACATAGTGATTAATTCATGCATACGTCACATATACACAATGTGAATAACTTAAACAACATGCACACACAATGATTAGTTGGCAAAAAGGGAAGTGATGGCAACTTTATTGCAAGGATCTTCCCCTTTACTTGATTCACTAATACAAAATCCTTGCATTCAAGCCTAAAAGAGAAATGTCAGTGTATCCCATACTACACCGTGGATTCCATCCTTTCTCCTAGATCACTGCCCACTATGATGACAAGGAAGCATCCCATACTAATCATTGTCATCAACATAAGAAAATAAGACCGTTTAATCAATCCAGCTGAGTTCTAAGTAGTTACCACCAGTGGCCATACTGTAGGAATGAAAATGATGTGTTTAAGATCATTATATCAATTTTCTTTCAGTATAAAGGTCAAATCTGCTCGGATTTGTATATAAGGGAACTAATTTGTTGTAGTGAGAGCCTTCCTCATGGCAAATTCAGAGCACTTGATTTCCCACCTCTTTTTTCCAATTATTAATAAGAAGGTTGGACGCAGTTGCTGTTTAGATGGTGGAGATGCTCCTAGATCTGAGGTACTATGGTGCATCTAGATCCACCAAACAGAATATATGGTTTTCTCCAGTCTTCATGATACACTAGACGGAGTTCACAATCTTTTAGTTGGTTTTATCATCGAACTAAACATATGCCAATTCATCCTGGACAACTTCCTCTGCATGAAACTTATTATACTCTATACGTTCTATATTGGGTTGCATTACTAATTAATTTACAAAGAGATAGGCCTTGCATGGTAGCAGAATTGTGGCCTATCTCCACTACTCTGTTGGTTGCATGGGACATTCCTCTTATTTTCCTTGGATAGCTGCTAGTCTTTTACCCGCTGTCTTGCACTTATACAATATTTAGGCGTGTTTCCTTTCTTTTTCATTAGGTTATCTAGAAACCTCTTATGCAGTCCCTACGATTTTATTAGTTGCTTGAACCTTACAATCCCATTAACCACTTTTGTTATCCCTGGGCACTGTTATTCTTCCTTCTCTCTTTCTCTTCAGAGGCAGCACCAAAGAGCACTTCGTGTTTTCTTGTACCCAACAAGTAAGACCAATCCTCAAGTATGATATCCATTAGGGGAACTCTCATACACATTACCCGATCACAATTCATAGTTTCAAAACAGTCGTGTTGAATTTGTCACATAACAGTAGTCCGTGTTCAGAAGGAAGCGCTCTTAATGTCCTAGCCTATCTAGAAACAGCTGCAATTCTATCCTAAGTCAGCTGACTGCTAAAACGCATACTGGATGCTTGGCAGTTCCTAAATAATCTTACAGTGCATATGCTCTAAAAATATAAGTGAATTCCATACCATCTTTTGTATCAGTAGACATATAAGTAAATTCCAGGTTAGAGCTTGACGGCCATCCATGCCCGCCCACCTAATATTTTTTCGATCATTTGTGTTAATCCCACATTAATAGAAATTTAGAGAACAATTATAACCCTAATTCTTTCAAGCTACATCACTCATATATGCTCTGCACTCTGCAGGCAACATCCATAGGTTAAATGCATATAGCAGGTATAATCCTTTACAAAAACTTCTCTATCTCTATTACCAGCATTTTTACTACCGCTATGATATCTGTAGTGTCTTGCTTTTAAAACAAAACAAGTACAATTTTCCACTTTTCTCGGGTCACATTTATGGTCCAAAGAAAGGCAATGATTGGCATTTGAACAGTCACAAACCATGCATGATGTTGAATATAATAATACACAAGCATACCACACAAATGCAGGACCTTTTGAATAGACAGTAAGAATGTATAAAATTCATTTTCAGCGGTTTTGCTTAATAAAAGTGCGTGTTTACTCGCTCACGATTGATCTTTATGATGGTACAGATGTCAAATGCATTTATTCACACTAATGAACCCCAATTGTATGCAAGCAGGATGGGCAATTGGCAGGGGTACTTGGTGGCAGTGGTGGACTGAATATAATTCCTGCAGTTGCTCAAGTATTTTTGAACCATTTTGTTAAGGGGATGGAACCATTGGCTGCTGTGAAAGCTCCAAGAATCTATCACAGGGTATTCTTATTCGTCCAATTTTGTTTAATTCCTAGAATGCGTTATGCATTGCTGTACTTAGTATATGCTTTCATAAGGAGAGACCATAATTTCTGTTCGTGGTGTTGTGTGGCAGCTGATTCCAAACATTGTTATGTACGAGAACTGGACAATTGTGGATGGAGAACACATTGAACTTTCAGATAAAGAAAAGGTGGGTCTGAGGGAGAGAGGCCATCAGCTACAAGCGAAGTCCGGAGGTGCCATATGCCAACTAGTTGTGCAAAACCTACAAAACCCTATCAATAAATCTGATAATCAAGTCTTTTATGGGTTACTCACAGCTGTAAGTGACCCCAGGAAAGATGGCGCTCCAGATGGGTTTTAGGTTTTAAATCCTGCTCGTGTATGTAATATGCCTTGCCTGTAAACGTCTATAAATTTATCTCCATGTGTAGTTTACCCATTTGAGGATAGCTCAACTTGGACCTTTGGGGAGTCCATTTATCCGCTTGAGTCCCTGTACTCTTAGTGCAGAGACAAACTTCATTAACCGGCCATTACTACTCAATGGAAGATCAATCTTACATCATGATTGGATCTGTGCATGGCCGTATCACACAAAATGTTATTGTGTGAACATCAACTTAAACTTGAGCAGCCAATGAGGATGCTTGTAGCTCAAAAACGGTCAATCCGTGTCATATCAGTAATTAGGAAGAATTCCAACCCATACAGAAATATTGTTTTTTAATTCGCTTGGCAGCTAAGTAAGTGGACCAGCTTCTGAGTAATAATAGGATTCGTATTGCTCGGAGATTAAGGTCTCTTTTGCAAAACTGACTGTTGCCTCTCTGTTTGTAAATTTCAGGTTACTTAATCTGTGCTGGACAGTTTTCACACTGTGTTGTATTCTCTAGCTGTCTGTAGACTGTATATTACTGCATTTTTTTAATATATATTTTTTTCATCTGAACTGAATAGCAGCCAAATTATAAAATTTGTAATTGTTGCTCAGATAGATGAAAAACCAAGTTCAGGGGATTTAATAAAGCTTTGATATAGATTACTAAAGCATTCAAACCCACTTAAGAAAACCAAAGCCATGTAGACAAATATTCATTTCTTTAAAAAAAACTTCAATTTTCTTTAGAAATAAAACATTACAGTGGGCATGACAAAGTTGTAAGCATTTTGATTTTTGTTTTTAAATAACACAATTTTCATGAATCGTTCGCATATTTCAAGCATAAAACCAAAAGCAGAGTCTTGGATAAGAAATTACTCTAGCGTCTCCCTTTCTCACCTCCCAAAAATGTTATGAGCCTGTGTTAAAACTAAATTTAATAATAATTGGCCTAATGGTGAGGGCACCACCATACTCCACTCAAGGTCATAGACCGTTTATGTATAAATGTGAAAAGGGAAAACAAATGGAGAAATTAAAAAACTATATATATTTTATAAGAGAATAAATCATATTCATATATGTTCAAAGGTAAAATTAATTAAATTTTAATCTAATTGAGGAAAACTAATTTGGATTTATTAGGGTACTAAAAAAAAATTAAAAAATTAAAGAGTTTGGATTTATTGTGATATTAAAAATAAATGTTCAAAAATTATATAGTGAAATAATGACACTTTCAAGTTTTAGTTTTGATGCTTATTTGATTGATAGATGTCACTAACCAATTCATCAATGTCTAGGAAATGAAGACGTAACATGTGACTATTTCAAGATTGAGAAATTTTGTTGTTTGGTGGTTTGATTCATTTTCAAGATTTCAAAACTTACCTCCACATTTGTGGTTATAAACCTCAACTACAAATTCAAACTTCATTGTTTTTCTATTAGAAGCCTATTTGGCTTAATATTTGCAATTTATGTTTCAAGAGGTTTGGTGTGGATAGATATATTGTTTAAAATTTTACTAGGCTAAGATTGTTCTTCCTTAGTTAAATACTTGTCATCGATTCAATGATACAAAACAATGATTGAAGAAAATAGGCATGCAATATGCCTAGAGCACTAATGTTGTACCCATGTAGTGATGCAATGTGTAATAAAGCTTGTATATGTCTCTCTAGACATGCATTAGATGATCACAATAAATTAGGGTTTTTCCTTTCATACAACACCCTAACATGCAATTTTAAAATTTTTCTCTTTAGTTGACTCAAAATGGTTGCTTTTAAAAAAGGAAAACATGAGCAATTTCAAAATTCAAAATTGAAAGTTTGGGGACCATTTCTACATTTTGTGGAATTGCCTTGGGCCAATTTTGCATACCATGAGTTTGACACAAGATGAGGAATAGATAAATGAAGCATTGGAATATTTCACACTTTAATCAATTTAATGGCTAGTTGGAAAGAATGGAAAAATAACCCATTTAAAAATTTAAGTTGAAAGTTTGGGGGAGGGAAGGGGGGTGCGGGGGATAAAAGTACAAACCTGTGTCACAGTTTATAAAGGAATCGACCAACAACAAAAAAAGTTTTGAACTTCGACCACATAAAAGTGGTTTTTATGTTTTGAATTTCAAAATGATGTAATCTAATGAAATGTAGAACCCTTGATGAAGTTTATTTATGTAATTTTTCAGATTTTTTAAAAATTGTTTTTATTATTTTTTTATCAATTTAAGAACAAATTTTGGAATGCTAAAAATTTTAGGAAAGAGTGACGTTCAGTTGATGTCAAGAAACAAATTGAAAAAAACTTCATTTTCACTTGATTTTTTTCTCCAAATAAGTATTTCAATATCTAGTGCATAGAAAAAAAAAATCAAATTTTGATGTATATTTTTTCATAATAACATTTTAAAGTTAGACTTACCAGAATTTGATAGTTTTCATTTGACGTTAACTATTGTCTACTATTTTTAATCATTTTCAAAAAACAAATTATACCCTTTTAAATAGGATTCTCTCCTCTGCTGCACTATATATTTTTAAATTTTTTTACATATATTACTATTTTTTAAAATTTCTAATCAACCTCTTTTTAACTTTAAAAACCTACTCAAATTGTTTAAAAATATATATTAAAACTAATCAAAATATTAAAAAAAAACATATTTGGATGCACCACTCTGAGCTCTACAAAATGATATATATATATTTTCTTAATATTTTGACTGAAGAAATACTTATTTGAAGTTGAAAGTTTCAGAAAACTCTGAAAAAAATTGAGTTGGCTATCAAGTAGGATGCCATCTAGACAATTTCAGCCAGACCATTTTCAGTCGAGCATGTTCTGATCTGACCAGAACTTACTTGGTCAAAAGTTTGTTAGAAAAAATATGTTAGGCCAAAAACATCCATGTAAATACTTTTAACATAAAATTCAATTCAAGGAAATTCGAGAAAATATAAAGGAAGACTTAAATTTTGACAAAAGAAGAGCTATTTTTGAAGGAACATTTATCTTCAACTTATAATTGATTATGTCACTCTTTTCATAGGTGGATTTGAAGTTAGTTATCACTATTCTTCATTTGAATATGGTTGAAAGCTAGGGTTCTTAGGTTATGGTGTACACATACAAGGACCCACAATTTTGGATCATTCAAGTGCACCTACAAACTTGTACTATGAAATTTGCAAACATATGCTTCACTTCACCTTGTGTACTAGATAATCATTATAAATTTTAGATGACTATCTTCTTGAGGCATTAGTCATGTCCTCATTTTATGCAGTTCCCTGAATGTGTAATATTTTGCACGATCATGTTTTCCCTTGCACCTCTTTTCTTCTCCGCTTTTCATTTATTTCTCATGTGTGGGTTCCATCCCTTGTTCTTATGCATAAATCCTTCCTTGTAACATGATCAAATCTCATGTGTTCACTCTATCCTTTTACATAATGTTCCTCACACTCTTTCCTTTTGTGCCAATCCTCTAGAATCCCAAAAACACCTATTCCTATATTGGACTTAAAAAGTCCTTATCCAACCTTTTGTGCCCCTACATCAAACTCCTTAGGTGTGAAACAATATGAATCCTTATTCACAAATTCAAGATAAAGTGGTAGTTTCACTCTTCAAACTTCATCAAGATTATCTCATCCTTCCCTAGACATTCATACTTTAGCATATGATTAATATGTTTTTTTCCTCAACCTCACCTACATGGCATACACTAACCTCCTCTATCCAAGCCCATTTCCTTCAATTGTTCTCAAATTTTCGCTATGAGATCATGTCTTGTTTTCTCCCCTTCGACCTTCTTCTCCATCCTTACTCCTTTTGTGCAACCTCCTTTACTAGGTTTCAACACTTCACTTATACCTTTTTTCTCTTTGATGTATTTTGTGGACACCTTTGTACCTTCTTGAGGTAGTTTCCTCTATGTTAGTGAAATTTTCTTAGGTTGGTCTATTTCTTGTAGCACTTATGTGTTCCATTCTCCTTCCTCATTTCTCTTTGTTGAGGATCTTCTTGCGTTCTCTTTTATTCCCATGCCCACTCACTCAATTGGATTTTATTGAAAATAATGTTGATTCCTTTCTATGGATCCTCTCCTTCACACATGACTACCTTGACCATCTATATTTTATCATCAAAACTTGACTTGATCTTTCCAAACCTTATGTGTGTCATTTTTCCCATACTCTTGCATTAGGCTAACACATCTTAAGTTCACTTGACTCGATTATGTTATACTTGGAGATCAAGTCCCCTTCTTGAAAATCCATACTTGCATGATTTTCTAACTTCTTCATGCCAAATATAACCAATAAAAACCATCTACTTCTTATCCTTTTACGGTGTACTACCTTCCCCCAAAATTAAGGTTTAACCCAAATTTCCTTTGTTAGCCCTTTTTATGCATACATAATCACATACACTACATTATAAATTATTTCTACTTGTGCAAGTTTAGATTCCCCTTTTCTTGTGTCCTCTAGTTCCTCATTGTTAGATGATTCATCATGTGATTCAATATTAGATCTAGTTTATATTTCTTGTGAACACATTATTTCTAATCTCATGCACTATCTAAATATAATTCTTTATCCCTATCTTCGTTGAATACATTAGGGGTTGTGATACATGTAAAAATACCCCTTATTTGAATACATAAAGGGTTGTGATACATGTAATTTAATACCCCTTCTTTGTCTCTAAACTATTATTATAGCTCAAGGATCTCCATGATGTCTTTTTAATGATGATCTAATTGGCTTTCCTTATCATACATGACATTGATAATTATAAGCATGTCTTGTCAAATATAATATGAGCCAGTGATCTACACATTTAGGTATATATCATGATGTTTCTCTTCCTATGTTTTATAGTACTCATTTTATTAAAGATCCACATGTTGACGCATTTAGTGGTGATAGTAAGTGATATATCATGATCTAGTGTATCTAGTTACATGCTAAATATTTTCTTGATATATACCAAATATGCACTCATGTGATATGTTTATAATTTATGTATTTAAATAAATTTTAATTGATGAACCTTTATTGTGGTTTAATTTTAATTGATGATTAGGTTTATTATGGCTATATATTTATCATATGGTTAGACAGTTTTATGTTCTACTTCTAAAAATAAATAAGATTTAAAGTTTACTCGTTCCTCTGTCGCAACAACTTTTCTTCTTGTCAACACACCTTCGCTCTTGTCTCCAACGATTTGATCTTCAAAATGATTCTTCTGCACATACGTTGGAGTCTTAGGGGTCTTTTTCCAAGCTTTTTCCTCCTCAGTTTTCATCTCTTTTTATTTCTCTTCTTCCTTTTCTTCTTCACTACAAGGAGACTCATCAGATTCATATCCTTCTACAAATACAAAACTCTAATGTGGTTCTTCATCCACTTTGACACTTGGAATTTCAACTATCTTCTACAACCTTTTATTATAGCACTAATATGCTTTTCTTCTTGTGGAGTATCCAAGGAAGATTCCTTCATTAGACCTTGCATTGAAAAATTTCCCAAGTTTTCTTCATCTGTTTTGAGATATCATTTACTTCCAAACACTTTGAAATATTTCATAGTAGTAGGTTTTCCATACCATAAATTATAGGGAGTCTTCAAACTATTCACTCTTTCTTGAAATTTGTTAAGTATGTACATTGTAGTATGAATAATTTCTCTCTAATAGACATCCAATAGATTTGCTTCTTTAATCATAGTCCTTGCTGCTTCTTGAACTATCCCGTTCTTTCTCTCCACAACTCCATTCTACAGAGGATTTCTAGGGGCTGACAAATGTCTCTTCATTCCATGATCTTCACAAAAAATGTTAAAATCATTAGAGGTAAATTCATCACCTCTGTCAGACCTTAAGAACTTGATTTTCAAATTAATTTCATTCTCAACCATATATTTAAATACTTTAAACTTATCTAGAGCTTCTATTTTTTTCTTTTGAAAAATGTCACCCAAGTCATTCTAGAATAATCATCAATCACTAGTAGAATTTGACAAATAAATGACTAGGTGACTAAATTCTACTAATTTTTTGCAACATAGCTATAAATGAGTAAATAAATGACTAATTTGGTTATCAGGAAAAAAGTTATTTAGTCACAAAAATAAAAATGACTAAACAGTTAGTCACACGAACACAAATTAGACAAAATTTTAAAAAATATGTGGGGAAATGATTGGCAAGAATGTATTGTGCCTGATTCATTATTCGCGATTAACCTGGAAGTACTTGACAACTACATTGAGGCTACTACATGGGATCACAATTCATTATTCATTTTGAGACAATTTGAGTTACAATAACTACTTGCATGGGAAAAAAATATTGTTTGGAGAGGACCTAGCAAATTCTGAAAAGGCAAGCAAGGACTTTGGTGTTTTCTGCAAAGTATTTGAAGTTGGTGAAGCCCTCTACAATGAAGTCAGATTTGGGGATGCCCTTTGCAGCGAATTTAGAGGTAATTTGAAACCCTCATTATATTAAACACAAAATCTATACCTTTTTGATTGGAAACTTACAATAGTTACAATCTACTGCTCTTAATAATGTTCTTTTACAATCTTGCCACTATTCTAGACTTCATAATTTGTTTGAGCTAAATATAATAAAATTTGGGTGTCAGTGCCAAAATAGAATTTCCTCAAACAATTTTGATACATTTTCACTGCAAGTGCAAATTGTCCTTGTGTAAAGTAAAAATGTGCTAGATTTACCCACACATCAAGCATCTGAAGAAAGATGTTTCCTACTGCAGCTTCTTGTACCTGTGTAAAAATTTCCTTTGCAATATCAAATTGACCCCTTTCAGCTAGCACAATGGTTGCCTCATTTGTAGCATAAACATTCTCGATCTCTATGCCAACACTTTACAATACAATTCTCTAGCCTTCTTAAGATGTTGTGCCTCCACCTTTGGATCCCTCCTCTCATAGCAAAAATTTACAAAAAAATTCCAATTTCCAAGTGAAATGTCAACATGTAGTGTCAAAAAATGTCGTCGAGGACATTTTCACACTTGTTTGGGCCCTCCTTACTGAATTGATCCTATATTGCCTCGATTTAGTGTTGCAATGTGGTTGACACATTCACATTAGTTCTTGAGCCCTTGTGAACTAATGGATTTAAATGATACCTTGCTAAAGTGTTGTGAAGTGTTGTAACACACTTTCACACTTTTCTAAGGTTTTATTAATTAATTGTTCAAACACAATAAACTTCTTTTTAATCAAAATAAGCCTTAATCATTCCTTATTTGGAGTGTTGTAAAGTGTTGTAACACACTTTCACACTTTTCTAGGCTTTTCATTAATAATTGGGATTTCTTATGCTTTAATTGGCCCTATTTTGCATCCACAAGCCTCATTTATTGCATCTTTTCGAGGATAATCTCAACACCAATTATTAGCCAATCATAATTCAGATGTTTCAGGTTTGAATGACCTAGATTTAGTGATATGGGACTCATTCACCACCTTGGGCGAATGAGTCCCACCTAGATCTTTTGGTCCCAAACTTGGTTTCACACATTTCTAGGCATTTTTAAAAATGGTCCCAAAAATTAAGCCTAGTGGGACCCATTCACCACCTTGGCGGAATGAGTCTTGTGTGGCCCAAAATCAAAACTAATTCAAATTTCTAGTGAGATTTTATTCTCCTAGATTTGATGTCGGCTTTTCATGTTGTACTTTTAGGAATTCTTGCATAATTGAGTATAAATACATGGTTCTCTCATTCATTTTACACCTAGCAAGTTGAATGAGCATTCTTATATCAAGTTTGAATTCACAAGCATTCACAATAACATTCAAGGGTAGATTATCAAGAAATTTAGAGCATCATTCAAGCATCAATCATCATGTCAAGGACTTCATGCATCATGTTTGTTATTGTGCTAATAATTGTGATGTAAGATTTCATGATTCAAGCAAGTGTTTCATTCAAGATCAACATCATTCAAGCAAGAATCAAGATCTACATCCATTGGAGTCACTTCATACATGTTTGCAACCTCTTATTGCTAGGTTTTGGTGAGTTGGAACATCTTATTTTGTTCATTCATCATTCTCCATTCACATTTCATTCTATTTCAAGGTTTAATTACTAAGGGATTTGACCGAGGAAAACCCCTATCTACTAACCCAACAACATTTTCCCCTCTCTTTTGTGTGTGATTTGTAGGTCTAGGTTGCAGATTTCTTAAGGAGAAAGATAGGAGAAAAGTTGTCAAGAGCTCAAAGTTGTCAAAGTTGTCATCAAGCCTTGGAGAACATTGGAGATCATCTATAGGTTGAAAATTAGAGATTCAAATCTATAAATCACTCAAAAAGAAAAAAGCAGACATAGAAGAGTAGGATTAGCCTTTGAAGCTTCAAAAAAGCCCAACTGAACTAATTCACCACTTTTGGTAAATGAGTCCCAGTTCCAATCAAATTTTAGGTTTTTGTAGATTTAGATACCCACTTGGCAGATTCTTGTTCCCGTACAGAAACCCAATTTTTGGATTGATTTTCCCAGCTCGATAAATGAGTCGCAGTCAACACTAAAGGAAAAATTTCTAGTGTTCTAGACCTCCATCCAATCATCTTTGGATTTCCAGGTGCACACCTTCCTTTCTACATTTTTCTGTTTCATTTCATTCACTTTTCTAATTCATTTCATAGTGCATTACATTCAATTAGGGTTTAGTGCTGCATCTTGCATTTCATTATCTTTTCCAAGTCTAAACTTGGTGGTGAACCCCTTATTAAATCACATTCAACCCCTAGAATAGCCTTCTTGCAATATCTCTTCTCTTTTGCATTGAGATCTCAAGGGTTTGTTCTTGAGTGAAACTTAGAGAAAATTGTCCTTTTAGGTCCTAAACCCTAAGGAGGGAAGCAAATTTTTTTTCCACCTTTCACAACATAATAATTCTTTGCATCTGATCACTTTGTGTAGCTTTAATTATTTCTTTTACTTTAAGATAATCATCTATTTTTAGTTCCATTTTGTCAAACATAGATAAAGAATTTGATGAGTTTTTTTCCACCTTAAGTGCATCCCCAATCAGTTCTAGGCTTAGTTGGATCTCATTATGAGCTTGTGCCATGGCTGCAAGATGTAGATATGCATCCATATAATTAAGAAACTTGAACAATATTGGCTTGTATAAAAGATTTTCTTTTCTAGTATCATGTAGCTGCTCAAATAACCTAGCAAGATTAAATAGTGTTGTGACTTTATCCCATGGTAACTCAAGTGAAACACCACCTTCTTCTAGTTGATGGGAGAATTCCATATCCTTAAAGAGCATAGGAAAAATTGCAGAATCGACACTAGGGATTTTATTTCTGAATTCAACCCAAATGCCATTTCCTAATGCCTCCATAAAAGTTTGTTGAGCCAACTCTAGTTCATCACGCTCAAAATGAAGAACCCCAATGTTGTTTAACAATTGAATGAGTACTTCTCTACTCTTCTTCAAAAGAGAATTTGCTATCTTAAGAGAATCTAAGGTTTCTTTGGGGTCTAATGATATTAATAACTCACCTATCTTGATAAATGCATGGGCATCACATGGATCTATGCGAGCTACCTTAAAATTTCCAAAGCCTTCTTTTCCTACCCCTGCCAAGCATATATATGGCCTACAACTTTTTAGCTCTCATTGTTCTCAGGGTGGACCTCCAAAACCTTTTAAAAAATTGAGAGAGAACTCTTAAGATCTCCTAGCTTCAATTGAACCTATCCACAAAATCCTGTAGCCTCTGGATTTCCTTGACTGATGCCATGTAGTAGTGGTCAGTGGTGTCACTTAGCTCATTTGTGCATACTACATATTGTAATTGATTTTCCACTACTTTAAATATAACTCTCCACCAAAAACATACCCACTAAGTGAGGTCACTTAGTATCTTTAGTTGGGGGCAGGGGTATTCCTTAGATTTCTTGGTTTTTCAAATCTCTCTACAAAACCTTTCTATTGTTTTCCTCCATTTTCAAAAGACACAAAGTTCAAAGGAGAGGAAAGGGTTCTCAACATCTAAATTGAAAGGTGCATTTGAATAGGAACACTATTCTAACACACTCTAAATCAAATTCAAAGGCACTATTAAAATTCCAAGACTTTGCAATGGGTTCTTTTACCTTATCACCAAAGGCATTCTCCCTTGAATCTTTATCTATTTCTACCATTATCCAACTAAAAGAAACTCTCTGCACCAAAATTGAACTGTCAATTAATAAGGGAAAAACCATGGTAAGGATAGAGAAAGAGGGAACACAAATAATGTCACCTATTTTAAATTTCACAACTAACTAGATCACAAGATTTATATGTACTAATCTCGAAGATGTGTGAAGGAAAGTGCTTTGGAAATAGATCACAATATTGAAGGAACTATGCTAACTAATTTTCATGAAAGAGAGGAGAGGAATTATTGGATAATTGATAGTTAATGCTCAAATCATATGACAAGTGACAAAAGTAATTTTTTTAAACTTTAGAAGTATGATGGTGGTCTTGTTAAGTTTGGTGATGATACATCTGCTAAGATTTGTGGAAAAGGTTCAATCAACTTTGATGGAAATCATAAAATAGAAGATGCTCTTTATGTCAAGGGTCTTTGGCATAATCTTCTCATTGTAGGAAAAATGTGTAGCAAAGGATACAATTTGGTGTTTCAAGATAATGGTTTTGAAATAAAAAAAGAAATCTCTAAAACTTTGGTTGCCGCAGGAACAAGGACAAAAGAAAATGTTTATCAGCTCAAAGGTGGTGGTGTTAAGTGATTTATGTCACAAATCAATGAAATATGGCTATAGAATAGAAGAATAGGTCACATTAACTTTGATAGCCTAGTGAAGATTAGTTCTACGATGATGTGAGAGATTTTCCAAGGATTACAAAACCTATCAATGCAATATGCAAAGAGTGTCAGTTTGGAAAAAAAACAAAGAAGAGGTTCAAAACTAAATGAGCTGTGAAATTTAAAATAGGTGATATACCTAATCTATCTACCCCCTCAACCTTTTTTTGTAGCATCTGTATGCCTTGATTTTTGTAGAGTATCCAAGGAAGATTCCTTCATCAAACATACAAAGTCTGAATACACAACTCAAAATAATTACCAACCTTTCAAGAAAGAGAAGATATTTTTACAACTTAATTCCTCTCAACCAAATCAACAAGCTGATAAAAAATCCTTTTTCCTTTGGAATAGGAATAGAAAATTTACCCCTCTACCCGACACCCTTCATAATATAATGCTACAACTATTGAACAAGAATATGCTTTCCTTACCTCTTGTTAGAGCCCTCGATCCTAATAAACCATTACCCTCAAACTATAGATCAAATGCTTATTGCCATTTCCACCAACAAAATGGACATCATACAAAAACTTGTGTCTTAAACATCTTAGACAAGATCCCATTTATTCTAATCGACTTCACATTGGAGGTGAATAATATCTCCAAGGATAAAAAAATGGTTTTGATGTATTGTGAAGGTTGGCCATTGCTGTTTTGATTTAGGGTCGCGATTTGTTGTTAAAGGGATACCAAGTTTTGAAAAAGTGTGTTAATGATGGGAGAATTGTTGGTATTATGAGATGGAGAGGAATAAGGTGGAGTGATGTATTTTTGCAGAGGGCAAGTGAATTGCAAATTTTTTAGTGGGGATGGTTGAGGAGATATGAGATTTGAATGCACAAAGCTAAAAGGATTCCCAATGAAAATACCTAAGGAAGTGTTGACATTGCTAGTAGGTTGAATGGTTGTGGTAACATGAATACTAGTGTATGTAGAAATAAATATTGTGATTGTGGTAGGGGGAATGGAATTTCCACCTTAGCTTTGAGTATACTCCAAATTTTGAGCACAACTAGCCATGGTAGATATTTATTAACAAGATGACCTATACCTCACATAATCTCCATTCCACATGATCAGTTATACTAATTTTCCATAGATTATCTAAAGTAGGAATGATACTAGTGTCCATGTTTTTTTTATGAGCAAAGTCTTGTAACTTTTCTAGGCTTTCATCCTTTCTTCTTATGTTTTCTTGTGGGATATGAACAACATCATGCATTCTCCCATGCTACCTCACTAGATCTCTCCCTACCCCATCCCTCTATTCTCTTGATTTTTGTAGAGTATCCAAGGAAGATTCCTTCATCAAATATATACAATAACCATGGTTTTGATATCCTTACCTTCTGCTTGTGAGTAGCCCTTACACACAATTCTAGCCTTATTTCTGACAACCTTTCCATCCTCATTTAGTTTGTTCCTAAGAACCCATTTAGTTCCTATCACATTTTTGTTTGTTGGTTTTGGGACTATCACATCTCATCCTTTTTGCATAAATTAAATTAAAAATAACAATAACAATAAATAAATTGGATTTAAAAAAAAATTATGATGTTTTTCTTCATTCAATTGGTTATTATATGTAAAAATGTATGTAAATAAAGAAAATACACATATACATATGTATAATTGCTATTATGTTTATTGAAAAAAAATAGATATTGGAAATGTAGGGGAAACGTACCAATAGTCGTCAGGGCTAACTTCGCACATTCGTGCAGAGTGCAAAATAGGCCTGATTTCAAAATTTTTTTTTTTTGGACTTCTTCGTAACTGAGTTGTGACCTTAAAAAGAAAAATTTGGCTTTTGGGTATTTCAAACATGTCTTGTGGAAATCGTAACGTGAAAGGTGGTCAAAAAGGGGGTTTTTTTACCTCCGTCCCCTACATATTTACTATTTCGTCTATACCCGTTCATTACAAATCCAAAAAAAATTTAAAAAATTGCCTATTACCAATTATCATTTCACCTATTTCAAGTTACGTTTGTATGCGGGCCCATCAAAATATCACGTGGGTCCGTTAGGAGGTGGCCCCTTTACCATCAACCTCATCACATTAAAATGTTCTCCACATGCCCCATATTCCTCCATCAAACCACGCATATGAGTTAACCACGTACCCCTTAAGCCTTCATCAAACCACGCGTACGTGTTAACTTAACCATGGGTTGCTGGGAAGCTTTAAGCCCTAAAGTCTTCATCTCCTACGGTTTCCTTCCACAATGTTCCTCGCTGCGTCATCCCTCCTGCCACCAACTTTGGCTCTGCGACCATGGTGATGACATTCAACTGCAAGTAACGTCTCCACCTCTCTTCACTTGCAAGCTTGCTTGTTTAACAGTGGAATTTTGTTGGCTTCGACGGTGTTTGACTGCATTTTGGCATCATTAAAAATCATTTCTGTGTATGGCATGAAGGGTTTGACTGTAATCATTTATATTTACATGTGACTGTCGATTGGTAGAAAAATGAAAAATCATTTCTGTGTATGGCATGAAGGGTTTGATTGCAATCATTTATATTTACATGTGACTATCGACTGGTAGAAAAATGAACCCTCATGAATTATTTTGTCTACATCATCGACTTCTTGACTGCTATGCCTTTTTTTGACATTATTCTATGAAGTAATAACATGTAATGTGATTTAAACGGGACATTGACAGAATTTTGACCAAGTATCATCATGAAATTTATTGGGTATATAATAAGATACTTATTCTTCAAATATTTTTTCATTTAATCTTATATGGAGCTGCATAAAACGTCTCCACCACTCTTCACTTGCAAGATGGAATTTTGTTGGGTTCGATGGTGTTTTAGTGCCTTTTGGCATTTTTAAAACTCATTTATGTGTATGGCATGAAGGTTTTGACTATAATCATTTATATTTACATGTGATTTCTGACTGGTAGACAAGTAAACCCTCATGAATTATTATATTAAATTTAAACATTTAATCAAAACCCAAGTGAGTGCTACCAATTAATTTATATGGAGCTGCAGAAAATGTCTCCACCTCTCTTCACCTGCAAGATTGCTTTTTCAACAGTGGTTTTTTTGGGCGTCGTCAATGTTTGAGCAGATTTCTGTTGACATTATTCAAAAATCCCCTCTTGCTAGTCTGGAATCTCTCGACTTTCCTCAGACTACTCAGTTGTCCCTTCTCCAAACCGTTTATCTTCCCAAAATTTGCATAGGTCTCCATGTCAATGTCTTGAATCTTCTAATTTGGGCGAGCAATGGTCACATAATGGTATGCTACTGTCTTATCCAAGTACATCTCTTTGAGATTGCTTTTCTTAGTCTCCTTTTGAACCTTTCATTAATTGCATGGCTTTTCCCATCCTTCCTCGATCCCACTATAGATGTGATAATGATGAGAAATCATTACGCCTCATGGCTTGAGGTTTTGATTTAAGGCCTGATAATACCATTCCATAAAATCATGATTCACAAACCCCATCATCCACAATATGAACCACTTCAAATGATGATTCTCCTTTGGTAGCGCTCACTTGGGTTTTGATTAAATCTGGTCTAATTTGGTTGATTGGTAGACATCATATTACTTGTGCCTCACTTACACAGTTACATTGCAACATCAGAACGGTCCACTTTATCCAAATATTTGTTTCTAATTTCATTTTGGATGGATCAACAATGACTCAGAGATCTAAACCCATGAATAGGATGAAAGGAACCTTATTCATATCCTTAAATTTTAAACTGCAAATAAATAGTATTGTAAAATTCAATGTTGCACTAGAAAATCATTAAACAAGGATCATATTTCAATTCACATATGTTGTACCACTAACTCATGAATTCCTCCAAACACCTTCCAAGACACACATCACATAACCCATCAATGACAAAATACTAATAGTTTAAAAAAAAATAAAGACATAATGGAAGCCACAAATAGCAACATTGAGTGGAATAAAAATCTTCTAAATCCATGGCACCAACATCAAAATACTTATGTTTAAAGGACCTCAGAGATCTTGGTGCCTCTTTTAACCTCTACTTACCAACATTATCACCACAGGAAAAACCTTATTTACATATCACATTAAACCCTCCAGTTTTGATCATATCTCACTGTTGCTAACTGCTCCAGCTACTGTATAAATGTAGTTAAATTTAGTCCATAACTATAATTTTGTTCTAATTGTTGAAATACAGCACAAGTTGTGAATTGTGCCCAAGTCTAAAGCTTATAATTTAGGGGTTGTACTCTCTCTGTTTGGATTTCACAAACTCAACTTTCTGGCCTCTTTTGTTAATGAGATGTTATCCTTTTCAACATATAATCCAGAGACAATCATCATTGCAACAAAGCACCATACATATCCTATCTTTTCCCAAGAAACTTTAGTCTCTGGCCAATATCCAAAGCTATTAGGTTCTTCTAACTTTCATTATTGTTGTTGGTAAATAAAGGATCTTGTTTTAGCTCATATCCAAGTATGAAATAAACATTTGTTCTCCTCTAAGCTCAAGGTAGTTGCATAAGGATTTCCCCCCATAGGTGCTTTCTCTTTATAAATATATAATCTGATATATATAAATAAATATATATATATATATATATATATATATCAGATTATATATTTATATATATAATCTAATATATATATAAATATATAATCTAATATATATATAAATATATAATCTAATATATATATATCAGATTATATATTTATATATATGTATAATCTTAAACGGATAATAATGGTGAAAATGAGGATGGAAAGTGCGGGAGATGAAGACTTTAGGGCTTAAAGCTACCCAACAACCCACGATTAAGTTAACATGTACGCATGGTTTGATGAAGGCTTAAGGGGTATGTGGTTAACTCATATGCATGGTTTGATGAATGAATATGGGGCACATGGAGAACATTTTAATGTGATGAGGTTGATGGTAAAGGGACCACCTCCTAATGGACCCACATGATATTTTGATGGGGCCCGAATACAAACATAACTTGAAATAGGTGAAATGATAATTGGTAATAGGCAATTTTTTATCCAACACACCATTGTTTGGCAGGAAAATACAAATGTGAAAGTCAATCGCCACAATTCAATGCATTCAATATATTCACTCTAATGATTTTAGAAGAGGCAATTTCCAGTGTCATTTTCACTACGAATTTGCATACGCTTTCACATCATATCCTCTACAAAACTTAGGCATAGATGGCCACTGCAAAATGAAATGGTAGATTGTTTCCCACAAAAAATTCAAATTTGAAATTCACCCATCACAATTCGATGCATTCAATTTACCCATTCAAATTATTTTTTAAGAGGGAATTCCCACGCTCATTTTCATTACGAATTACCTCCTACTTTCACTGAATATCCTCTGCAGACTTTAGAGCTTACTAAGGCAACTTCTGCACATTCCTCTTAAAAGGGAGCTTATTCATGTTGGTACACCCAGAATAAGTAATTTCATGTTTTTATTTATCAATATACAGGATTTACATTTATGTTGTCTATTTCATTGTTTAATATACTCTTTTATATTTATCTACTCAGTGTCTACATTATTTTCAGCGATACATTATTTTTCACTTATTTTATGAGTTTCAATAATTAGATTACATATTTGTATATACATATACATATACATGTACATGTATAAGTATATGAAGGTACATATACATATACATGTACATGTATATTTATATACAAATATATACACATGTATATGCATATGTATGTATGAATGTATATGTATACATGTATATATATATAGATAGACATGTATATTTATATAGATATACATATATTTATTGAAAGTCGTGGCATGAAGTATATGCACAGTGCACACTGTCAAATAAATTCGTGCAACAATTGTCACTAAATATATGTATATTTATATAGATGCACATGTATATGCATATATATATATATATGTATACACATACATATATATGTATGTATACATGTATATATATGTCCATTCTATTGCACTATGCCATATATGGTGCCATCATATGTAATACACACTATTATTTTCAGCTTCATACTATAGACATCCAAATTTGGACACTTAATTTATCCAAATTTATCACTTTTCGTCTAAACATACTCTTATCCAAGTTAATTAAGTAATATTACTATTATTTAATTAATACCCTTAATTTTTCTAAATCCCTAAGGTATTTAATTAATAATTAAATACTTTATTCTCTTTAGTCCTCCTTTCATCAAATAAATTAAATAAATAATACATTTATTTAATTCCTCACATGTCATTTTCATCTAATCCTAATCCATCTCCTAATCTCTTCATTAGTGATGTGCACATGCCTAATACTTGATTAGGATGTGTCACATCCTCCAACTTTTGCAAGTTAACTTTTAATCCTTATTTGTCTTCTAATTACTGATTAATTAAGCCTAATCAGTACCTTGGTCAACTCTCCCCATCCCCCAAGGAATTTTTAATTCCTTTTTATTCCTCCTAGAATCCCCTTTTCCATGCATCTTCTAGAATCTTTGACTTATCACATCAAGTCACATGTGACAAACTCCCACCTTTTGGGAACATTGTCTTATCCACTAGATTCTTCCAATCATTGTGAATTTAAAATTCACTTTTATTCACCCAAGATTCTTCCCATCTCCCAATATACTTGCAAGGTACTTGTACTTCCTCCACATCATGTACTTCTCTTCCACCTCACTTACACCTCATCTCCCCTTAACCACTTCACCATCCACATGTCAAGATGTGAGGGCTTGTGAGTTTTCAACCCACCATAGCCCTTCATCTTGACCTTGTTGGATGAATCTCAACCGTTGAATTCTCTAGAGAATTCAAATTCTTCTATAAATACCCCTTCTTCAAGGGCATTTTCAACACTTTTTCATTTGAGCAACCTTACGCTGTCAATTTGCATTCTCAAGCATTCACTATCATTTAGCCATCCATTTAGTCATTTTCCATTATCAATCTTGCATCTAGTAACATCAAAAGCCATCTAAGGAGCATACAAATTAATCTAAATCAAGGGCCAACCAAGGAGTCTTCAACAGCAAGGAAGGTATAATCGATTTGCATTTGTATTTCATCTATTTTTTTGTTTTACCACTCTTTAGGCTAATCATTGAAGTGTTCTTAGTGTTTTTCCACTTGCATTTTTAGTTATTTTGCACATTAGAATAGAGTAAAACTCCAAGGTACACATTTCTGGCATGCTCGATGGGACCCACAAACAGGTTCTTGCATTTAACCTTCATTTTTGCTAAGTATTTTGCAAAAAAAGGTCGCAGAAAGGCGGAAGCGCCCTCTGTTTTACCGTAGAAAGGCGGAAGCGCCCCTGTTTTACTGCAGAAAGGCGGAAGCGCCCTCTGTTTTACCGTAGAAAGGCAGAAGCACCCTCTGTTTTACCGCAGAAAGGTGGAAGCGCCCTCTGTTTTACTGCAAAAAGGCAGAAGCGCCCCTGTTTTACCGCAGAAAGGCGGCAGAAAGGCAGAAGCACCCTCTTGTCTACTGCAGAAAGGCGGTCATGCCCTATATCTGAAAATTTGATTTTTTCTAATAGTTTGCTACAGTTAGGTGTATACGTCATTTTGCTTAGAAGATCTTTTCTAACACTTTCTTGCAGTAGGGCATACAACTTTTCTGTTTTCAAAAATCTGATAAAGTTTCATGTAAAGGGGCAGATACGCCCTTTCATTTTGAAAGACTCTTTTCCTCTAACATTTTACTGCAGAAAAGTAGAAGTGCCCTCTGTTTTACCACAGAAAGGCAGAAGCGCCCTCTATTTTATCGCAGAAAGGAGAAAGCGCCTTCTATTTTACCACAGAAAGGCGGAAGCGCCCCTGATTTTGCTGCAGAAAGGCGAAAGCGCCCCTGATTTTGCTGCAGAAAAGCGGAAGCGCCCTTGATTTACCATAGAAAGGTAGAAACGCCCCTGGTTTACCATAGAAAGGCAGCTACACCCCAAAACAACACAGTTTGGAAGCATATTATGGCGTAATCGATCAAGAACAAATGATAAGATAGCTAATGTTTGCTTGCAGGGCCATCTATTTGATCAAATTTTTGAAAAATTATCCTTGTTGTCTGAACATAGTCTAATTAGGGGGAAGTAACCTTTATTGCTTGCTATGTTTGTTTATTATTATGTCACCCAAGGAGGCATTAATTTGTTTTCACTTTCCCCTTGCAATTCGTGTGAACCTGGGGAGTAGTTGGAAACGGTTAGTGTCTTCTTTCTAGTGAGACCTATTTGGGGATTTCATCACCCCAAGGGACGATTCCAACCACGTGTATCGGCGGGGTATATAAAGGGGGGAGAACAAAAGTTGTACCCCAATCCAATCACGTCATAATTGGCGGAGCGTCGAAGCTAGGGTGATACCTAGATAAACGTGAAAAGTTGGTCTGAGCCTTTCAGTATCTCGCTAGGGTTCCCGACTCACGCTTGTGACGGGCTGGTGTTCACAGTTGTGCCTCACGTACCAAGAGTATATCGAGGACTCCCTAGAAGCCTTTTGCATCCTAGATTAAGACCCTTCCTAGCCATACCCCTAACATTAATCATAGGATTGTGCTTGCTCGAAGTGTTTTCTTGTGAAAAACCTGTGAAATCTTTGATACATTGGCCTTATTTTATCATTTTGAGTCCTTTCCATAGCCATTTCCATCAAAACCAAGCTCTATTTTACTGCAGAAAGGCATAAGCACCCTTGATTTACTGCAGAAAGGCGGAAGTGCCCTTGATTTTACTGCATAAAGGCAGAAATGCCCTTGATTTACCGCAGAAAGGTAGAAGTGCCCCTGATTTTGCTGTAGAAAGGCGAAAACACCCCTAATTTACTGCATAAAGGTAAAAGCACCCCTGATTTACTGCAGAAAGGTGGCTACGCCTCGGATTTACTGCAGAAAGCTGACTACGCCCCTGATTTACTGCAGAAAGTTGACTATGCCCCTTTAACTTCCCGGGGCCATCATTTACAAACCGTACGTCGAATCGACTTCATCCAAAAACCAAAGTTGCTTATTTTTTCAAGCTCTATGTAGTGGTACCTTCCATTTTCTCATATCAAGAATTTGACCATCTCGGGGCGGCCATGCCCCACATTGCAGGGTGGACATGCCCCTAACTTCCCGGGGCTATCATTTACAAACCGTGCATCAGATCAACTTCATTCAAAAACCAAAATTGCTCAATTTTTTGAGCTCTATCTAGTGGTACCTTTTATTTCTTCCTATCTAATCAAACCAATCCATTCCTCTAATCAAATACATACAATCATCTAATCAATCCAAGCACACCAATCCTATCAAGTTCATCCAATCACAATTATCCAATCAACATCATCTAATCATTTGATCCTATCTAATCAAACTGATCTAGTACTTTAATCAAATTCATCAAATCATCTACCTGATCCAATAATCCATCTACTAAATCCCATCAAAATCAAAATCAATCCCATCGCATCATCCAATTATCCTAATCTGAGCTTGCCCTAAATCCCGAGTTGAGCTTTAGTCCATTCCCATCCAAAATATTTGATCCATCTTCTTTATCCTTTCATCGTCATGAATCCTTATCCTCCATCAATAGTGGTCAAGGGAAACCCTAATTGCATTGATGACAATAATGAAAGTCTTGTCGATCAAGAGGTATACGACATAGATCCCCTTGACACTATCATATTTAGTAAGTTTTCTCCACCCACTTTCCAAAATCCAATTACTCCTATGAGCTATCCCATTATGTCTTCATCCATGCCTAATCACGCTCCTTATGCCACCTTTGACAATGGATATCCAGTATCTTCTTCATCTCCATATTTTTCATGTCCATCTACATCATCCTCTTATACAACATCTACGTCCTCTTATCCTAATTTTCCATCCCAATACTCCTATTACAATTCCCCATCCATGTCCCGCTATCGTAATCCTCTTTCCCAATCTTCCCATACTAATCCTACATCCACACCCTTTTACCTTAATCCTACATCCATGTCTCCTCATCCTAATCCATCATCCCAATACCCTTATTATAATCCATCCCCCACATCCTCTTGTCCCACTACACCACCTATATCCTCTTGTCCTAATCCATAATCCATGTCCCCCTATCTTAATTCACCACTCCAATATCCTTACCTTAACCCTCCATCCAATCCTAGTCCTCCATCTACTCCTAGTCCTCCATCTAATTCCATTCATCCATCTTCTCCTAGTCCTCCATCCAATCCTAATCCCCCATCTACTCATAGTCCTACATTCAATCCCATTCCTCCATCTAACCCTAGTCCACCAATCCATAATCCCTCATCCATTTCTACCACCCTAGCCAAGCCAACCATATGCAAGTCTCTCATTTCAGAAGTTCTCCAAGGACTCATTACAAAGAAGCCATCCCCAACTCCACATCTTGAAGTCATGGAACCATGCCATCTAGATCCATCATCCACGGTCACTAGTGATGAGACCCTTCTCCATACCACACCTATTATTGATGTTACCACCCCTGTACTACTCAAACCATTGAAACCATTGAACCCACTAAATCCATTGAACCCACATCTCCTAATATGAGAGCCACCGAATCCATCGAAGAAACCCAATTCCAATCCACTCCCTCTATTCCTAGATCCACCCAAATCCAATCCACTCCTCCCACCCCTAGTAGCACCAAAACCCATTCCAATGAACCTCATGAATCTTCCATCCCTCCATCTTCCCCACTTGAAGAGTCCCAACAAGACTCCATTATCATGCCTCCTGCACATGATGAGTCACACCAAGAGTCCTAATCCAAAGCATGCCAACATATGCCCTTCTCCAGATCAAGATCCTACCATCCCATCTAGTCCACCTCAAGATCACAGTCCCCCATCCATTCCATCCCATGATCCCCTTGTCTTCCTTCCACCCTCCATCTCCATCTCCATCGCATGAGCCTACTACCACAAATCCAGATCCTATCATGGCCCCTACTCCCTCTCCTAATGTTGCTATCCCATCATCTCCTTCTCATGATCCCCCATCATCGCCTAAAAATGCTATCCCCACACCACTTGCATATCCCCTTGGTCCTCTCACATTTCTCCATGGTGGTCTCCTCACAGAAGAAAAAAAAAGCATATACACCAACCCTCCTCTTCCACCTAATAATGAACTCACATCATTCTTCTAGAATAACAAAAATCCTGTCCTAGATCAAATACTCAAGAGAATGAACTATCAAGGAAAAGGTTTAGGCCTTCATGAGCAAGATATTATAGAGCCCATCCAAGTTAAAGAACATTTGTATCTGCAAGGTCTTGAATGTACTACTCATGACTCACAATCCAAAAATGTTGGTACAACCTCTAGATGTCCTCAACGAGCCTTTTCGAAAAGAAATGTTAGCTCTTCCCATTGCTCCACCAGACCATATGCTTCCATCCCTCCTCCTCTATCGTATCACCTCAAAACAACCATCCATATTCCTCCTTCATCTGCTCCATCCATTTTGGGTCTTTATGTCCCTCCATCCGCCATCACACATCCTCCAAGTCCTAAGTCTGTTTTGGGCCCTTATATCCCAAAATCACCTCCTCCATCTCATCCTAGTCATCCTTTCATCCATTCATCACCTATCCATGTCATCCATCATGAACATCCCACTCGCATATCCCATAATCAGGATCAACAAAGGCACACACCTAAACATCCTCCATCTACACGTAATCCTCATAATCCTACCTCCATTGCTCCACATCAACCATCTCCTCATAGCCATCTCATTGCTACTAAAATAAATTTGGATGTTAAAGCAAAAATTCATAAATCTAAAGCTCCCCATGTCCCCTCTAAAAGACATGGTGAGGAGAAGAAAAATCAAATCCAAAATCCAAATCAAATCCGTCAGCCACAAAGGCCCACCAAAGCAAAAATCAAAACCATGTGGATCCCAAAGAAAAAAGATGCAATTCCATCAAATAAAAAATCTATAAGAACATTCAAAGTTGCTAATCCAAAAGCTAGTCATACACCCCTTTCATCTCCTAAGTCTGTTTTTGGTCCTTATGTTCCAAAATTCACCATCCCATCTCCTCCATTATCCACACATTCTCCATCCATTCATCCTCTTATCTTTTCACATCCACCACCACATGTGCCAATGTTGGTCCTAAACTGATCTCCCCATCAAATGTCCACCCCATCATTCCATCCATACCCTTTGTAGCATCCCATCCATTATCCCATGTATCTCCCCTCTCAAATCCCTCTAATTAATCTTTATGCACAATCTATTTATCCTAATAAGGTTGTATCAACATCCAATAATCACTTCAAACATGGGATCTTAACACCTTGATCCTCATCACATGTCTTCTAAATTTTCTTATCCACTTCCTTATCCTTACCCATCTCCTTCTGCATGACATCCAAAAAGTCCAAAAAAAAATAAAAAAAATAGTAAAGAGAAATAATCCATCCAATGGTGAAAACTTGGCAAACAAGTGCCTTGGATAAATACCATGATGAAAATCTAGCAAACAGGCATCATGCGTAAATCCCCTTCTGCACTTGGGGGCAACTTCGATATGCATTCCCTCCATCGCTATGCTTCCAGCTATGCACCCATCTTCCCTATCCATCCTCTTCATAAATCCCCCATCCCACCTATCTTCCACATCCTACCATCATATCCCATTTATCTCCCATCCCTCCATCCTTCTTGTGATCTTGATCAAAATAGGGCCACCTATCTATGCATGCTTTGGACACCTATTGGTATATACATTCCCTTCATCCATGCTCTATCATATTCCTTAGTCACCCATCCTATCTTCATCTAGTTATCTCCTTTATCTTCCCATCCACTTGTCTTCCATCCCTCATGCCTCCTCATATATGACATATCTAAAGTGGGGGCATCTACTTCCTTTGTGACATAGTCCTTGGAGACATCATCTATCATAACATCCCTTCATCTCCCTATCCATCTATCATAGCATCCCTTCCATCTCCCCATCCTTATCTTCGTATCCATCTATCCTAGCATCCCTTTCATCTCCCAATCCTTCTGTCCCTATCCATCTATCACAACATCCCTTCCATCTCCCATCCTTATCTTCATATCCATCTATCCTAGCATCCCTTTCATCTCCCAATCCTTATATTCCCATCCATCCAAACAATCCCTCCCATCCCCCATCCCTATATCTCTATCCATTCTTTCATCTTTATCCTCATCCCATCTCACAATCCCTTGTCATTGGTATCTAGCTATAGGCTTCCCCCCATGCAACTCAATGCCATTTATCTCATCGTCATCACCCCTGCTTCTCTTGAAAATATTTCCAATCCCCTATCACTTTTCATCACTCATCTATCTATCATATCATCCTCCCAAGTCATTTTAATGCTTTGGATAACTATTCCATCCTTGAGCTTTATGTGATCGTCATCATCCTATCCAATCCAACAGGTCTATCCTATCTTGTCGTATCAGTCCCACCTTTTTATCAACTTATCCTATCCTCTTATCATCCTTTATCCATTGTTTACCTTTGGTCTTGTCGAACTATGTTTCCCCTGCGCTTTCACGTAGGCAAGGTCGATCATTTGATCCGCCCCCGGGGATCCTTTATCATCTATCATCGGTCTTTCTTCTTTTTCCATCCTGTCATCCATCGAAGTCTCCATCATGGTCCGTCGTCAGTCTCTTGTCGAACTACGAGGGCTCTGCATTTTCACGTAGGCAAGGCTAATCTTTGATCGGCCCCCGAGCCCCTAGGTCTTTAGGTTGTGTTAGTCTCATGTCTTGTCTCCCTTGTGTCGTGTTGTCAAGCTATGCCCTTATCTAACTAGTTCTTAACAAACAAGATCCACTTGTATCAACAAATCCAATCAGTTTTGAATATCCTACATCATATCGATCTTTTAGCTTAGTATCCATCATCGGTCTCAATAGGATGCATCCTTCCTAACAGACCTCATTAATTCCATCTATCCCCTTGCTCCTATGGCAAAGGACATTTGAAATTGATTGCAATCTTTTGATGCTTTTGGCTTTTGTTTATCATTTGAGCTCCCTATCATCACTTGTCAAGGCTGCCATAATCCATCATATTATGGTGTGTTTTGATTGGTCCACATAGGGGTATATCTTGATCTATTGTTTGATTGTGTCTTCTTGGTTGTCCCATATAGTACCCACCAAGATCCCTAAGGTCTTGTGTTATGTTGGGGCATCCTTTTGTGCTTGTGGTTATCTCAATACTTGGCCGGACCAAGGTCTTTCTTTGTGACTTTGGGGTGTTGGGATAGCCTTCTTGTTTGTTGTGTTTGTTTCATGCATTAGACACTAATATGCCTTGGTTCCACATACCCCGGCACTAGGTGTCTTATGATATAACAAAAATCAGTGCTCTGAAGATGGCAAATTGCATTTCATTTTCCATTTCATGATCTTACATGTATCCCCCATCCCTTCATATTTCTTCACAATCCCCCCATTCCTCCATCTTTTCTATCTTTTCCCGTTCTTCCCTCTTCTTTTTTTCTCCCCCCCCGGCCGGGGCGGTTCCGCCCTCCGGGCGGCTCCGCTCGCCGGCCGGGTGGCTTTGCCCCGGGCGGGTCCACCAGCTGTCGAGGCGGCTCCGCCCTGGGCGGGTCCGCCGGTTGTTGGGGCGGCTCCGCCCTGGGCGGATCCGCCTTCCTGTTGGGGCGGCTCGCCCCTGGGTGGCTCCACCCTCAGCCAGGGAGGCTCCACCCTCGACAGGGGCGGCAACGCCTAGGCGCGGGGCGGCTATGCCCCTATCCCGCCGTCCTTTGCACCCCCAAAAATTCACATTTTTACTGTCTTTTTTGAAAAACTAATTTCAACCCATTTTCTAATTTCCCCCCCACCATCAAAACCCATGTGTTGAAATTTTCAAAATTTATCAAAAACCATATTTTTGAGGGTTTTGATTTTTACACCAAAACTTTCGGAGGCCATAACTTTTGACTCGGGTGTCCGTTTGAGTTGAAATTTGACGGGTGGTTGCGTTATGAGATAACAAGTGGATTCCCAATTGGCTTCAAAGAAGGCCTTTGGAACCCGTTTTTCCACATTTTTAGGGCCTCAAACTTTCATCTTGACTCTCAAAATCCCAATTTAGTATTTTTTTCCAGTATTTTGAAAAATTGTTTTCACTCATAACTCGAAATGCATATCTCAAATTTGGGATGTTAGTTGGCAATTCATCCTATCTCAATATTGGGTATTTCTTGGAAAAAAATTGGACTCCCAAAAGTATATCCATGAGGTTTCCTAAAACGGCAAAATTTAACAATTTTTGAAAATTACCAAATTGGGAAAAATCTGATTGTCAACACTTTACATCCTTTAAACCCCAGAACTCAGTGTAGAATCAATCCAATCATATCATTCAATCATTCTAGTCTTCAATCTAATCCTCATCTGAGCTTTAATTTAATCCCAATCTGAGCTTAACCAAAACCCTAATATGAGCTTTAGTCCATCTGCAGTCCAAATCTTTGCATATCGAACCAAATATTAAGATCCTTCTCTCCATCTCACATATCAATCTTCTCCTCATATGTTCAATCTCGTACAAATCACCTAATAAAATCCTTGGTTTTATCTCCAGTCTCGTTACTAGCCTTGACCCATCATCATCATCATCCATTAGTATCCTTCCCTATCGCTTTGGTGTTGTTTTGGGATGTATCATTCCCTCATTAATACCACTCAGTGGGATGTATCCTTCCCTATCCTCATGTTGTTTCGGGATCCTTCATTCCCTCATTGACAACACTCCATCCATCATCAACCCATTATGGCTTGTACCTTGACTGGGGCAACATCACCTTTTTTCCTAAAATCCATTTGTGCTTCATCCATCTCCTATTGCTTCTCCTTCTCTCTTGTCCATCACTTCGCATCATCTCCCTCATCTCATCTATTTCAAGAGCACACCTATGTTCTCTTCAACCCGCATGTCCTCTCAAGGGGGCATCCTTAATCCCTCATCCTCATCTTCATCCCCATCATCTTTTTTCCCAATCAATCCTTTGATGACTGGGGCATCTTTCCCAATCTAATCATCTTCTTCTAGGTTCTATATTTTAATATTCTTTGAAATGATGCTACTTCATAGCACCATCTCAAAGAGGGGAAAAATATAGACATCCAAATTTGGACATTTAATTTATCCAAATTTATCACTTTTCATCTAAACATCCTCTTATCCAAGTTAATTAAGTAATATTACTATTATTTAATTAATACCCTTAATTTTGCCAAATCTCTAAGGTATTTAATTAATAATTAAATACTTTATTCTCTTTAATCCTCCTTTCATCAAATAAATTAAATAACTAATACATTTATTTAATTCCTCATTCCATTTTCATCTAATCCTAATCCATCTCCTAATCTTTTCATTAGTGATGTGCACATGCCTAATACTTGATTAGGATGTGTCACATCCTCCAACTTTTGTAAGTTGGCTTTTAATTCTCATTTGTCTTCTAATTACTGATTAATTAAGCCTAATCAGTACCTTGGTCAACTCTCCCCATCCCCCAAGGAATTTTTAATTCTTTTTTATTTCTCCTAGAATCCCCTTTTCCCATGCATCTTCTAGAATTTTTGACTTGTCACATCAAGTCACATGTGACAAACTCCCACCTTTTGGGAACATTGTCTTATCCACTAGATTCTTCCAATCATTGTGAATTTAAAATTCACTTTTATTCACCCAAGATTCTTCCCATCTCCCAATGTACTTGCAAGGTACTTGTACTTCCTCCACATCATGTACTTCTCTTCCACCTCACTTACACCTCATCTCCCCTTAGCCACTTCACCATCCACATGTCAAGATGTGAGGGCTTGTGAGTTTTCAACCCACCATAGCCCTTCATCTTGACCTTGTTGGATGAATCTCAACTGTTGAATTCTCTAGAGAATTCAAATTCTTCTATAAATACCCCTTCCTCAAGGGCATTTTCAACACTTTTTCATTTGAGCAACCTTATGCTGTCAATTTGCATTCTCAAGCATTCACTATCATTTAGCCATCCATTTAGTCATTTTCCATTATCAATCTTGCATCTAGTAACATCAAAAGCCATCTAAGGAGCTTACAAATTCATCTAAATCAAGGGCCAACCAAGGAGTCTTCAATAGCAAGGAAGGTATAATCGATTTGCATTTGTATTTCATCTATTTTTTTTGTTTTACCACTCTTTAGGCTAATCACTGAAGTGTTCTTAGTGTTTTTCCACTTGTATTTTTAGTTATTTTGCACATTATAATAGGGTAAAACTCCAAGGTACACACATACCAATCAAAACTCTTATTGTTGTGCATGCAATATTGTAAGGATGATTTGATGTGGGAATGTTACGAGTAACGAATACTACTCTCATTTGTTACAATTATTTTGCAGGCAAGCGGGAGCATGGAGAGGTGAATCAAGCATGTGAATAATTAAGAACATACCAACAAAGCTATGTTTGTTAACACAACAAACTCTATAGGGACATTTTTCTCTGAATGCTTCATGATATGTTTACATTTTTTGGTATACATATGTTCATAAATAAATACTTTTCTTATCAGATGCTTATTTCATTGGAGGAATATATTTATTGGCATTGGTCTCTTAATGGAAGGAATGCGAGGACTTATCTGCAATCAATGAAATACATTCAACGTTAATGACAAGTAAAGTCTATGACTTTACTTTGGCAATGACCTAGTAATACTGAAAAATGTGTCTTTTTATATATATGGCTGAAAGTTAGATGAAATGAGCAATAGTATACAATAACTATGATATTAGTTAGTATTAGATTAATTATGTCTGCATGTATATACATATATATATATATATATTGATAGGTATATATGTACATACATATATATGGTTATGCATATATGTATGTACATATATAACTATACATATATGTGTGTGTGTCTATGTGTATATATATAATTAATCTGATAATTAACATGTAGTTCCATTAATTTTTGATACTAATAATTGATAAGAGTATATCATTGTCTTCATATGCCTTCATCAAACCACGCATATGGGTCTACCTAACAAAAGTTTTGTGATTATTTTTTATTGAAAAAGACTGAAACATAGTGTAATTAGTGAGAACACAGAAAATGGAAGGCTGAAACCATCATCAAACATATAAGGCCTAAAGGCTAAAACCACACGTACGTGTTAACTTAACCGTGGGTTGCTGGGCAGCTTTAAGCCTTAAAGTATTCATCTCCTGCAATTTCCTTCCACTTAGAGTAATTAGTGAGAACACAGAAAATGGAAGGCTGAAACGATCATCAAACATATAAGGCATACAAATTTGAGGTTCCAATAACAAACAACAGTAGCATTAGGACACATTTTATAATCATATCATAGTTATATTTTGAATCAAACTGTAATAATTGATTGGGTGGTGCGAGAGAAAAACATGGCTCGAACATACTTGAAACATAATTACATTAGCATTATCACATCTTATAATCATATCACAGTTATAATTTTAAGCAGATAAACAGATCTGATTTGCAAACCAGATCACCAAAATATACTGCTACATCGATCAAAAGTCAATTTTGAATATGGACATCATCAACTGTCCATATTTCTAGGTGTTTGTGTGAAATATTGGATCAATTTAGATAAAATCAAACACATTAATAAGATATTAAATCAAGAAGCTGAAAAGGAAATAGAATATGCAAACCGTAATAGTAGCTTCCCGAAACCGTCTTATCTTCCTCTAACTTTAGCATTTTGTTTTTTCCAAATGGCTCTCAGATCAGCAGATTGAGCTCAACAAAATGACAGCTAAAGAATGAGATTTAACATGCAAACTACGCTAAATGCAAAGCTATGCTAAGATGAGAAGATTGCTGTGATATTGAAACTGATATGAATGCATAAGCTGATTGTCTGTATGAATGTAGATATGCGTAGGTGTGCAAAAGTGAGTGCGTGCGTGTAAATGTGAATGATTATGTGTAATGTAACCAAAAGCTTGGATTTGCACAGGCTTTTATAGAGTTTTCGAATGGATTTGATTGGATGAATCGATCGACGGTCCGGATTAAGCTTGTTCGAACGAACGGTAGGAGATCTTCGAAGTGGAAGAGAAAGATGGAAGGTTTCCCTTTTCTTCAATTTTCGTCATTGAGTTCGAAGGGAAAATTCCATTTCGAAGGATGAGTCAAGAATGAGTTAGAATTAAATAAATAAATTTATTTAATTTGGAAGTGGAGATGAAAATGGAAATATAAAATAAAATATTTAATATTTTAAATCGATTATGGGATGGAGAATATTCCATTATTTGAAAATATTCAAAATATTCAAACTTTAGAACCAAATGATAATTAAATATAAATAAATTATAAAAATTTATTTAATTTAATCAAGTGAAAGATAAAAGGTGAGATGAAGAAGATATTCCACTATTTAAATATTCAAAATATTTAAACTTTAGAATACTATGATAATTAAATATAAATAAATTATAAAAATTTATTTAATTTAATCAAGCGAAAGGTGGAAATGTTAGTAATTAAATAAAATTATTTATTTAATTTAAGGTAGAAGAATTTAGAACATGAACAATAAAATAAATAATTTAATTTATTTATATGTAGATGACATCAAGAGAATTAATTAAATAAATCATATTTAATTAATTAACAAGCTTAATCATGACCATTTTTAAACATATACATTTTGCCCCTCTTTGAAGTGATGTGTGAAACGCATTGCTTCAAAGAAAATAAGAGTTTGCCCCTGATGTGTTTTTGATATTTCTGTTGATGATGCCCCCTTGGAAGGTAAATCACGGATGAGAGAGAGAGTGGTTTAGCTTGCGACAAATGATGAAAAAGAAATATCCATTTTGAAAATAAAGTCAAATTTACCCTTGTTTGACCTTTAAAAGGTAAAAAGGTTGAAAAAAGACAAGTCATTTGCACTTTTGACTTTGGTGAAAACTGTAGCTGTGAGAGTGACGTCACCACCAATTCGAGAGATCCCGCAGATACCAGAGGCCAACTGCGTATGGACCACTGGTGAGTCGATCTATCCTCCTATGCTTTCAAATTTTTCCATTTGAATCAAAAATTTTCATTTTTCCGCGGATTTGCATTTTGAAAATGACGTTTGCGCGCATATAGAATAGTTTAGGCGCTTTTGAAAAAAACAGGCACTCTTAGGGTAGAAACAAACACACATAGAGTATAATGTTAAATAGTCAGGGTAAAACCAGTTTGGCACATCCCGTAAAAACTAGCACGCATATAGGGTGGGATAGAAAATATTAGGGGTAGAGTGCTTATAGGGAAAACAGGTGCGCATAGAGCAAAAATGCGCATATAGTAAAAACAGGGGTGCATATGGTGATTAAAGTGGCGCATACGGGAAAACGCGCATAGGGGGTTTGTTTGTGCGCATCTGGAAAAAAGAACGGTGCATATGGGATTTAGCGCATCCCATAAAAAGAACGGTGCATATGGTAAACTAGGCAGAATTTGATGTTTTGATGATAGTAACGTGAAAATGATGATTTATCTTGCTTCCTTGGTCAAGAGATAGGTAAATTGTTGTGTCATCATGCTGATAGGGATAGAAAATGATAGAATAATCTGATGATTGATAACTTTGCTTCCTAGGTAGAAAACAAAGAGTAGATTGAACTGATAACTTTGCTTCCTAGAGTAGAAAACAAAGAGTAAATGATTGATATGATTTCTGATAAATTTGCTTTCTGCGATAGAAAAAAAATAGTGATTGATTGTAGAACAGATTTGAGATGATATCCAGCTAGATAGATTTGATTTGATTTGATTGATAAGACTGATTGTGTGATATGGGTCATTGATTTGATGTATTGATATGAGTCACTGATATGGGTCACTGATATGGATCACTTGATATAGGTCACTGATATAGGTCACTGATGTAGGTCACTAATAGATATGAGTCTGATTGATGTTGTTTAAATGATTGATATGATTCTAATGAATTACCATTGTGATGAAAATAGGAGGTTTTCAAAAACCTCGAGATTAGAGAGTGACATTCAGTAGGATGGGATAGGATCCCTGAGTTGACACCTACTGACATAACGTTGATTGATACCTGTGGTTTGAGATCCTTGTTGGCGATGCTGCCAATTAGGGTCAACAGAGGATTGTTGACGGCACTTGCAGAGCGATGGCATTCGGAGCACAACACCTTTCACATGCCGACCGGTGAGGTGATAGTGACTCCTGAGGACGTGTACAAGATCTTAGGTATCCCTGTGGTTGGAGCCCTTGTGTATTATGATCACAAGGAGCTGGGGGGATGGATGCATTGAGGAGGGTGTATGGAGATGCACATATCGCTGGGTACTAGGTACCATGGGCAGACTTTCGTGGATATCCCACCTTGCCGACAGTTTTGGGTGAATTCATTGGAGGTCTCCTTTGTCCGGATCGCCGAGAAAAGGGATTATCAGTGGGTTGGGGTAGGATTCTAGAGCAGATGTTGCTACAACCGAGGAGATACGCATGGGGTAGCTACATGTTAGAACATCTCTATCATGATTTGCACCAGGTGGTGTACAAAGGATCGTCCAGTTTGTCGTGCAGGGTGACAGTGCTATAGATCTGGGCATGGGAGCATTTTGCTGTGATGAGACCGGCGTGCCCCAAAGTTAGGCCACCAAGTAGGCTTTATATCTATATGTATGCGATGTTCCTTACCCATCCCAAGCTGGGCAAGGTGGATTAATGGAGACGACTGCTGGATGACATAGATACGGTGATATGGCGACCGTATCTTGATTGTGAGCCATGGGCAACAGATGATATAGAGATGTCGTATGTATGCATTCCACGATTCTTGATAGGGAGGACTCCCTTCATTTTGGAGAGATTTTTGGCATTACGGGTACAAAGGCAGTTCAGATTCATGTAGGGGATGCCGCAGGAGGTTGCACATTATGCCCAGAGCAGAGATTAGGCCGGATGGGGGCCATGTATTTCTTATTAGGCCGCATATATAGAGTTTATTGCATTAGCACTTGAGGTATGGGCTGACAGGCAAGACATTGTGGATGTGGGCATGTGTGATGAGTACTCTGCATATTTTCACATGCATCCCTTTCCTTAGTTCACCAGTCCTGATGAGCTAGCACCGATTTTGGTAGCCCATAGCCAGGGGTAGGGGGATAGGAGGATGTGGCCGGCAGTGAGCAGGGAGTAGTTGGAGGAGAGGAGGTAGAGAGTGAAGATGAGGGGAGCTCAGATGATGACGATGAAGATGATGGCGAGGAGAGGGGACATGTGCTGGGGAGGTCGGGGCTAGATATTCTGAGGGGTGTCCAGATTATGTGGCGGCCGAGGACAGGGATTGGGAGACGGATAGTGATCCGGATGGCATCCTCCTCGCAGTAGGGACAAATTGCTACACTTCAGGCCTAGGTGCAGACATTACAAGGGCAGCAGGGACAGCTACAGAGTCAGCTAGCACAGGCTCAGGGATTCATTGTGCAACTATAGGCACAACTAGCATAGGCACAGGCACCTACACAGGCACCTACCCCAGGCCCACAGTTAGCCCAGGTGACAGCAGAGAGAGATGCATTCAGATGACGGGCAGTAGAGGCTGAGGGTGTGGCTCAGAGACTGATGGGCACTGTAGAGAGTGCGTCACTGTGGGATGCCATTGTAGGGGGCATGGAGATGGCCAGGGAGGCTGAGTACTACAGAGTGAGATATGAGGAGTTGTGTCCTCCAGATTGCAAAGAGCCATACCTACGATCGTATAGCAGGACCAAGAGTAGATTGCGGACACACACAAAGAGCAGGGGAGTGACTGGGCCTTGGTAGGATCCAGATGCAGGCACCAGTGGTAGGCCACCTCCTTCCGGACCAGCTCCATTAGGGGCATCGACCAGCTAGTCTTGTGATGTATATCATTTTTGGAGCATGTATATGCCATTTTTGATCATATCTGATGTATTTTTCTTTAGACATTTTAGTTTCATTGGACATTTGGACATTTGTATCATTTTTGATGAGTGATGATATGCAGCGGCGATGATTATTTTGATGATGAGTTGACATGCATTTATGCTATGATGATGTTATATGCATTTATTTCAATATGTGATGGATTTTGTTATGCATTTAAATTATTTGATGACTAATATGATATGCAGGATGGTTTGATTATTATGTTTTATTATGATTATGAGTTGATGATGTGTACTAATGATGTCATGCAGATGGATTACTTATGATGTGTATTTATTATTTTTGAATTTTTTAGTGCAAATAAAAGATGAGAAATGGATGTTGTGTTCATGATATGTATTATGATATGCTGTGATGTGACATGATATGAGTAGATAGTGTATGATAAAATGATATGATATGATGTAAAATGATATGAATGCTGCTATGAGATTGAGATGAGTAAATAGTGATGCATGATGTGTGATGAAATATAATGATTGGTAATTAGAATGAATGGATAAATGAAATGATATATGAGATTATAATGAAATGAAATGATATGAAATGATAAAATGATAAATGAAATGGTATGGAATGGTATGTTAAATGATATGAAATGAAATGTTAAATGGATAGATGATAATGAGATGAAATTGTTAAATGGATAGATGATAATGAGATGAAATTGTTAAATGATATGATATGCAATGTTAAATGGATAGATGATAATGAGATGAAATTGTTAAATGGATAGATGATAATGAGATGAAATTGTTAAATGATATGAATGATAATGTTAAATGGATAGATGAAAATGAGAATGAATGATAAATGAATAGATGAAATTGTTAAAGGATATGATATGCAATGTTAAATGGATAAATGAAAATGAGAATGAATGATAAATGAATAGATGAAAATGAGATGAATGATAAATGTAAGGGATGATAATGATAAATAGATGAAAGGATTATAATATGTTAATGCAATGATAGAATAATATAAATGATAATGATAATAAAAAATGAAAATGAGAATGAATGATAAATGAATAGATGAAAATGAGATGAAATTGTTAAATAATATGATATACAATGTTAAATGAATAGATGAAAATGAGAATGAAGGATAAATGTAATGAATGGTACTGATAAATGGATGAAAGGATTATAATATGGTAATGCAATGATAGAATAATATAAATGATAATGATAACGAAAAATGAATGGAATGATGATAATGGTAATGAAACTAACATGAAATAATGAAATGATAATGGATGCAATACTAATATGAGTGATAATGGTAATGCGATGATAAGATGGTAATAAGGGTAATGAATGAAATGATGAAATGTCAATGAAATGATAATGAATGAAATGATAACGCAACTAATATGAAATGATAATGAATTAAATGATAATGAAAATGTAATGAAATGATAATGGAAATGCAATGATGACGAAATGATATGAAACTAATATGAAATGATAATGAAAATGTAATGATGACAAAATGATATGAACCTAATATGAAATGATAAAATGATATGAAACTAATATGAAATGATAATGAAAATGTAATGATGACGAAATGAGATGAAACTAATATGAAATGATAAAATGATATGAAACTTATATGAAATGATAATGAAAATGTAATGATGACGAAATGATATGAAACTAATATGAAATGATAATGAAAATGTAATGATAATTAATATGAGATGATAATGAATGAAATGATAATGAAAATGCAATGATAATGATAATTAATATGAGATGATAATGAATGAAATGATAACGAAACTAATATGAAATGATAATGAAGATGAAATGATATGAAACTAATATGAAATGATAATGAATGAAATGCAATGATGACGAAATGATATGAAACTAATATGAAATGATAAAATGATATTAATGTTTGCATTGTCCTCCACAAATAGTCAAAAGAAAAGTGACAGCCATTGACCTTTCAAAAACTCTTGATGCAAATCCACTATGCAGTTATGTACAATAACCTAAAATGAAATGCAACTAAATGAAACCGACCATTTTGTTGAGCTTTTTTGGCGAGCCTGCTTAAATCATCATAGAGCATTTGAAAAATGTTGGAAGTGTGTACAAGCATTAGAGGGGAAATTAGCACCAATGATGACCTGAGTGCAACTTTCATGATTTTTGATATAGCAAGTGAACACAAGCATCTAAGTATAATTGAATCGAGATGACCTAAGCATTTCTTGTATGAACAGACAAAGACTAACCACCATCTGATGCAAATTTGGAACTGTCATCAATGATAAACTTTGGAAAATCATGTCTTGTGACATATTTGCAACAAATGAATGATTAACCTCAATACAACAGACAAAGAAAAATCATCCTCTTTCCTTGCCACTCTAGTTCAGTACATCATCGAGTAGGCTCTAGAGAAATGATATCAAAAAATTAAACAACCATTGTTCAAAATGAAATACTGTGATTCCAAACATTAGTCAGATTAGAGATCATCCAGATATGAGTCATGGTAAGGTACGCAACTGAAAGCTACTATGATATTGGATCAAATGACTGGATGTTTTGGTTTGATTTGATTGTTTTGTTTTGTTTTGTGTGATTGGCTTCGATGTCATTGTCTCACTGTTGAAATTTGATTGCCCCCAATATGCCCCATGTTTTCCCTTGGTATTAACATAACTTATTGCAATGAATATGTACGAAAATCAAGCCATAATAAGACGTTATCACTCAAGGCAAATGATGATAACATGGTGTTGTGTGACCCTAAGATGATGGAAAAGATACATGAAAAATGAAGGCTGAAAAGTTAAGTGCAGAACATGAACTGATAGATGGAGAGCGACAAATAGCGTCTGTTTGCCAGATTTTCACTATTTGTTTTTATTGCATTTTTCTTGTCAATAGACTATCTATTGCCAGGTTTTCACCCTATGAAGTTTTTTTTTTTGTATTACCAAGATGCCTATTTGCTAGGTTTTCACCAGGGTAACCATATTTTTAGGACTTTTTCTGCTGTTTTTGGATTTCTTCAGGACTTTTTCTACTGTTTTTAGATTTTTTTTAGGACTTTTTCTGATTTTTATATTTCTTCAAAAAAATTTCTAATTTTTTTGGATTTTTTCAGGACTTTTCTGATTTTTGTGGATTTTTCAAGACTTTTTTGATTTTGTGGATTTTTTTAGGACTTTTTCTGGTTTTTGTGGATTTTTTAAGGACTTTTTTTTTTTTATTTTTGTGGATTTTTTCAGGACTTTTTCTAATTTTTGTGGATTTTTTCTAGACCTTTTTCTGATGATGAAAACTACTCTAGACATAGTACTTTTTCAGGTGCATGCTGTTGATAGGTTCGTCAAACAGGTCCCTTTCTGGCGTTGATAGCTTGTAAGCTCCTGAACCATAGACTACGATAACCACATAAGGACCTAGCCAATTTGGTTTGAACTTTCCTTTCTTCTCTCTGTCTTGCTGATTGTGTGGGTTCTCTTTCAGAACAAGATCACCCACCTGAAAGGTACGTGGCTTTACTTTGTGGTTATAGCTGCGAGACATCATTTGTTGATATGCTTTTAGATGATCAGCTGCTCTTTGTCTCTTTTCATCTAGGAGTTCCAGTTCTTGGAGTCGGGAAACTCTGTATTCATCATTTGTTGTAAGGCCTTTCAATGATACTCTGAGTGAGGGAATCTCAACTTCTAAGGGAAATATGGCTTCTGCTCCATATACAAGGGCAAATGGCATTGCTCCTGTTGGCATGCAGACACTAGTTCTATAGGCCCACAAGGCAGGATTGAGTTGAACATGCCAATCGTTCCCTGAATCATTCACAGTCTTTTTCAAGATTTTCAATATTGTTTTATTTGAGGCCTCTGCTTGGCCATTCCCTTGTGGATAGTAAGGTGTTGAATATCTATGCTGTATGTGAAATCTCTCACAAAGTTCATCAACATCCTGATTTTTGAATGGACGTTCATTATCTGTAATAATGGAGTTGGGAATTCCATACCGACAAATAATATAGTTGAGTATGAATAATGATATTTGTTTTCCGGTGACTTTAGTAAGAGGGACTACCTCAATCCACTTGGTAAAATACTCTATTACTGTGATGATGAATTTATGTCCATTGAATGAAGAAGGATGAATCTTTCCCACTAGATCTAACCCCCATTAAGAAAATGGCCAGGTTGGCGTGAATGGTTGAAGTTCTTGTGCAGGAGCATGAATGAGGTTCCCATGAATCAGACATTTTGAACATGTTTTCACAAAACTAAATGATTCCCTCTCCATTGTAGGCCAGTAGTAACCCATTCTAATCAATTTTTTGGATAAGGTTAGTCCACTCAAATGAGTACCACATATGCCACCATGAACTTCTTGTAAAGCTTTGTCAGATTCCTCACGTTCAAGACATCGGAGTAAAGTACCATCAAGACCACGGCGATAAAGGGTGTCAGCTATAAGAGTGTAGCGAGCGGATTGGCAGATAAAATTGCTTTTTTGGTTATGGGATAAATCGGGTGGTAAGATATTGTCTTTGAGATAGGCATAAATTTTTTCGTACCACGGTGAATTAGATCCTACTAAGTGGCAAATGATTTGGCTTTCAGGAGTATCATATGTAGGTGTAAATGATTGTTCCACCAGAAATTCATAACGATTTTGAGTTTCTGGGAGTTGTAACAATGACGCGATCGTAGCCGTGGCATCAGCTGCTTTATTATCAAGCCTTGGAATTTGTGTGAAATTGATGTCCACAAAGTATTTCTTGAAGTCATCAACCATCTTTTTATAGGGTATTAATTTGTCATCTTTGGTTTGATATTCATCATTGATCTGATAAATGACCAGTTGTGAATCACCATACACCTGTAGTTCTGTAATTCTCCATTCTAGTGCTATTTTGAGCCCAGTGATTAATGCTTCATATTCGGCTATGTTGTTGGTGCATGGAAACATCAACCTATATGATCGAGGAATGGTGTGTCCTTGAGGGGTGACAAAAAGTATGCCTTCCCCCGATCCATGTTGAGTAAAAGAACTATCAAAATATAGAGACCATGGTTGTTTAGATTCTGCAGTAAAGACATCAGCATCTACAAATTCAATGTGTAGAGGATGATCTGCTTGTAATGGTGCTTCAGCTAGTTGATCAGCGATAACTTGTCCTTTGATTGCCTTGCGATCAACATAATGTATGTCAAACTCACTCAAAATCATTACCCACTTTGCTAACCTTCCTGTCAATGATGCTTTTCTTAACAAATACTTGAGTGGATCAATCTTTGAAACCAGATTGATTGTATGGTTTAGCATGTAATGCCAAAATTTTTGTGAAGAAAAAACTACTGCTAGACAAGCCTTCTCGATAGAAGTGTAGTTGAGTTCATGACTTGTTAGTGTTCTACTGATGTAGCAGATTGCACGTTCCTTTCCTGTAGAGTCTTTTTGTGCTAGCAGTGCCCCCAGAGATGTCTCTGTTGCGGCAATGTATAAGATAAGTGGTTTGTCTGGATTTGGTGGTATGAGAACTGGTGGAGTCATTAAATACTATTTGATTTGCTGAAAATCCAATTCACATTTGTCATCCCACTTGAAAGGAACATTTTTATGTAGTAGATGTGTGAAAGGAAAACTTTTATCGGCCAATTGTGCAATGAACCTTCGTATTGATTGAAGTTGTCCTTGTAATGATCTCAACTGACTGATGTTCTTTGGTGGAGGCATTTCCATAATTGCCTGTATTTTTGTGGGATCTACTTCAATGCCTTTTTCTGAAACAATGTACCCCAAGAGTTTTCTAGATTTGACCCCAAAAACACATTTCTTAGGGTTAAGACGAACTTTGAATTTCTCTAATCTTGCAAATATTTTGGATAATATTTCAAGATGTCCTTCTCTGGTGTATGATTTTTCCAATATGTCATCCACATAATCTTCCATGTAGACATGCATCATGTCATGAAAGATTGTAGTCATGGCTCTTTGATAGGTAGACCCAGCATTCTTCAGACTGAAAGGCATGACGTTCCAACAATAAGTTCCCCATGGACATTTGAAAGTTATTTTCTCCTGATCTTCAGGTGCAATCTTGATTTGGTTGTAACCAGAAAAACCATCCATTAATGAATACATGGCATGGCCAGCTGTTAGATCAACTATGGTGTCGATATTTGTTAGTGGGAAATCATCCTTAGGACATGCTTTATTGAGATCTCTGAAATCTGTATATATTCTGACAGTTTTATCTAGCTTGGATACAGGAACAATGTTGGAAATCCATTCTGCATAGTCGATTGGTCTTATGAAACCCACATCAAGGATTTTTTTTAGTTCTTCCTTAACCAATAATGCAACATGAGGGTGCATCTTTCTAAGTTTTTGTTTCATTGGCTTGGTCCCTGGTTTGATGGACAAGTGATGCATGATAAGATCAGGATCAAGACCAGGCATTTCAGCGTAAGACCATGCAAAATTGATCTGATTTTCTTTTAGGAATTTCATGAAATCTGGTATCTCTTTCTCTGTCATTGATGTAGCTAACTGTAAAATCCTTGGTTTTTTGGAAGTCTCAATATTGACAGCATTTGTAGGCTCAATCAAAATAGGCGATCGCTCATGGTAGTGCTTCGGGAGAGTGTCAAGTTTCCCATCGTCTGGTGCCTCAAAGAGGTTTTCACCATCTGATACGTTCTTTATTTTACCTTTTGTTTAATCTAATACTGCCAGATTCTGGTTTTCACCATTAGATCTTTCTTTTTTATTTTTACTTTTGCAGCTAGGAGACTTGACACTCTCCTGATCAAAAAATTTATGTCAAAAATCGTTGGTGGAACAATCATTCGTATCATCTACGGAAAAGAAGTTTACAATAGCTTCATCATTTGGAAATATAGGTATATCAATAGGTTCAGTTGAATCTTAATCAATGAGATCAGGATGAATTAAAGGTAGAGGATTGTCAAGTTGTGTGAAATCAGCTATGGTCACGGTCATAATGGAGTGGTTCGTAGGATCTGAGGTATGAGGTGGGTCAATGATGATACTGTCCTCATGATAATCTTGTTCGTTTAGATCCGACTCAGTATTACTAGAATCATAGTTGATTTTTGGTTTAGATTCTTGTGGTTGGGACCCTGAACCTTGACCTTCAATTAGAGTTGGAGCGTACTAGTGTATTACATCAACCTCTTTGTCTTTCTAGAACTCATCATTGTAAATGGTGTCCCATTCATATTCAGCAGAGTCTGTGTCAGAATTGTTATCCAAGAAGTTCTGAACTATTGTTAAACATGCTTCTTGTGAATCTGAGTTTTCTTGCAATGCGAAGACAGCGCCATGCGGTTGTTTGGATGCATTTTTTTTGGAGTGAGTATCATAACCTAATCCAGTTTTCTCTTTTGCGGCGAGTCCACGGAGGTGAATAGGTTCAACTACTCCTTCCTTTTTCTGATAGGACCTTCATCATAGGCCATCTTTTGCATGATTGAATACCCTTTTCCATATTTTTCTGTGGGTAATTTGACATTAGAGACTGCTTCATATTCATCTTTATAGAGCCAGTTTAGAATTTCTGTATCCTTAGGATTGTCCATGGGGAATTTTTCTTTGATGAATTGTCCGTTAAATTTTGTGATTGGCTCTATTGGTGGCTGCTTTGATGTTGATGCTGCTGATATTTGATGTTCCTTGATAGATGACTGTCCATGTGATCGAGGTGATGTAGGTAAATTGGCAAGACAAAGAGAGTATTCTCCAACTCCATGATCCTTGAATTTCATCTTTTTGTCAAAACTATTGGTCAATTGAATTATTTGTGTGTCAATCTTTAGAGAAGTCCTAGCATGAGCTTCTCGATTGGTAGGGACCAAAGTATCTTGACTAGCTTTCATGTTGGCACAAGTTTGGATATTGGAATTATTAGCTGATATTGTGATTTCCTGTCCATCATAAGGAAACTTTAGACATTGATGATAGGTTGATGGGACAGCTTTCATTTCATGGATCCAAGGACGACCCAACAAGATGTTATATGCAAGATCATGCTCTAGTACTTGACATAAAGTATTCTTTATTACAGGGCCCACTCTGATTGGTAGCATGATTAGATCCTTGGATGCTATTTCTTCATCATCATAAGCTTTTATGGTAAATTTTCTTCTGAAATCAATAGAGTCCTCAGAAAATCCTAAGGCTTTAACCAACTTCATGGTACAGATGTTCAAACCAGCACCTCCATCTATTAGAACTCGTCTAATACGAAACTTATGAATCATGACCTCTAAGTACAATGATGAGTTATGGGGATGAGTTATGGAAACATCATCTTTATCAGAGAATGAAAGGCAAGTGGGTGAGGACAAGTGTCCTACCATGGCTTGAAATTGATTCACATCCAAATTAGTTGAAACATTAGTTTCAACGAGAGATTTCTCTAGAATTTCCTTATGGGCTAGAGAAATCTTCAATAGTTTCAGAATAGAAATTTGAGCGGGGGTTTTCCGAAGTTGGTTAACCAAATCATATTGATGTTGAGGTGGAGGTTTAGTGGTTTTTGAAGAGGTTCCTTTTAAAACAACTTTAGCTTGCGCTCTTGTTGTTGCGTTGACTTCTCTATATTCCACCTTCTTGTTGACTTTAATGACATTCACCCGCTCGTCATCTACGTAGAGATGGTTGATTCTATGGTCATCATTGATATGATTCAATTTTTTTTTAGAAGACTCACCCTTTTGATAGTTAGGCAATGGATTGCGGAATGCTTGGTGGTCTGCGTTGGTTTGTTGATTTCCTTCTATTGTGATGATGTCATTGTCAATCAAGTCTTGAATGGCATTCTTCAAGGCTTGGAAATTGTTTGTACGATGAACTTTACACCGATGATAATCACAATAGTATGCATCATTCCATGATGGAGGCTTTACATTGGGTTCATAATTCCGTTGAGGCAGTAAAGTAATGACATTTTTGGCCATCAACTCTTTGAATGCAGATTCTACAGATTGACCCAATGGAGTGAAAGTTATTCTATTCGAGAAGAATGAAAATCTTGGTGGATTTGAATTTGAGGTGTTCCCTAAGGAATTTTTATTGTTATTGGTTCCTCGATAACTCTGGTTGTTGGAAATTCCTTGATGGGGAGTAGAGTTTTGATTTGTATTGTTCCTTGGAAGAGGAGGATTATTTTTGTGATTTGCAATTGAGTTGACATTGTTGTTGCGAGTGTTTGGAGTGCTGAGGACAAATGGCTTGGTTGAGGCATGATTTGCATCAACAACACCATTGTTCACCATATTTTTGTTGCGAGTCTAGAATTTGGATTTGTCCTGATTATTGTGATGGTTGGATGAGCTGGGATTGTCTTTGTCATGTTTTATTATCCCTCTTTTGACCAAAGCATTTTCAATCGTTAAGGAATCCTCAATCATTTTCTAGAAAGAAGAAGGATAATGTAAATTCAAGTGATAGCTCATTTATGAATTTAAACTGTTAATAAAGGTAACCATCTTTTCCTTTTCAGGAACAGGATGTGGATACCTGGCGAACATTCTTCTCCATCTCTGAAGAAACGTAATGAAGGATTCACCAGGTTTTTGTGCAACCTTGTAAAGATCTATCATGGTGATCTGGTGTTGTATGTTGTAGGTATATTGTGATATGAATAGGTTGATCAATTCATCAAATGTTCTGACGGGAGGTGTGATTTTAGATAACCATTCCATAGAATGTACTCCAAGGCTCCTAGGAAACTGTCGCATCAAGTAAGTATCTTCATGAGTGAATTCCAATGTCATGTTCCTGAAGTCTCTAACGTGATCGATTGGATCCGTTTTCCCATTATAGCAATCAAATTTTGGCATTTCACAATGCTTGGGAAAAGGAATCATGTTAAGACTTCTATCAAAAGGATAAGGACAAATGTCCTCGAGAGTGTATTTCTTCGTGATTGTTCCCCCTTGTAATTCTTTAACTTGTCCTTGAAGTGCCTTGATTTGTTGGGTCAAAGAACTAAGACCAGAAAGGGGTGTCTCTTCAGATTTATTTTTCAAGTTTTCAGTGTCAAAGTCGTGAGGCAATTTAGCCCCTTGTTCGGCTAGATAGCGAAAATACTTTTCCTTATCTCACTGCAAGATCTTTTCAATGGATTTATGGAATTTTGGATCTTTTTCAGCCTCTCTAAGACATTCCTCATCTTGTTCCTCATCACTATCCACCTGGTTTTTATCTCTGTAATTATGAAAAGGATTTTCTTCTCTATTGTCCATGTTGTTGTTAAAAAGTGGATTTTGATTTATTCTGAAAAGGGATTTACTATTTTCTCCTTCTTCTTGAGTGCTCTGGATATGACTTTCTTTTTGGATTGTATCCTTTAGTTTATTGTGTTGAGATCTTGTGGAGATAGGCATATGATTTTGTAAAATTCTTCTAAACTTAGACCCTAGTTTTGACAAGTGCGATGGTGATGATATCTTGATCCGATAAGATATGGAATCTTATGATATGATCAAGGATGCTCCTAACTTATTGATTGTGGCTTCCAACTGATGAAGGATTTCAGAATCCTGTTGGGGAAGTTGAACCAAAAATTAGAAAGCTGTTTGAGAGATGCACTCTTAAAGTTTTGATCTTTATTTTCGAAGAAAGGTTCCAAAATCAATGAAGGATTTGATTGGGATGTGAAGGATACTCTATAGAAGGTTGTGGTATGTTGTCAAATTCAAGAGGTTGGTTATGATTATTCCGTTGTGATAGAGCTAATCTCTGATAATAAGCTCGAGAATCTAAGGGATCTACAACATATTCATCAGTGAATCATCTAACAAAATCCTGATATCTGTGAATAAATCCTCGATAGTGAAGCAAGACTTGTCGACTTTTGTACAAGAATTTTCTCTTTTGCAGTGTTTTCTTGTATCCTAATGGTTTCTTGGGTTTTTTGATTCTCTTAGACAATGATTTCTTGGGAAACTTTGTTGACTTCCAATCTCTAAGCATAGGAAAAGTGTTGGGAGTGTTTTTGAATCAATGATATGAAAAACTCTTAAGTGGCTTTCAGTTGTTGTTCTTCATGTTCCTTTTGGATGATCTCCTTATCTGAATTAATGTAATGGAAGACACAACAAACATTTTTGAAAACAGTTGTTCTTAAAACCCTATACTAACATGAAGTGTTTGATCAAGAAAATATTTTTTTCATCAAATGTTTTCACAGGTTTTCCACATGAAAGACAATTTCAGACAGACTCACTCTTAAATGCTCAAGTAGGTCATTCTAGTAATCAACAACCCACATCTTAGAACCACGTTGACTCACACAGCCGTATCACCCCCAAAGGGGCACCTGTGTTTTTGTCTTTTCCAGGTGCGTACTCAGAGTTACAGAAGTGGATACTAGATCCCCTGAGCAAACGGTCCTTGGTAGTTATATGGTGAGTGTCTTGGGGGTAGATTCTTCCCTCCCCTTGCACTATGATTATTAGATAAAATTATTTATTTAATTTAAGGTAGAAGAATTTAGAAGATGAACGATATAAATAAATAATTAAATTTATTTATATGTAGATGACATCAAGATAATTAATTAAATAAATCATATTTAATTAATTAACAAGCTTAATCATGACCATTTTTAGACATATACATTAGGAAAAGGTGGCGGCGTGATATATCCGCCAGTAGCTGAGTCAGGTCCACTTGTAGGAGGTGATACTTGGTTAATACCTCCTTGAAGGCATGTTGCTATTTGAGCAAGTAATGCTTGGCTTGCATCAGTATTCAATCCCATTTGTTGTGAGCCACTCCCAACTACATATTGTTGATGGCTGTAAAGCCTGGTGTCAAAATGCTCATCATATCAAGCAGGATAGGATGATGGGTGGGTATAGGATCCCCCACTATAGACTTACATTTTCTCTTCTTTGCTTGTTTTGCTTTCTTTTTTGCTTCCTTTTGTAGACGTTTAGCCTTGGCCTACTCCTGTCTAATGGCTTTCTCTTGCATTCTTATCATTTTCTGCTCATCTTCTATCGCTTTCCTTGCTTGCTTCTCAACACTTGTTACTTCCTTTATAATTGCTTCTGCTTCACAGTCTACCTTTATTTGCAACATTTGCTCCTTCTTACGTTGCTGCAACTCCTCTTTCCTTTTCTTCTCTGCCTCTTGTTGGCTGAAAAATTCGATGAAGGCGTCAGATGTTAGTACTTGGGATTGCCTACTAAGGCAAAGCACTCCCGAACGACCTCTCCGTGATGTTCCTTGCACCCTATGCACTGGAAGTTTCAAAAATTTGCTGATTGGTCTTGTTGATTGCGATCCATCATGTGGGGTGCATGGCACAAACTCAGCTTCTTCCTCACTAATAGCATTGTCATCTTCACTTTGACCATCACTATTCTCTTGCCAATTCCTTGCATTAGTGAATTAATGTATCACTTCAGCTGGATCAACGTGTGGTGGGGAAGGCATTGAGAGGCTGACTTCTTCCTCAGTTGGATTTATTTGCACTCCAAGGTTTGTGGCTGCTTCATGCATCCATTTTTGTTGGCTAACTTGAGTTGGAAAACTTAGGCTTGTTGATGTAGTGGCTGTATCTTTAGTGGAGGGTGCACTAACTGGTTGAACTTCTGGTTGGAAATCTGCTAAAACTTGTTGGATTTTTGGTTGAATGTCTATTGTAGCTTCATCACCCCCAGTGCATTCTACTGCAACACCACTTGCCACTTCCCTTGCATCATATTCCCTCACAAAACCATCAATTACGTCCTCATTGTAACCAAGAAGACGCAAGCATGTCTCTGCTGCCATAACATCGTCCTCAGTTTCCATTGTGACAGGTTCATCTTCTATTCTAGGAGATGCAACATCATCCTCAACAACATAGCCCTCACTTGGGTCCATGTCGTTGTCAAGGGCTGACCGATTAAGAGGCCATATTCCTGTTCTGCGGAACCCACTAAGAATGTTGCTTGGTTTCAAGGATTTTATGAAAGCTTTGATTGCAAGACTTGCCAACTCTTCACGTCCAATATCAATATGCGGGTTTGCAACCTGCCAAATAGTTCTTTCCTCTCTGAAATATGCCTTGAATGGAGCAAAAATACTGACATCCAATGGTTGTAGCTTGTGACTGGTATGAGTAGGCAGTGTTAGCAGATCTATTCCTAATTTTTGTGATTGTTCAATGGTCTTGAAAGCCACGTGGTTGCCATGACTGTCAAAAATGAGAAGGGCCCTGTTTGTCGGTGAAACCCCACTGGGGATATTAGCTGCAAAGTGGTCTAACCATTGGAGAAATAGTTCCTTTGTCATCCACACATGTTCTTGGACTACCATCAATGCCCCTACCTCACAATTAAAGATATAGTTTTGCATGTGCCTCTTTGATTTAAACAAGTAGAACCCGAGAATGCTTATTCCAGCTGCACTTACACAAGCCAACACTATGATCCACTCTCTGCTTTTTGAAACCAAATGTGGTACACATTTTGTACCCAATTTGGCAATAACTCTCATGCCACAGTTCCTACCAGCTTGAATACCAGTCTCATCACAGTTCCATATTCGACTTGCTCCATAGTGGTTAAGTTTGATTAGGTTCTCGAGGTTGTTGTAGAATGCTTGCATGACAGAAGAATGAACCATAATCACTCTGTCACTGTCCACTCCTTCAGCTGTTCTGATTGTCAAATCTGGGTGCCTTCTTCAAAATCCTGCCCACCATGACCTCCCGGGGACCCCATTTGTGAAAGGATTAGGTCAACCTACAGTTATTTGGGAAACTGTGGCTTGTAGTTGATTTACTTGCAGTCCGTGGCCGAATCTTGCCATGTCCTTGTACCATTCGACAACTTCAGTCTCCTCCTCTTCAGTTAAAATTGTACATGGACCCATCCTCTTTGTGGTCGTTTGTCCTAACAACCACACCCTCAAACTACTAGGTGGCATACCCCACTTGATTGCTGCTGCCCTGATTGACATGTTCTGTTCTTCAACACTGTTAATTGCTCCTTCCATATAAGCATCTGTCCACTGCCTAATGGGTACAAGTGAGGGCAGTTGCATAGCAGGTTGAACATTTGGCTGAACAGGAGGTTCAACTTCACCCGTGTTGGTAGCTTCATCTGCAGAATCAGGAACATCTTGTGGGCTAGGATTTGCATGAACTTCCTCATCGGGCTGTGTTTCAATGAAGTGCAACCCACGAATTACTCTAATTGCATGTTTTCCTCTTCCTACAACCCTTGTAGTCCTTCTAGCAGGGGCCATTATTTTCTAGTTAACCTGCACGAACAGTAAAAATTGAATAACTTGTTAGTGCAACAAAGAATAACATGAGATTAGTTCATAGAATAATGTGAACATAAATCATAGCACTCATAGCGCTCAAACATTAACGACGCCCAAAAAAACCAACTGTTGAAAAAGCAATCTTGTAGGTGATGAGAGGTGGAGACTTAGTAATCAGGATTTCTAGATAAAACTGTGTGCAATTTATTTTCATCAATGTTTCAGATCATACTGATAGATCCAAAACATTCATGAAGAAAAATTGCACACAATTTTATCCATAAATCTTGATAAAAAACCACTGTTGAAAAAGTAATCTTGCAGGTGAAGAGAGGAGGAGACTTAGTAATCAGGATTTTTGGATAAATCGATGTGCAATTTTTCTTCATCAACGTTTCAAATCATGGTATGATCTAAAACGTTGATAAGAAAAATTGCACATAGTTTTATCCAGAAATCTTGATTACTAATGGTCATGGACTGTGGAAACAGAATGGTATTAAGAGGTGGAGACGTTTTCTGTAGCTCCATATAAGATTAAATGAAAAAATCTTTGAAGATTAAGTATCTTATTATATACCCAATAAATTTCATGATGATAATTGGTCAAAATTCTGTCAATGTTCTGTTTAAATCAGATTACATGTGATTACTTCATAGTATAATGTCAATTTAAAAGGCATAGTAGTCAAAACGTCGATGACATAGATAGAATAATTCACGAGGGTTCATTTTTCTACCAGTCGGCAGTCACATGTAAATATAAATGATTACAGTCAAACCCTTGATGCCATACACATAAATGATTTTTCATTTCTCTACCAGTCGGTAGTCACATGTAAATATAAATGATTACAGTCAAACCCTTCATGCCATACACAGAAATGATTTTTCATTTTTCTACCAGTCGGCAGTCACATGTAAATATAAATGATTACAGTCAAACCCTTCATGCCATACACATAAATGATTTTTAAAGATGCCAAAATACATCAAATACCAGATTCTTACCAGATTTATATATATATATATCTATACAATCTGCTATGATGAAACCCTACACATTCTTATCAGATTATATATATATATATATATATATATATATATATATATATATATATATATATATATATACAATCTACTATGATGAAACCCTACACATTCTTATCATATTATATATATATACAATCTGCTATGATGAAACCCTCGCTATTATTAAAGACGGATTTAGAATATAACTATGATATGATTAAAAAATGGGCAATGCTGATGTTATTATATTTGATGTATGGTATAATGCTACTATTATAATCTTTGATTTATGATGAATGCAAGTGAAAAAAATGTAACTACGATATGATTAAATAATGGATAATGCTAAGTTGAACAGCTGACTGAAAGCAAAATTATTGGTATGCTTGAAAATAGTGTAAACACTGAGTACATAAATATAAATATAATGTAACTACGATATGATTAAATAATGCTAAGTTGAATAGCTGAGTGAAAGAAAAATTATTTGTATGCCTGAAATTAATGTAAACATTGAGTACATAAAAATAAAAGATTATATTGAACAATGAAACAAACAACATAAATGTAAACAGTAAGCCTGATAATAATGTAAACACTGAATATATTGAATAAATAAAATATTATGCCTGATAAATATAAAAGAGTATATTGAATAATGAAACAAACAACAAAAATGTAGAACAGTATGGCTGAAAAA
>VDFB02000017.1:153486477-153580685 GCA_007258455.2 Sequoia sempervirens | reverse complement strand
GAGGGGGGAGATAGAGAGAGAGGGAGAGAAAGGGAGAGAAATAGGTAGAGGATGTTAGGAAAAGGTGTGTTTTCCACCTTGCATAATGTATTTAATGTAATTATTCTTGGGGCCACTTTATGTTGCATGTAACATTGGGACATAAGTTAAGTTGCTAAAATGTAATTATTTAATATTGGGGAAAATAAATAAATAAAGTAACCAATATTAAATATGGGGAAATGGTTTTGTAATATCATGGTTTTAGTCACATGGTTTTGTGTAATACCACTTGGTGGTTTTGTGGGAGCTTATTTCTATAAAAGCAACCACAAGGGTAGTTATTTGTGTGGGTCAATTGGCAGGTTAGCTCTAGTTAGCATTTGTGATGGTTTGAAGAATGACATGGGATGTGTGGTTGCATGATTTTTCACATAGATTGCTTGGATAGGGATTGTTGCTTCAATGGTGTTCATGGATACTCTATAGATGTATTGTAATCTTTATTGTTGAATAATACATGAGAGATGGATGATTTTGGAGGCCAAATTTTTTCCTTTTGAGGGTTTTCCCAGGTATACCTTGTGTCATATTTTTATGGGTATGTTGTCTATTCTCTTGCATGTGGATTTTGAATGCTTATTTGCATAGATTTCTCTTTTGGGTTATGTGGAAATCATCTTTAAATGGATGCAAGTTTCCAATAGAGGAGAGGTAGAGAAGAGGGGGAGAGAGGGAGAGAGATAGGTAAAAGAGGAAAAGAGAGAAGAGGCGGAGAGAGGGAGAGAGAAGAGGGGGGAGGAAGGGAGAGAAATATGTAGATAGGGAGAGAGAGAAGATGGGTGAGAGAGGGAGAGATAGCTCAATATATATAGAGGGAGAGGGAGATACATAGAAAGGGAGGGAGAGTTAGAGGGGGAAGAGAGAGAGATAGGGGTAAGGAGACAAAGATAGACAGTAAGATAGAGATAGAGATGGAGACAGAGAAGAAAAAGGAGAGGGATAGTGAGAGGAGAGGAGAGGGATAAACAAAGAGAGAGAGGAGAGAAGGATATATAGAAATGGAAGAGATAAATATATAGAGAGGGATAGAGAGGGATATAGATGGATGGATAGAGGGTGATTGAAATAAAACCTTTTAATCAAGAAGATAATTAGGCTCAATACCAATAGGATCATGCTATGTTTGTAGAGAGAGGGAGAGGTAGGGATAGAAATAGGGAGATATAGAGGGGGGAAGAGCAAGAGAGAGAGAGGGGTACGAAGATAGAGATAGATAGGAAGATAGATATAGGTATGGAGATGGAGAAGGAGAGGTACGTTGAGAGAAGAGAAGGAGAGGGAGAGAAAAAGAGAGAGGAGAGAAGGATATATATGGAAGAGATAAATATATAGAGAGGGATAGAGAGGGACATAGATGGATGGATAGAGAGAGTGAGACATGTCTAGAGAGATATAGAGGAAGAGGGAGAGGGAGAGATAAAGATATAAGTAGACATAGATAGGGGAGGATATGGAGAGAGACAAAAAGATAGACAAACAAAGATAATTATAGATTGTGAGAGGGAGAGAGAAATAGGGGGATATAGAGAAAGGGAGAAAGTAGGGGGAGATGGAGATATATGGGAAGAGAAAGAGAGATAGAGAGATATATGCGACTTTATCTCTATCTATGTCTCTCTCTGATTCTCTCTTTCACTTTTCCTTTATCTATGTTCTCTATCTCCCTCACTATCTCTACCTCTTTCTTTGTCCCTCTTTATTCCTCTATATCTCTGCCTATCTCTCTATATATCTATCTATCTATATATATTTGTCTCAATTTTCACATAGAAGTCATATAAATATTGATTTGGCATCTGGATGGGAACATTCTATTTCCATTTGCAGCATTTTTTTTCAATTTGATGACAACTTTATTTTTTTATTTGCATTGATTTATGTTTTAAATCTGTGTGAAAATATTTTATAAGTAGATAATAATTTCTTTAAAGAAAAAGTCTAGATATGTCTAAATTTATTTCATTCCATTATTTAACACTTAATTGTTTAATTACACCACATGCAACTATAATTTGCAACACATCCAAAAAACATACTCTTTACCATATTAATGTACATTTAGTTTTCTATTGGCGTATCAAAGATTCTTGAACTTAAAAATTCCATGGAACAAATATAAGTTGTATATAATTGTAATTTAGAAAAAAATGATTTTAAAAAACTTCACTAGGTTTCAAACAAGTATTGAAAGCATATATATGAGTTTACATGCAAGGAAAAAAAGTGAGAGATGATGCTATAAGTGTAGTTGAACTTTCAAATGAAACAAAAGATTCTTGAACTTAAGAATTCCATTGAAAAAATATGTACATATAATTTTAATTTACACAAAATGATTTTAAAAAACTTCACTAGCTTCAAAAATGAAATTGGAAATAGATGATAAGGAATTTAGGAGAAATGAGTTTTAAAAAATTCACTAGATTGAACAAGTATTGCATACGAGTTTACACATGCAAGCGAAAAAAGTGAGAGATGATGCTATGAGTGGAGTATTTAAATTTTTTCAAATGAAATCAAAGATTCTTTAACTTAAGAATTCCATGGAACAAATATGTACATATATAATTGGAATTTAGGAAAAACATTTAAAAAAAAATTCACTAGGTTCACAAATGCAATTGGAAATAGATGATAGGGAATTTAGGCAAAATGAGTTTAAAAAACTTCACTAGATTGAACAAGTATTGCATATATGAGTTTACACATGCAAGCAAAAAAAGTGAGAGATTATGAGCTATAAGTGGAGTTGAAATTTCAAATGAAATCAAAGATTCTTGAACAATTACTTGAATTCCATGGAACACATATGTTACAATTGGAAATACCTACTCAATTTAAGGGTCCCAATGTGTTTCAACCACTAATTTGTGTTCAACCAAATTTAAAATACTTGTCATCAACATATATTATAAGTAACTTTAAAACAATCCAGAGTTCAAACAAGTTACTATAAGTTCTCACTTTAACATGATGTATTCATGTACAAGTGAACTTGAAAATCATGGATATAATCTAACTCAAATATTTTGGTTCAACCTACTCTTCAATAACATGCAATTTTTTTTTATGATCATCACTATCTAGTCTCCATTTTTTTCATCCACGTGCATGTGGATATGTATGAAGATGTAGGGAAATAGCAATTATTAGGTGAATATATTGATATACCTTGTTATTAGGTTGATATTCAACAAAATGAATTCCATGTTGAACAACTTTGACTTGTTTTAGATATATCCCTTGCACTACAACAAAAATTGCACAGTAAACATGAACCTAAGGTAAGACATGTGAATGTGTGCAACATTTTCATGCTCAAGGTTTGTAAAATATATATTTAATGTTTTTAATGTAATGTACACATGTACAAAATGTATATATACAAGTTTAATTTCAAACTCACATGTGGGAAATAACATTCCATCGCTTGTTTCAGGTTGTGTTAGCTTATTCCTCTCTTATGTACAACACATAAAATAATAGCTAACACCTTCTATGTTTCTAGGCTCTTCCATGACTACAAAAACATCTCATGTACATAAAATTTACACAAAAAATTAGAAATGTCTCTAGAATTTAAAGATCATTAAATATTATATATATATATAATATTTAAATTATTGAAAACTTACACATGTACCTTTTCTAACCAATCCTGAAATATGGTCATAATCAATTGAAATCAAAGGAATGTCTTGAAATATTTCTTCCTCATTTTCATCATATGTTTCTGAAACAAATAGTGGCACCATATCCCATGTACTAGTTACATATCCAAGTTCTTGGTTGTTGCATGCATAATATTTTTTTGTAATGCACTCAATGCAGAAACAAGAGTAATCCCTCATGGATAATGTCCATCAAAGGTGACTATCTAAACTCATAACACAATGCAAAGATCTTGTTTTGTCTACCCTCTTGCATCCATGCATTGATCTTTTGTCCACACCTAGATATGTGTACCAAAAAAAACTTATGTGAACAAACATGTATATATATATATATATTTTAAATTTAAATAAATTCAAAGTTTTGAAAATGTAATTTATACATACCCGATATCTCCCAAAACACTCTATGTGGAATGTTTCGGTTTGTTCTTGAAGATGTGCCGACCTCATTTGATGCAAATTGTTTCTTGCACCATTCGACAACATCATGTGCATTGTCTATACAATCTCTTGAATAACTCATTTTATGCTTTCTTAAAGCACGTTTGATGCAAGCTCCTGTGCCATCATGCTCACCCTTTCCATGCCCACTCTCAAAGAAACTCCAAACATGTGGTATTTTATAAATTTTATGATATCTAGATTGTGCATAAAATGGCTGTGATGATTTGAATTGTGCTGCACATCCATCTGACCATACAAAATCTTTTTAAAATTTTACACCCTTGCTTCTCATATTCTCAAAAAAAATTATACAATAATGTTGTACAAAAAGCGTGTCATGCTCTTTATCATCACTAATATAAAAGTGATATTCTTTCTTAATGGCTCGTTGTTCATTTGTACTCTCAACACCATCCAATTTCAATTGTGCGAGTCGATAACACACATGAACCACAATAGTGATCTACTTTGAAAAGTAATATTCTGATTGAATCTCTTTTTGATGTACAAAAGAGTAATTTTCTGCAAAGTCAACTACTGATCTAGAACTGTTCGAAGTAGGAAAGTATCTCTTAATGTTTGAAATTATTGTGCTTTCCAATTAACAAAAAAAGAATGTTGTATGTATGGTTGTATCAATTTTCGAAAATCTTCCATAAATTTTCCAATAGGAATCTCCTCTTCTACATAGTTTAACCTTGTGGATTCTTTCCCAAAATTTGTTTGAAACTTTACATACTTGTAACTCTTGCAATTTACTGTCTTTGGTAGGTGAGCATCTTTGTTTCTTGAAGGAAATTTAGTCAAATTTCCACATATTTCACAAAGTCCTTTTATGCAGTTTATTTTAGGTCCATTTTCATGATCAAATAACATATCCTTTATGAACAAACTTATCTGTTTAGGAGGTGCATTTTGAAAACCAGAACTTTCTTCTCTCATATTTTGAAACACTTGATAGTACATAGATCAAATTCAATATGATAACAATAACAAAAAGTTTCAAAAAACTTGTTTATCTTCACATAATATTTCTTAAACCTTTCAAACATTATTTTCCCAGTCTTTATATGAGGATACTTATTATAGAAGTTCATATATACATCTCAAGTTGTGTTATTGTGAAGGACTTTTTCTACCTTAGTCATTTCCATTTTTGGCTTGCATAAATTTCTTTAGCTTTGAGTGCACTTGCACTCAAATAGAATCATTGGAAAGATGCGCAACGTGGTGGTTACACAACTTTCATCTTTCACCTTCTTTTTGGGAGAGAGTTTGGGACACATGTTGACTCGTCAGACATTTTCTTAGGAGCTATATTCATCAGCTTAGGAGTTTCCGCCTTGCTGACATGCCATTATTTTTCCATGGGCTATTTGCACCTCCTACAAAGCAATCTGATTGAGGAGTTTGTTAGAGTTGGCTAGCCTTTTCTTTTCTTTTTCTCATTTTTTGGGATGGAATTTTTGAGACGGTGCCTGGGAGTGATGTGATCAGTCAACTGGTCCTTTTTCTAGGCTATTGTTTTTAGGATTTGATCGTATATAAGCCTCTATATTTGCTAAAATATCTAAAGGATATTAATGTAGTAGCTAAGAATTGATTAGCAAAGATCGTTGCAACCTAACCAAAGATCTATGATTAGATCGTGTGCTATTAACTATCAACACTTGGTGGAAGTTGAGGCGGTGTGTATCTTTTGTTCTATCTATATAAGGAGGGTGACGACACAAAAGGAGGATTTTTCCAAGTGATATTTTCTTTGTTAAGGAAAGTTTCTTTAGGTTTTTTAGGGTTTTAGAATTATTTTCAGAAGCAAGTTGTAGATTTAATTTACTTTGGCATGTTATATCTATTAAGGTTTAAACTATTGTTGGATTGCCATTTGATCTCTGTTTCAAAGTTAATTTGATATTTAAAAGCATGAACTATTGAGGAGAAATTGTTGAGATTGTGCATGTATGACATTTTTCAAGTTTTCTTTCTTTATATTATCTTTCTAAATGAAACACTGTGTCTTGCAAGCTAAATCTAGGTAGTTTAAGTAGTAGATTTCTATGCTTTATGCTTGTATGGTAGAGTAGTGACTTAAGAAAGATGGACTATGTCATTGGACTTCTCTATTTTTCTGAAAGTTGTTATTTTGTTGTGCTATGTTGTATTAGGAGGAAGAGTTCATGTGATTTCTGAAATATTGTTCTACCACCCATAGGAAATCTTTATGTTTGATCAGACCTTAATGAACATTTCCTATAGAAAGATTTGAAAGTATGCATTGTGCTTGAAGTTAGCCTTTTATGTTCATTCTGTTTCCAACAATGAGGGGTTGTCACATTCTGTGTCTATATATATCAATCATAAGAATGATTTGGGTTTAAAATGTTGTAAAAGCTTTGGCACATCACCTTTTATCTTTTATTTTTACATTTAATTCTCCCCTTATTTCAAAACCCCAAAGAAGAGCTGAATTTCTAAAAAAAACCCGGAGGTATTCAATAAGACACAATTTGTCCTCCACTCGCTGAATTTCCCATAAGACTATTAGAGAGGCTCAAGCTTTGATGATCAACAGTTCTTTTTTTGGCATTCCTAGTGGGACCAACATTTTCCAAAAACCTGATTAGAAGTTAGAAATATTTCTTGAATTAGGCTAAGGAAGGAAACTGGAAGTTTCATGCCCAAAGTCCAAACAAGAGCATCCTCGAGAGGCCACTTCTAGTACTCTTACTTGCCTCAATCCATTGAAGGAGAAGACTTACATGTTCTATATCACCTATAAGGAGTAATAGAGCGAGAAGTCAGAGCCTAGTATCTAGAGCTTTATGTACTCCACCCGGAGGCTTAACTTCCAAATAAGATTACATGTATATTCGATTCATAGGAATCTTCTCCTTATGGCTTACATACCCCCCTGCTCCTAGAAATTTCATATCATGGGATAATGGTAGTTCGCTACAACCACCCACACCACTAGATGTATCTAGCCTGCTATACCCACTAAAGCCCTCAAGGCAATTCCAATATTTTCTAGAGAAGATTTCAAAACCCCTTCTAAACATATTCAAGATATAGCAGAGGTATATAGGGTACATAAAATATTGGAGGAAAACATCATGTTGAGACCACTAACTACCTCTTTTAAGGGGAAGGCTCAAGATTGGGATTGATTTTTGGCCTCGGGTTCTATCCTCTCTTGGGACCAGCTCAGATAGTGCCTTTTCAAACACTTCTCTAAAAAGGGAGACCACTCCTTGTTATTGCAACAACTGATTACCATCAAGAGGGATCCACATGAAGCCATGAGTGACTTCAACACCAGGCTCCACAAGACTTGACAAAGGATCCCCATGACTGCTCGACCCTAGATCGCCATGGCATTCATGTTCTATCTGAAGGATTTTAACCTAGATATCATAGTCATGATAACCTCCATGGGAGGGGATATCCTACCCGACGCATACGAGGTGGTAGTATGTGTAGAGAATAATTTGATTGATGCCAGAAAGCTTCCACTTGGGCCACCGATGCCAATGTTTGCAAAAATATTTGATGGCCACTAGGAAGAAGCCACTCCAAGCACTCCTACAACACAATTAAATTTGGTTACCCCACAATTTATGAATGTGCATCCTATCGCTCAAGCAAGCACATCGGGATTTTCTTTGAAGGTGTTAGATATCATCACTATGAAGGATCTCATGTGGAATTTTGCTAATGAATTGGTCATTATTAAACAACAATAAGTGATGCCTCTGAAACCAACCACTCAAGCCTATGGTGGAGGAAAGTCATCTTATCAACAAAGTTCATATCAAGGATCCTATAGAGGAGGAGGTCAATAGACGTCATCAGTAAATTAGATAGTCCCAACCACCATGCCATTGTAGAAAGTCAAGGATAGCCCAAATAAAGAGCTAGTCCTGGGCTAGAAAAATTTGGTGGAAGACAAAAATGTCTAGTGATTCCTATGCAAAGATAGCCATATGCCCCAAAATTGCCCAAGGGGAAATATGTAGCAAAGGTGGTAGAACAAAGAAGTAAGGGCATGCTCCCAAATGCGGGCAAGTATGGATCACTTGAAATGGAGAATGCTCATTTTAGAGCACAAATGCAAGGGATGTCCCTAGAGAAAGAGTTAGATATTGCACCTGACCAAGCTCTTTTCTCATGGTTAGAAGAGGAAAAGGTTGTGTTCATAAATGAAACTTTGATGACTAGAGTTCCACAAGTGCAGTTAGACTACAACACAAGATCAAAGAGAAGGATTTCAAGAGAGTATGCACAAGAAGCTTTGCCACAACCATAGTCGCAACAACTATTCCCCTCGGAGAACCAGGCTTCATTGCCCATCGACTGACCTTTTCTGTAGGCGCATAACATTTCATTGGCAGAGAAAGAGATGAAAAAAACACCAAGCCTAGTCACATCAAATTTTTTTCTTTTGAAAATGAGAGAAATACCACCATTTAAGCCTAAGGCCCAAACAGTTGGGACACTTAACGTAGTGGAGTAATTGAAGAAGGTGCCTGCTAATGTATCATTGTGGGACATAATATGAATTCCTGAATAGAAAATCTCACTTTAAGAAGCATTAAAGGTGCAAGAACAAAGCCCATAGGTGAATGCAACTTAGCCATGCAATCAAAGTGGAGATGATAGACCCATGCTTCCCACTCAGGCTCTGAAAGCAACAATTTATGCAAATGATGTAGGAAACACAAAAGAGAAAGAGGTAAGTAGAACAAAGCCCACACCTTTATTTTTAACACTTATAGTAGGAGACAAATTGTTGCATAATAATATGATTGATTTGGGGGCTAGCACAACCGTTATGCCAAAACAAATCGTGGATGCTTTAAAACTTGGTATGAGCCCCTTGAAAAAGGAATTATGCAACTAGATGGGAAGAAGGTCACGACTGTTGGTTGGATAAAGGATCTGTCCCTGACCCTTTTCTCCTACCCAAGCCAAACAGTCACGCAGGAAGTGGTAATAATAGACATTCCATCAGTCTTTAGAATGTGTCTATCAAGAGATTTCACTGCCAAACTTGGACGATAGCTAGCACTTGACTGGTCCGACCTAATATTTAAAACCAAACATGGGGTGAAGATGAATATCCTGTTTGAATCCTTGCATCCTGAACACATTGCGAATGACAAAAATTTATGCTTTAGGGATGCCCATGCCTCTATCTTTCAGTAAGATAGATATTATGTAGAAATTCCTAGAGAAGAGGAAGACATGAGTGAATAGACTTCTAAAGAAGAAGCGCTGCTCAACCAATTCATTGATTCCAATCCATTTGGAAACTTCGATGCTACAAGGCTAAGCACCTATGCAATTTTTGATGGGGATCAAGTCTTTCCGAAACTAATGAAGGATCAAGAGAAGTCTGATGACCCATCTAATAATCGTTTGTGGGCCTTATATTTTGATGGTGCCAAATGCAAGGTTGGTGCTAGAGTGGGTGTCCGATTAGTGTCTCCAACGGGATCGGAAATCCCCATAACCTACTATTTTTAGTTTCCATGCTCCAACGATGATATTGAATGTGAAGCTTTGGTTCATGGTTTGATTCTAGTAGAATAGATGGGCACAAATAAGATATAGACTTTTAAAAATTCAAAATTAGTAGTAATCCAGATTTGTGGGTGAGCAACTGCAATAAATACAAGGCTAAGATATTACATACATAAGGTATGTGATCTCATTGAGAGTTTTGAAGCTTTTGATATACAAGTGACTCCCTAACCACAAAATAACATTACTGATTGAACATTTCCTATTAGACCATAGTTGGAATTAGTTTCTAACTTGACAAAGTAGGATGTGGTGCAGATCATTGCCCGACTTGCAGTTTCTTACAAAGGTTAGAATTGGGAAAATTTGGGTGATATTCAAATTGTTTCTTTCATACAAAAGTCAAGAACAACTTTTGACTATCCATTACCAAGAACAATTCTTCTTAAAGATGCAAGGAATGGCAAGCAAAGATTTTTTGCAGTTCCAAAAGATTATGAAAAGCTTGACGTCATAAGTAACAAAACACTGATAGTTGGTAGGGAAGTCTCTCGCAAGGACAAAATAAAGCTAAAGGATCTATGCTTCAGGTATGATCTCAGAGGTTACAACCTGGGTATAGTTCAACATACAATTGGCCTGGCTGAAGGACCCAAGTTCATTTGATAGAGACAAAGGTTATTCAACTCGAAGGTTGAAGCTTTGATAGTACAAGAGCTCGTCAAGAAGGACAAATCAAAGGTCATATGCCCTATCAAATTTTTCGCCTGGGTATTAAATCTGGTCTTAGTTTGGAAAAGGAATGACAATATCTAACCTTGAGTTGGTTTTCAAGACTCAAGAAGGACTTCGTTGGAAGACCATTACCCCTCACCACTGATGAAGTGAATCTCACAGATTCTAACTAGATCAAGGAGTTTCTCCTTGATAGATGGTACCCCAAGGTACAATCAAGACTATATAAAGGAATTCAACCAACATGGGACGGCATTTACCACTAAGTGGGAAATGTTTGCATATTCAAAAACATTGTTCAGACTCTTTAATGGTGGTGCAACCCTTCAAAGGGCAATGGGAATTACTTTAAAAGGATGGTTCAAATAGATTATTTTCATATATCAAGGTGATCTAGTAGTTAAAGATGACCATTTTGATCATCAATAAGGGGATTTTTTGAAACACCAACGGTTTGGGATTCTTCTTAATCCAAAAAATTATTTCCTCAGAGCATTCCTGAAAGAAATCTTCTCAGCCTTACAATACCATAGAAGGGAATAGTAATAGATCCTAAAAATATTCAAACGACAAAGGGGTTGCAATGTTTTCTAGGGAAGATTAATTTTGTCTGTAGATTCATATTGGATTTCACAAGCATTGCACTCCTGATCACCTTAATGTTTAGAGAGAATCTATCTTTCCAACAAACTTCCAAGGACACAATAGTTTTCAAGCAACTAAAGATGACCCTCTCAGAAGCCCTAACATTGATTGGCTCAATTTTTTTGAAAGGTTTAGACTCTGTATGTATAATGGTCAACATGGTATAGTTTTTGTGCTCACTCAGAAGTACAAGGAAGAGAATGGAGAGAATCCTATTGCATTCCCTTCAAGGACCGTGAAGAAAAAGGGAGTTAGTGTGCGGAACTACATCACAAGGGAAAAAATTGTCAAGTTTCTTGAGGAGCTAGAAGCTAGGCTTGGCCTACTCAAGACCATAATACCCGACAATGCTCGAGGTTTGGTGGAATCACAGGGGTCAAATTTTGCTACCAGATACAATATTTTTTGGAAAGCTTCATCAAATTATTACTTACAAGGGAGTAGGTTAACAAAATCAACCAACAAGAAACTAACTAGGTTAATCAAACATATTGGGTCTGAATTTCAAAGAGACTAGCACAATCATGAATGGGCTGCCTTGTTGGTGAACCAAATTCCCCCCAAGCAGGTTCTAAAGGCTTCCCCATATGAGTTGATGTACGAAAAATTGGAAAAAAACCCCAAGACTGGAAGAAGACAAAGAAAAGGCTCATGGAGCCATGATCAATTACTAGCAGATAATCAAGTGGCATTTTGGAAAAAGGACTTCTAAACCAGAATTCAAAGAAGGGAGCTTAGTGCTAAAGTGGACAAATGTGTTGCAAAACTAGGGCAACATACAAAATTTAAAACATTATGGAGAGAACCTCTTGAAGACAGTGTGTGAAAAGGAAAGAATGCTTTCAAACTTGAAGAAATGGAGAAAAACATTTTAGATATACTGGTGAATGGTATTTATCTAAGAATTTTCCATCAAAATGCATAGTTCTTTTAAATTTTTTAGCAATTATGTACCATATGTAAAAAAATTGTAATTATTTCAAAATTTTGAGAATAATAACCCAAGAATAACATAGAGGAGATAAAGGATATATTATATTATTTTTATCGACAAAATTTACAATATAATGCATGGCCCAAGGCTCAGAATTGAACATGAGGCTCTCTCAAGCAAAACCCAAAAGAAGTAGCAAGCAAAAAGAAGCAAAAGGGAGGCAATGAGTAGAAAACCAGTAAACTTTAGCCTCTAGCTATTGATGACGAGACAAAAGGGGCTCGTTATCGGGTTCCTCTTCTTCTCCTTCTTTTTCTTCTTCATTTTTGTCTTTCCATTTGACATGTTACAAATAGGGGCAAAACACACAACACACATGGGCCACGCAGTGCAGACCTAGGGTCTACTCACCATGAATTAGCACTAGGAAGGCAAAGTGTTTCCTCTAGGTGATCCTCAGAACCCACTCCATGCCGTACTCTGACAGGAGAAAAGTGGCCATTGGCTGAGAAGAACAATGGTGCATCTCAATGTCCATGGTGCGAAAATTAGTAAGGAAGGGCAACTAGGGTACGTCTACTCCAAAGTCCACATACCTACAGAGGTTCATAGCGCTTGGGATACCAATGCCAGGGATGACCACTCACACTATCTCACCAAGCCCTTCCATCAGAGAAGTGTCAAACATCTTCTGGCACAACTCGATTATCATGGGCTCTTGGCCACATTTAGGTCCAACAGTAAATCCATGAATCAGGAAAGCACGTTGTAGTTGCTCCAAAGCTAGTTCTCATTAGTAATGAAGTCCATGCTGACTACCCACTTGAATGCTACCATGATGAGGGTGTTGCAATTATTCACCAAATGCTTGATTCAGTCAGCAATGACCTCTCCCATGACACAATTCTATGATCTTTGTGGAAGGAGCCGATTAGGGGTGCCTAGACCAGCAGCCATTTTGATGAAGTAGTGAATTATGGTGAAAAGAGAATAAGCAAATGAACAACTTAGGGGACTATATGTTTGAATGAATATTGCAAAAGGTGGCATAGATATATATAGAAAAGGCCAACCAACAAACTCAACCAACGAGATATCTATTTTTGGTCAGACGATAATGGAGAATTTGAAGAACAAAATTGAGCAAGGTGGATAAATCATACAAAGGATATGATGGAATTCCCTAAGAAATAAATTCAGGCATTGGGAGTAAATGCTCTCATATGCCGATGGTTGACATGTGTCCTTTGCCGTCATCAGTGCCAATTGGTTCACTAGTGGGAAAAATACATGGATTAACATGCTAAAACTCTAAAAAATTAATGGGAACATCTTTTTAGGAGCACCTTATGTCACCTCAACATGTTCCATATGACAAAAGCAAGCTTTTCAATGCAATAAATTTAGTTGTAAAAGAGGCAGTAGGGAGAATGTACTAATTCTATTGTCACAGTTTTCTCAGTGTTCCCAAGGGATACAAATCTCATATTCACTATGTATCACTTGGTGGTAGCATTTAATGGGCCATCAATAGTGGCGTAGTCTTAACTCCATGCACCAGTCAGAGAATTAATTGCACTCAAAAGTAGTTTTTCTTAAAGAAGCATAAGGAAAGTGGTTGTTATTACCAGAGAAGCTCTTTAAAAATTTCTCGTACAATCATGGGAAAAGCATTTACCTCTGGTAGGAAGGCCAAATTTCCAAGTAGAATACCTAGCTACACTAACATATTTGGGCATTGCTCTTTTGCTAATTCCCTAGCACCAAAAGAATGACCATTTGAATGCTGCAGAAAATTTCAAACTGATAAACACATCCAAAGAGAGGTAGTTCAAGACATCACTGACAATGTTCTCAACCCTTAGTTATCCACCAACTGTAAAAATCTTAGGGAAGGTGTGTTTTAGAGGATGTTCAAGCATGAACTGTCAGAAGGTTTAGCATTTCGGCTTTAGAATAGTGGTTTGCCATAGTTTGTGCATCCATGCCTAGAGCTAGTTGATGCTTGTGCAAAGAGGTTTAATGAAAATAATGAGGCCATTGAGGCCTGTGGGGTCAAGATTACCATTTCTGTTAAAGCTATATAGGATATGATGTGTATCCCTATAAGTTGGGGTGCTGAGCTTTTCAACAAAGAGCAAATGGATGCCCTAGGAGAAGATATGTTTAGGCAAACAAGTTTCTATGAGGATGAGACAAAGGAAAGACCACAGAGAGGACAAATTTGTTGGCCTCTTTCGCGTAAGAAATTTAAGAAGGATACGTAGTCCATATTCTCAATGTTGGCCTAGGTTTTTGGGCTCAATGATTATGAAGAGGCTAACCCTTTCCAGTTTTCCCTAGGCCTTGCACTCAAAATAGAAAGGATCAAGAGGCGTTACGATTTTGCTTAGGTAATAACTAGGATTATGAAGTTGCAGTTGAAGAACTACAATGTTGAGTCTAAATTCAGGTATTCTTTTGTCTTGGTTCATTTGTTATTACATCAAAATTTTGAGTGGCTAGGGAGGAATGTATCGGTGTCTAGGATAGATGAAAGGGGTTGTATCCAAACAATTTTTGTATGAACCCCTGTACTTTCAAGAACAAGAGATTATTATCGATTTTTTGATTATTTTCTAAGGCCAGTGCTCTAGGATTTGTTGCCTCACCCCATTGGCCATTTCTCTCAGGAGGTTATAGAATGGATGGAGCATCCATCTATCCCATTGGATTATTTCTTGGGAAAGGATTTCAAGTTGTCAAGTTTCATGGATTTTCTAGGGAGGTTTTTCGACTCCCCAGATTTGTAATAGAATGAACCTTTGCATTAGAAGCATGCCAACAAGTATCCACCATCGAAAATATTTATGGTGCCCGGAGGAATAAAGCAAAGATTTTTGATCTTCCCCTTGTGATTGCAAAGATTCAGGTGATACTGGCTAAGCGGAAGGCTAAGGATGAGATCAAAAATTTACTGGCGACGCTGGATTTGGTCCTCATTTGTGACAAATGGAATTATAACCCATATGGGAATTTTAGTTTAAGAAACGAGGATAGGAAATACTTCCAAAAAAGGAGAAATCTTGGTCGGGAGAGTGCGGAAATATACTTTGACTTGGTTCGCATTCCAAAAGAGTGGCCAAAATGGCTAAATTTTTATGAGCCCTATGCATAGTATTAGAGGAATCTCCCAATGGGAAAATTTCTCATTGCACAGCTGAGGTGTAAGGAATGGTCAAAAAGAAAGAAGACAAACTTTTGGAGGTTTTGACAAGAGATGAGAAATCTAGGTTCCTTGTTTGGTAGCTTTTAGCTTGATGAGGAATTTGAGGATATATATGACAAAGAGGTCAATTTTGACAACAACCATCCCAAGACAAGCCATGAAATCAATGAGGAACAAGTTCCACTCCTGGTTCCTAGACCTAGGGAATCTGACATCCAAAGAGATTTGGGGCAGGGGGGTCCATAAGTTCCATCTACCTCCCATGCCTGAAGTAAAGGAAAAGTAGCCGCTGAAGGTCAAATGTCAGAGGACTCTCTAGCTAGAGGATCAAAACATGCTAGTCCTTATCGTGCAAAGGGAAGAAGGATCCAAGACTTGGGTGCCCCTGATATACTGGTTCGATAGGAAGAAGAAGTAGAGTCTGCCCTACAAAATGTTTTATCCACTATGACTCAGGTAAGTTTTTCTCCTCCTCTTCTTCCTATTTCTGTGTCTTTGGTCAATCCCCTACCTCCTCCTATGAAAGGGAATCCTCCATCTTCAGTTCCCGAACTAGTAATGTTAAATACACCCCCTGCCATTGTCAATGAACCTACCGAAACCATCTCTCGCACCGAAGGAGTGTCATCCACTGTGACCGTTGTTGTGTCATTAGTCACCTTGTCAAAGGCCCCCATTAGAATTGCTGAAACCACTGCCTTTCTTGTTACTCCTAGCCCATTTACTTCTAGGAAGACACCTCTCCATTAGCTTTTTCCTGTGTTTACCCAGGCTACTATTTCTTCCCCTGCTCCATTTGGTGTCCCTCCTTTTGCATGATCACACTGCCCTTTACATTCCCCCCATGCTCACACATATGAAGTTTCCCCTACCATCACTTTTTTTGGGCTTCCCCCTGGTGCTCCCATTGTAGCTCAAAGCATCAATGTCCCTTAGACTCTTTAGGGTCATTTCTATGCTACCAAATAGGATCAAAAGGCCAGGAAGTAGGAAATGTTGTCAAAAAAGTACCAAGAGGCTCGCCACCAAGAGGATCGAAGCCTGTTTTAATGAAGAGCAGAACTCTCTGCTTATTACCACCATGAAGTCACTCATTTCCAATCCCAAAGGATAGATGCAGATGGAAGATTACAACATTCATACTGTGGGCCTGAACTTGAGCGAAACTCACCCATGCAATAAGATGGTCCTAGCCAAAGCCACATAGAGGGTGGTATATGCTGAATATGAAAGGCTAGATAGGAAATTAAGGAAGTGTGAGGTTGAGTTAACAAATGTAAAAGGAACAGTCAGCAGACTGTAGAATGAAGTCTGAGCCAAGGAGGTTGAGGTAACCCTTGTAAGGAAAATTCAAGGCTATCAAGGAGACGTGTCCAGGTTGCATGCCTAGAATGAACAAGTTCATCTTTGTGCTGAAATTGAAAACTTAATGAGACAGTTAAGTGATGCCTAATCCCAAAATAATGATGTTCTTTGGACAATCCAGATAGAGGCAGAAGAGTCAAGACAAAAAGTCAAAAGACTAAGCTTTGAGTTGGCGAACCCTCTTCAGGAGAAGGGTCAAATGGAAGAAAACACCAGGGAAAAAGAGGCTCAATTTAACCAGGAGTTAACTGCCGCAAGAGGATTTGAATCCCTCCCAATAATGAGAAGGCTGATAGCTATGCATTGGGAGTGGATAGTGATTGGTATGTGTATTCTAGGACCTACCTTACAATTTCTAAGGGATGTTTGAGAACTAAATGCCAAGGTCAGTCTGATGGATGATCACTTCATGAAAAAATGTTCACCTTGAGTGGCAGATTCCCAAAATTTTATCTCTGAATTGAACATCGCCAAATATTTGGTTCTTGAAAGAGTAGGAATTCCTGATCGGCGGGTCTCCTCTGTCAAAGCCAATGCGATCATCAACTATCACGTGGTTGCAGAAAAATGTAAGGATTACCAAATGGTGTTGAATAATGGATGATTAAGATCAAGAAGGACTTCACTGTCTTGGTTGGTTTTCATTTTCCTTCTCTTCTTTCACTAGATAAAGATGCATTGAAAATAGAGCAAATCAATGACGCAATCCGATGCAAAATTTAATCCACTGCAGAACTTCCAAGCTCGAGTGCTGCACCCACGATGGATGATGTTGAGCATGAAATCTACCCTCTTTCTCTGCTCTATTATCACCTAGGTGTGATTTCTTCCAGATGGGGGGTCATCTCTTTTAAGGATATTTTTGATCTTGAGCAAATATACAGGTAGATCTAGACCCTTGTTCTACCAACTAATGTGGATTGGGAGGCTCAACATATTGCTTTTGTCAAACTCCAAGAACAACCAAAGGCCTAGGTTTGTATCTTAGAAGAGCGAAGACCCCTGTGAGTTTCCAGAACTGTGAATTAATTTTTTTGCCTCAATCACTTCCATTTTTAACTTGCATAAATGTCTTTATCTTCGGGTGCACCCACGTTGAAATAGAATCATCAGAAAGATGCACAATGTGCCACATGGTGGCTACACAACTTTCATCTTTTTCCTTCTTTTTAGAAGAGAGTTTGAGACATGTGTCAAATCATCATACATTTTCTTGGGAGCTATATTCATAAGCTCGAGAGTTTCCACCTTGCTGACATGCCATCTTTTTACCGCAGGCTATTTGCACCTCCTACGGAGCATCTGATTGAGGAGTTTGTTGGAGCTAGCTGGCCTTTTCTTTTCTTTTTCTTAGTTTTTGGGATGGAAGTTTTAAGACAGTGTGTGGGAGTGATGTGATCGGTCAACTGGGCCTTTTGCAAGGCTATTGTTTTTAGGATTTGATCGTATATAAGCCTCTATCTTTGCTAAAATATCTAAAGGATATTAATGCAGTAGCTGAAAATTGATGAGAAAAGATCGTTATAACCTAGCTAAAGATCTATGATCAGATCATGTGCTATTAACTGTCAACACCTGGTGGAAATTACTTTTGAGTTGAGGCAGTGAGTATCTTTTGTTCTAGCTATATAAGGAGGGCGACGACACAAAAGGAGGATTTTTCCAAGTGATATTTTCTTTGTTAAGGAGAGTTTCTTTAGTTTTCTTAGGGTTTTAGAATTATTTTTAGAAGCAAGTTGCATAACTAATTTACTTTGGCATGTTATATCTATTAAGGTTTAAACTATTGTTTGATTGGCATCCGACCTCTATTTCAAAGTTCATTTGATATTTAAAAGCATGAACTATTAAGGAGAAATTGTTGAGATTGTGCATGTATGTCCTTTTTCAAGTTTTCTTTCTTTATATTGTCGTTCTAAATGAAACATTGTGTCTTGCAAGCTAAATCAGGGTAGTTTAAGTAGTGGATTTCTACACTTTATGCTCGCATGGTAGAGTAGTGACTTAAGAAAATTAGACTATGTCATTGAAATTCTTTGTTTTTTTGAAAGTTGTTATTTTGTTGTGCTATGTTGTATTAGGGGAAAGAGTTCATGTGATTTCTAAAATATTGTTCTATTACCCATAGCAAATCTTTATGTTTGATTAAACCTTAATAAACACTACCTACAAAAAGATTTGAAAGTTTGCACTATGCTTGAAGTTAGCCTTTGTTGTTCATTCTCTTTCCAACAATGAGGGGTTGTGATGTTCTGTGCCTATTTATATCAATCATAGGAATGATTTGGGTTTGAAATGTTATAAAAGCTTTGGCGCATTTCCTTTTATGTTTTATTTTTACATTTCCTTCTCCCCTTATCTCAAAACCCCAAAGAAGAGCCGAATTTCACTAAAAAAACTCAAAGGTATTTAGTGAGACACAATTTGTCCCCCACTCGCTAAATTTCACATAAGACTATCAGAGAGGAGCAAGATTTGATGATCAACAGTTATGTCTAGGAAATGTTTAATATGATTTTCATAAATATTGGGCCCAATCCTATGTTTCATAACATCTCTAGTATTGATGATGGATGAGTCTCTTCATTCCAAAAACTTGAGATCAGGTTTCTAACAACATCTTCAATCCTATCAGAATGGGGATATCTACAAATAATTTCCCAATTTCCTTTCAAACTATCATCCAAAACCTTTCTCTTTTTCTCATATTTTATTAATTTGGTTCTACTATTACCAATTTTAGCTGAAAGTGCAGATATTTTTCTTTTTCTTACTATATCTTGATTTAAAATAGATGTCAACATCACCCTTCTTGCAGTGGCCTTATCCACTAATCAAGATCCTTTCCCAATGGAATCTAAACCATTTTTAACATTTTCAATAATATCTTTTTGTAATGTCATAAGAAGTAAACGTGATAACAATGGGTTTTTTCAAATGTTTCAAGATGATTAAAATGATCATTGATTATTCCATTTACAAATTTAGCCATTGACCTCTTACTCCTATTTGCAGGTTGGTTGGCATTACATTTCAGTTTCTCCATATCCATTTCAAGTAAATGATCTAAATTTTTATAAGAAATTTGTTTCCTCACCTTTTTAGCTAGTTTTATATGCTCGTCCATGAATACCAATAGAAGGAATTGATCTCGACCCCTCTCCAACATGCATTGTTTGAACTTGGGCCTCCTCCCTATCTTCAAGGTCCATGTGTTCTTTAGTGGATTCATTTTATCCAATATCTAGAATTGGCTTGAATTTTTCTTGAGAACTTCTTGCTTGTTGAGTCCTTTCTACATGTCACAAAACATTTTACAAAGAAAGTCAGAGATGATGTTATATAAGTGGAGTTTATGTATGCTAGCAAAAAAAGTGAGAGACATGATGCTATAAGTGGAGTAGAACTTTCAAATGACATCAATCTTGATTCTTGAACTTAAGAATTCCATGGAACAAATACAATTGGAAATGGATTCAATTTAAGGAAATGGTAAAATGAATTTTCAAAGTAACTAGGTTTTGGAAATTGGATACATGAATTTACATGCAAGAAAAGAAAGTGAGAGACTATGAGCTATTTAAGTGGAGTTGAACAAATAAAATGAAATATCCTTGAACTTAAGAATTCCATGGAACATTTATGCAATTGGAAATAGATGATAATGAATTTAGGCAAAATGAGGTTCCAAGTTATGGTAATGTCTATGCAAGATGACTATTTTTTAGTATTAAAGTTTCTAAGTTATCTAACATGGTTTTCATAATTGGAAATATATTTATAAGGAAAACATTGAGGTGTTAATAAAAATCCTAAACACACACAAGAGAGAAAGAGAGAAGAAATAAGCATACATACCTTGTTTCTTTCTATGATAATTTTCCAAGTTTTGTTCACGCCTCTTTTGTTCTTCTTTTGAAATTTTTTGCAGAGCCTTATTTTGTCTTTTTCCTCGTTCTCCCATTTTATTCTTCAAGTTAAAGATGACTCAAAAAAAGTCCTCTAGCAAAGGTAAATTCTCCTCCAAAATTTTCCTTGATTGATAAAAATGCAAAGTTGTCTTGTCTAATATTTTCCTTGATTGATAAAAATGAAAAGTTTTCTTCTCCATTTAATCTTCCCTCCTTGATAAAAATGCTAAAATCTCTTCTTATTCAAAATCTACCTCGATAAATGTGAAAAAAACTCTTCTCCAAAATCTGCTCTCCAAGTGATATAAATGCGAATTAATCTTGCAATTTGATATGGAATAATGAAAAATAAGCTTGTATTTATATGCATATGGGAAAAAAATTAAAATTAAAATGCATTTTTTTGCCAAGGGTTCAAGCTCAAACTCACCTTCAATTATATTCAAATTTTATAACATTACATGTGTACATTTACATGTGTAGAACTACATGTGTACATACATTTAATGTATTTAATGCATATTTAATGTGTGTTTAACATATATAAATCATAAATACGCGAGCTCACGAGTTCTCCAAATATAGATTTAAAATTTGTATAAACATGATATTGAGTGTAAACATGTACATGTACACATGTATCTATGTTTTGGCCAAGGGTTCGAGCTCAAATTCACCTTCAATTATATTCAAATTTTATAACATTGCATGTGTAGAAATACATATGTGTATGCACATTTAACATGTGTTTAACATATATAAATCAAAAATACGTGAGTATGAGTTCTCTAAATATAGATTTAAAATTTATATAAACACATTATTGAGTATAAACATGTACATGTACACATGTATCTATTAATATATAAACATTTAAACGTAAGAAAACACATGTACATGTAGATAGATTCAATGCATAAACATAAACATGTTATAAGCAAAGAGGTACATGCACGTAGATTGAATGAAAATAAACATATATTTACGAAGATTGTATAAACACTCTTGAGTGTACTAAACATGTACATGCACACATGTAGATTAATGTATAAACATTTAAACATAAGCAAACACATGTACATGTAGATAGATGAACATAAACATAAGCATTATAAGAAAATTTAGGTACATGTGCATTGAATGAAAATAAATATATAAACATAAGAAAATGTGTATGTATATCATATAAGCAAATGTACTAGAGATCATCAAATGTACTTATAACAATGTATCAACATTCTAACAAATGTACTATCTAGATCATCAAATGTAAGTAATAATGTATCAACAACCTAACAAACATGTACTAGAGATCATCAAACATGTAGCCCAAGTCATATACAATGTTAAACAACTCATAAATCTAGTGTAGCCTAATATGAATGTCGACTCCTAGTCAAACAATCATCTGAATGGCAACCCTACTTTGACAGATGTGTCGAGCCCTGGAGATAAAATTGTGTACACAATGTGTTAAATACATATAATATATTATAAATTTTATGAAAGTTATTTAATAATGTACATGTATTTTTAAATATCTATCTAGATCTATGCATACATATGCATGCACATATACATGTGTATAAATAAAAATTTAAAACTCACATGTCCACTAGCAGCAGAATCATCCATAGAGCCACGTAAATGTACACGATCTAAACCAAGACTAGCAGTAACATGGGGTATATCAATATAAAATATATATAATTATATATTACATGAATATCTAGTTAAAACTAAAATTTAAAAATAATTAAAAATAATAATTGAAACATGCACATGCACACATAGATGCACATCGTTTGGTATTAGATGATCTAAGTCCTCTACAATGGCCATCTCCACCAAATCAACCAAATGATCAGTCAATGAGTCAAGATCTACATCCACTTAAGCCGTTACATGCCATACCAGAAATGATGAGTGAAGGGGACTATGTAGCTGAGATGGCATCAACGATGACGAACGAGGACCGATCAACATATCCATAAAACCCATAGTCTTTATAGTAGCCAAATGATCTGTAGGTGGATCCTGATGTGCACTAGTGCTGGGCTAAGAGTGATGGGATCCTAGATGTGAATGAAATCCTAAATCTAAAAAACCTCTAACATGGTCTATAGAGATCCCATAGTCTAATGTGATGAAGGCAAATGCCTCTAAGAGGTCCTCATCCAAACAATGCATAGTCCTGCATGCCATATCTCCTATAAGTCCATTGAGATCTATGGGTGTACGGATGTCTACTGCTATAAAAGGATCCATGCTGAAAATGGTGTGGAACATGAATGTCTAGACATCAAATACTGACCCACATGATCAATAGATATCCTAGTGGTCATAGTTGCAATGTCACCTACATTGTCAACTGCTTCCTTTTAGGAAACAATGACAACTTGATTTGCTAAGGGGGATAGAGTTGGAGTCAGAGAAAGATACTTTTTTCCAATAAATACTCTAATGTTCACCAAGGCTGGTCTATCTGCTCAATGATAGGTGGGCCTATTGACAATCTTGTCATGCCTGTGACCAACATATGGTGGAATGTCCAAGTAGTTTACTTCGAGGCCCAAATGGAACTCAACATATAACCGCTGAACAAAATGTAATGGAAGTTGGTCATTGTTTGGATATTGACCATGTGCCACAAGAAATCATGAGTAGATCAATTAGTCCATAACATTATCCACACATTTGGTGACCTGGTATCCCCTCACCTTGCGTTTATTTTGATAGAATGGAAAATAATGGCTTTTAATCATATCTTTGGTCACAACATCATGTATTTTTTAATAGGGAACCTCACCATGTATGTCTTCCCACATGTGGGAAAGGATAGCAGCTACTCTATCAGGGGAAAATGCACTAGTACCCCAAAATTTATCTCTTATTTGTTCTAGGCTTTGTAATATGGACGTACAAATTTCCACATATATTCCTACGTTTCTACCATCAGTTAATGAATATCTCAATCTCATAATCTCACTATTAGTATTTTCAAAGAGTGTTTGCAGAGGTGGAATAGGTGCATTTTCCATGTGACATGTATGTACCTAAATGAGCAATGAGACCTTGGTTTAATATATCTAGATCTAGAGAATAGAAATAACATGGAACATGTACATGTGTTCAATTTAAATTTAAAATAGTTCTAAATAAACACAAGTGTGCACATGATATAGAATACATAAATTAAACATGAACACTAGATATATCTAGATAATAGTTCTCATGTGCATACATGTACATTAAATAAATTTAATGTAACTTCCATCTAAATTACTAAACACTTGTGAAACAAGTAAATTAAAACTTTACCTAATTCAAAGTGATGCACAAACTCATTTCACCAAAATGTAGACACTTCTAACTATACATTTAAATATATGTAAAAAGATCTTAAATATATTCAATCCACATGAGTTACACATCATAGGGGGGCAAACAAGTGCTAAATTAGCTTGAGATATGAAAGCATGCATATATTAGAGATAAGGTCTAGTTCAAACTATTTAATAAAATATGTTTCACATTTCTTATATAGAAGTTTCAAGCTAACATGTTGTTGGATGTTGTGGTTGTGTTGCTGATATGTGGTTGTCATTGATGTCAACACTATTAGCACTAATGCATTTGAAGTTGTATATGTCAAGGATATTGAGAAAATTGTAATGAAATGAGTTGCAAGTTGTTAGTGGTGAAGTGAAGTTCAGTCTGTTGGTGAGTTTAGTACATTGATGATCCGAGGTTATGGAATAAAGGGTTTCTTTTAGAGTATATCTAGTTTATCCATGTTGAGTTTTAGAGATCCGCGTGAAGATTTGTATTTTGAAAGTCATTTTGTTACTTCAGTTTGTGTTTCTGAATGAAGATGATGTGATTTTAGTTAGTTCAATTGTTGTGGATGCTTCTCTATTGATTCATGATGTTTTTGGATGTTTCTAGATTGTGCTCTATCTATGTTGCATGTCTGCATTGATCATTGTGCTCGAAATCCAAGATTTTCTCTTGCGTGTTCATGTTTTTCATGTTCTTAGTTGACAAGGTGGTTGTAGTGTGTTGTGGATCTTTGAGGAATAATTTTTGAAGGTGGTTCATGTTCGAAGATGTTATTTTGGGTCTTCACTATGTTGTGTCTGACCTTGGTTGATTAACATTAATAATTGTTATTGATTGGGCCAACAGTTTGTTATCATTTTATTATTCTGTTGAAGCCGACATGTAGCAATTAAATTTCTTGTTGTAGATATATATAAGTGATATTTTATTTCATTTGACGTATGTCAAATGTGTGTGTGCATGAATAATTTTCTAAATCATTCGAAGGTAGAGTAGAGTATGAATAAGAGTGAAGAAAAGTGAAGTGTTCATGTGATTAATCAAAACTATGATTAGGCATTAGTAGATGTTATTTTATCAGTTCAAATCCCTATGAATGCAATTTAAATCTTTCTATAAGATAGTGTGTCTTCCTTTGGGAAGTAAGCCTTTTGTAATTGAGCAGTGAGCTCTAGGTAATGTGCTTGAATGCATGTGCATTCCCCATTCATATTTCTTTATACTTTTAACAGGGTATAATCTTGTGGACTAACCTCCACCATGGTTTTTCCCCTAATAGGGTTTCCATGTAAAAAGTCTTGGTGTTATGTGTGTTTCTGATGTGTTGATGATTTATGCTTTCATGGTTAATAATTAGATATGAGAATAAGGTTAATAAAGTTAATAAGTTGTGAATTTATTTGACAACTAATTCACCCCCCCTCTTAGTTGTCTACCCTTGTGTTGCCAACAATTGGTATTAGAGAAGGTTCCTTGGAAGAAGTTAACAACTTGAGGTGATTCAAGATGGTGACATACAAGAAGGATAGTTCGAGATTTGATGGAAAAAATTATTCTCTGTAGAAGACTCAAATGGAGTATCATCTGAGATGCATTGGTGAACCCTACTGGAGAATTACAAGTAATAGGTATGTTATACCTTAGAATGGTCCTACTACTAGTGTTGAGCTTAGGGATGTTGAGTACAATATCAAGGCTAAGGAAGCATTATTTAGTGCTTTGATTGATACTGAGATGACTAATGTTATGGATCTAAAGACTGCTTATGAGATATGGAAAAAGTTGGAAAATTTGTCTGAAGGTGATGCTAATGCGAAGATTGCTAAGTTGCAGAGTCTGAAAGGGAAATATGAAATGTTGAGAATGGGTGATGATGAAAATATTAATTTCTTCATGCAAAGAGTGAATGAATTTGTGTGTGGTATCATATGTGCTAGTAGACAGTTAGAAGAATTAGAGATTGTTGCTAAAGTGCTTCGATCCTTTCCTGCTGCTTACAAAGTCAAAGCTATAGCTATTGAAGAGCTCTGGACTGTGAAAAATGTTATTCGAGATATGTTGATTGGTAAGTTTACTGCTTTTGCAATGAGTGAATTTGGTGATGACCTTACTAAGGTTGAACCTGCATTCAAGGCTAATACATCTGGAAGAGATAAACAAAGATATGATCCAGGAGAGAGTTCTAGAAATACATTCAAGTATGAAGAAGAAAGGAGACAAATTAAAGAAGAAGAAAGAGAACTGGATGAGCTTGAAGCACTGATTGTGAAAAGAGAAGCTAGAGGAGAAGGTAAGTATAAAGAGAAATTGCCTATTAAATGTTTTTCTTGCAATAAGATAGGTCATTTTGCATCAAGGTGTCTGAAAGAGTTTCTAAACCAAGACACAAAAAGTCTAAATTTCAAAAGAAGTGTTATTATGTTGCTGATGAAGGAGTGATAGATGATGAATCTGATAAAAGAAATGAAGTGAGGATGAATGGGTATTTATTGCTATCAACGAAAAATAATCCTATGTCTACTGAATCTACTAGTTGTACAAATGTGGAGAAAGCCCTAGCTACTCGAGTTGAAGAGAATGATTAATGGGCGATTGATAGTGGATTCTCTCATCATATGTCAGGGGATACAAGTAAGTTTGTGAGCTTGGAAAAGTATGATGATGGTGTTTTGAGATTTGGTGATAACATAGCTAGTGTGATCCATGGTAGACGATGCATTTCTCTTGATGGTAAGTGTATGAACCCTAGTCCTAGTACCTGCAAAACAACAAGAATAAAAAAGTTAAACAAGAGATTGCAAGCTAAAACAAGGATTCCCCATGAAATCCATTTACAACTTCAAATTAGGAAATAAAACAACAAAGAACACAATGAAACAAAAAAAAAAAAAGATTCAATCCTAATTTAAATGTGCAAACTCATGATCCCATGGGGGAATTGGTGCCAATTTGATGTGAAAATTGGCCCTTTCCCAATTCCTAAGATGGAAGCTTGATATGTTGATGGAGATTGATCCACTTTGATGGTGAAGAATGAGAGCTCCAAGCCAAAATCTACAAAAAACCTAGCTAAGGACTCAAGATTGATGGATGGAAATGACTAAATATTTTAGCATAATAACTTTGCATAATTTGTGGATGATCAAATGAGGATATGGGTCCTTTATTTATAGAATGCCAAGATGGATGAATGACCAAATTTGAGCAATGTGGGACTAACATTCATCCAATGGCATGATGCCACTTGTCAATCTATGAATGGATGGAGGATGTGTAAGATTTGGGGATTGTGCCAATAAATGCATATTTTTGAATTTCAAATTTGTTGAAATGAATTGCAAGAGGGAAGGGAAAGTGCAATAAATTCCACTTGGCTCAAGACAAAGGACATGTAAGATGAAATTATTGCCTTGTTGGATGTACATGTTGACTTGGAATTTTTGAATTCAAATTTGGAGAATATTCTAAAAGATGCCTTGTGAGGAAAATGGAGATTTAATAAATGAATTAAATCTATTTTCATGTGCAACTTGCAAAATCTAGAGGATGGGACATGATAAGAGATTAAATTAATCAAGGGTTAATTAATTTAATAGGAGAGGTTAGATGATGTGACCTGTTTGACTTAAGTTTATGGATTTATTTAAATCAAATAAGAGAGGAATATGATAAGAGATTAATTAAATAAGGATTTTGATTTATTTAATTAAAAGAGATGGTGTTAGATTAAATCAAATAAGGTTTTAATTTATTTAATTTAATGGATAGACTTTAGATATTTAATAAAATAAATTTAGTTATTTAATTAAATAGGGATAATTAGATCAGATGGATTGATTTAATTAACAAAAGAGGTGACTTAATTAGATAAAATGATTTATTTAATTAAGAGAAGGAAATTGATGAATTTAATCAGATAAGGGGATTTGATTAAATGGTTAGACCGAGGGATGATTTAGGAAGAAATGATGTTAGTAGTTGGGATCAAGTGCACAATGTCAATCGGTATATTTTACGTGTCTACATTTTCCCCTCTTTGAAATAATGCACTTGTTTCGTTGGTTCAAAGAATACACGATCTCGATCAAAGCCAAAAATTTTGATATTTGAAAAACTTGCCACACTGCTGCCCGACAAGAGAAAACATGCCATTATAATGCCCCCTCGAGAGATTGGACAAAAATTTCAATTTTTTGAGTGATCTCGTGAAAAAATAGAGGAAAAAGTACCCCATAGGTCTGAAGGGGCTCCGGGAGGTTAAAAACATGTCTAAATGCAATAAAACGATAAAAAAAAGCCTCAACAGGACGAAAACAGGTTCGGGGGTCCAAAACCCTAGCAAGACATCCAATTAGGGTAAAAAAACCCCTAATTTTTAGGCTTAAAAGGGGCCCGAGGGGTCACTTTCAAGTCACTTTCAAACACTTCCAATAGTAACCTAGCGATTTGAGCTTAGACCTCCTGACGATATGGCACAATGATAGCTTCCCCTGCACATTTCTGATCGAGTTCGGACGTGCTAGCGGCCACCTGGCATCGGGGCACCGGTATGTGGTCCTTACCCGAGCTTCATTTTTCATTTATTGCTTCAATTAATGCCTTTAAAGGTCGGTCCTTTTACAATGGCACTATATGGCGCTGCTCAGAAGTTAAATTGTGCCACTCGGTGTTAAATAGCACTGCGGCAGTGCAGTTTGGAGTTTAAAAACTCTGACGCTAGAAGCTCGGGGGTTAGCGGGGGGACTTGCAAAGTGCGACGCAGCAGTCCCAAATTTTCCCAAAGTGCACCGCTGAATGATAAAGTGCACTGCAGCGGTGCATTTTTTCTATTTTAGGGCCTAGAGTTAGAGTTTGATTAGAAATCAAACTGTGACACCATCATAGGTTGCACCGCTGGAGAAGTTTTTTGAACATGCGACGAAGGGTTTTTCAAAATTTTTAACATGGTGACCTTCCTTGGTGCAAGAAGTGGTGAGGGAGCTCTACTCATGAGAGTATAGGTCACGGGATCTAGTTGGTTACTTGCAGGACCTGAGTGACAGGGACTAGGATCGACTCCAAATTGCGGGGTTATGGTACATTGCTTACGTGGCGCTTGTGCACACTCATATAGGGATGTTGTCAGTGCTGGCCGAGAGATGGCACAAAGAGACCTTTTCATTCCATCTTCCCACTGGTGAGGCCACCATCACCTTAGAGGACGTTTGGTGCATTTTGTGATTGCCAATTCATGGCTAACAGAAGATTTTTGACATGGACGAGGGGCGCGAGGCCTCGCCACATACGAGATTGTCTTTTGCGAGGGGCAGATAGAGCTTGAGTGGCACAAGATCCTAGCACCTCCCTACCACTAGGTGATTGCAGCTATCATTTCAGGTTTTGTGCGCCTAACAAGCCAGGCCAATACTTCAGTCTTGGCTGGGGATACTGCTGGGAGTAGATAGCACGAAACAAGCTGGTTCATTTTGCTTGGGGGTCTGTACTTCTAGCTTCATTATACAAAGACCTCCATGAGTATGTCTACATGGATGGTAGAGCACTTGGAGCAGGGGTGACTCTTCTTCACATCTGGGCGTGGGAGCACATTGCTATGCTGTGACCATGCCTTGTTTCAATTTTGATGGTGCTAGATGATCCCCTCGTGTGGTGATATAGAGGCGGTGTGTCCTTCACACAAATTGGCGAGCACAGGATCTCCTACTGGAGGAGATTTCTTGATGAGATGCAGGTTTTCACCTGGCGACCATACCTTGGTCAGCCCAGATGGGCTGACAATGCTGATTAGATGTTCTATTGTTGCCAAGACTGGTATATGCAGGGGCAGGAGCACACTATGATTGAGAGGTACCTGCCCGAGCGTGTGCAACATCAGTTCGGCGAGCCGTAGGATCAACAAGATGATGATTACGTAGTTGTTTTTGCCCGCTCCATGACACAGGTGTCCTGGGGGTGGTATATTCCTGCTTTGGAGGTGGTGGATAGCTTTAGGAAGCTGGTAGCCTAGCCATGGGCTTATGATCAGGGACTCGTAGATCCAGGTATTACTTAGGCCTATAGAGATTGGTTTCAGTCTCTGCTTCAGTTGACAATTCTAGTTGCAGTTTCGGATCCACAGAGAGTCAATGGTAAAGGAGGAGGATGAGGATGAAGAGATGACATTTGATAGGACCCACCATTTGTGCCTCCAATCAAGCCAAATCATGCAGACGTGTACATTTAGGACCAGTAGCAGGTACCACCGGTTCCACCACCACGAGCTAAGGGTGAGGATCAGCCACAAGTGCAGCCCAAGGTACAGCCAACAGGATAGGTGGATGCTCGAGATGCGCTAATTGCATAGTTATAGACCCAGATCTAGGCCATGACAGCCAAGAGAGATCAAGCAAGGGTCGAGAGAGAGCAGCTCAGGACCGAGAGGGATCGGGTCATACAATAGAGACAGGTCGTAGAGCTGCAGGCAGCCACTGAGCTAGGTAGGAGACAATAGATAGAGAGGATGATGTCCTCCTCCTCCTAGGGTACAGTGTCAATTCGATCTTACAAGGATGCCATCTGAGAGGCCAAGTACTATTGGAGGTATTATCATGAGGCCATACCCAGAGTAGAGTGGGTCCCAGAGTACTCAGAGTGGGCCAGCCACAGACCAACAGAGGGTCACGGTGACAGAGGCTAGGACAACATTCACAAGGACTGAGCTTGATCAAGATGATATGATACTTTCTGTGCCTTATGGGCTCATTTTTGATAGCCTGATGGGCCTTTTGTACTGATTGACATACATGTACAGTGATCTAGTTTATTATTGTACTATGACATTTGCGTTATTGATGATATATATATGAGTCGATGATGATTTTGATGTGATGCAATGTGTTCTCTTTATTTATGCATGTATGATTCTACTTCTATATGTTGTGCAATGATGTTATATGATGCTTATATAAGATGCTATTTTGATGGTATATGATGTATTTATGGATACATTTATTTCTGATGATGTATACATTATGATTATGACTAACAGATCTATATTATGTCGCTTTATGATATGCAAATGTATTTATGTGATGTGCAATGATGCTGTCTATATGATGATCTATTTATGTTGATACAAATGGGATAATCTAATATGTGATATGGATTGTAATATGCAAAATGATATGGTGATGATCTATGGTATATGCATGAAATGATGTGTGGAATATGCTTATATGAGATGATTATGGATGGATGTATGCTTTGTATGTGATGAATTGTTTTCTACTTATGCTTTATGTGGAATGGTTTATGCAATGAATGATTTGTGATGCTATTTATGATATGATATGGATGATGTAATGCAATGATCATGATATGATGCAAATGAGATGGTTTTTTAAGATGCTTAGAATAACAAATATTATTATCCTAAACATATTAAATGATGATGTAATGTATGTGATGCTTTTAGTATGATGCAATGATATGTTAATGCAAAGTGATATGATGATGCGTAATGTAATATGAACGTAATGTGATGAGATGATGTCATGATGTTTATGCAAGTATGTATGCAAATGAATTAAATGCCTATATACTTATTGTTTATGATTATGCAAAAAATGATTATAAAATGCTCATGCACGTTTTTATGTGATGATTTATGTGATAGGTGTAATGTGAAGCAAATAAAGGGATGCCATGTAATAAAATGGATGCAATTTTATAATACGGTGGAGATGCAATGCATGTTTTTCCTCTATGATATGTTTATGCAATATGCTAATGATTTGTGGATGCAGGATCGACGACGATGATTATGATGATGATGAACTGTCATAGTACCTTGTTAGTGTGGTTAGCAAGGAAAGAAGAAGTCATTTCAACAAGACACAAGATGATGCAAATACAAATGATGGTGATGATGATGAATACTTGCTGAGGAATTGGGATTTTCAAAGGGCCAAATTTCTTATGTTTGATAACACACATGGTATGATGCATCGAGGTATAGAGAACCAGGATGGTGTTGTACCTAGTGTGATGGAATTTGACTTGACATGCAGATAGGAGTATTCTTGCTCACACCTGACATACATAAACCTTGCTAGGATGTACTTCAAAAGTTTCAAATACCTCGGACCAAAAAAAAGAAAGGTAAACCTATCCATGCAATAGTCAACAAGTATCTATAGACCTCCTCCATACATACCTAACAAAGCAAGTATTTTCTGAGGTTATATTACAAGAACGTCCAACAAGCATAACAGATAAAAAGATAATGATCGTTGCCCCATTCCTATCTCTCTAAATCCTTTGTTCGGATATCATCGGGAGGTCCTTGGACTGAGCGAAATAAGATAAGTCAAAAGAAAAAGATGAAGAACACAAACAAGTTGATGTTCTTCAATACCGCTAACCAAAAGGGAATGTGTTTTTAAGGATAAGAACCAAAACTATTTCCAAAAGACAATGCCCATTGTAAGAAGGATGCATCCTAGGACATGTTAGTGGATGGTGACATGTCATTTCATTTATCCAAATCATTCTTTCTGATAAATAATTCCCATTGTAGGAAGGATTCATCCTAGGACATGATGTTATCAGATGATTGATATGGGACTATTTCAATCATGGACTATCGACACAAAGAATTGACTGACTTGTTTACGTATTGTCTTAGAATTGAGACTTGATGTTTTTGAGTTTTACTTTTAAGCTGCTAGACTTGTTTCTAATTGTTTCACCAAAGGTTGAGGATGACGATCAGTTTATTATGGATGGTGTTATTGTGGGTGTAAGTGAGATGAGACAGATGGATCTTTTCAAATATTTGGATGTTTTTGTTGTTTTGCAATGTTTTGAGGCTGCTTTTGGTATTTTTTGAGATTTTCAAATGTTTTGATTTTTGATTTTCCAATGTTTTGGGGTTTTTGAAATTTTGACCAAGATACTAACCTAAAGACCTATTCTAGTGGTCTTGAGGGCTGATCAATAGATTAGCCTTGCCTATGTTATACACGCAGAGACCACGTAGTTCAACTGACGACTTGACCGATTTACAGATGAAGATATACATGATGAATTGTTAGCTTATTATGATAGACTCCTAAAGGACTAACCCAAGTGCCTCGGGGGATGATCAAAGATCAACCTTGCCTACCTTCAAGCTCAGAGACGATGTAGTTTGACAAGACAACTTTTTTTTTACTTTTTGACTGACTTTTTGACCTATTTTGGAATTTTGATAATTTTTTGATGTTTTGGGATTTTTTGATTTTGAGGATTTTAAGAACATACACGAATCTGATCTGATAAGAACATGCCCCCAACATGATGCAATAGACTACTCCGATAAAGGCAGGAAAAACTAACCTTGAGGGTGGGCCGAGTAGTACTAGGAGGGATCATGATACGAACACAGGTCCAAGCTATGATGCATATGCGAGTGGATGAGTGATGGAGATCTGAATGCGATGGATGATGGAAGCATAATGGATGGATGATGGAGAACAAGATGAAAAGATCCCGATGGATGGAAAGTGATTATTTACACAAGGTGCCTGTTTGCCAAGTTTTCACCAAGGTACTTGTCCAAAGTGCCACCAAAGTGGTTTTCACTAGAGGACGATTTTTTTCTCTTTACTATTTTTGATCCTTTTTCTAATTTTTTTTGGATTTTTTACTTTTTTTAAATTTTTTTGTTGTCACCAAGATGCCTATTTGCCAGGTTTTCACTGAAGTAACCATTTTTGTGACATTTTCTAATTTTTGGATTTTTTGGTTCTATACCTTGAAAGATTTAGGCATAATTTTTTTTGAGATGAGAGCTATTCATGGACTCTTGCAGAGGTTCCCCTTCAGGTGTTGATAACTGATATTCCCCTGACTTATAACTTGCTATGATGACAAACGGTCCCAACCAATTGGGTTCAAACTTGCCTTTGCTACTTGGGTTTGGGACATTCTTTTGATTCTCCTTCAATACTAGTTCTCTGACTTAGAAATTTCTGCTTCTGATTTTCTTATTGTAGCTCCTTTTGAGTCTATTATGATAGACTTGCAAATGATTTAAAACATCTATATGTATCTCATCCAAAGCTCTAGCTCATTTAGTATTGATACCTGGTACTCTTCATCTGTGATGAGGTTTTGCAGTGATATCTTGAGGGATGGGAGCTTAATCTCAATGGGGAGTACGACTTCTGATCCGTAGACCAAGGAGAATGGGGTGGCACCGGTGGGTGTGCATAAGTCACAAAATTCCTGATTCTTGAATGGTGTCCCATTATTTGAGATAATGGCTTGTGGAACACCATAGTGGCAAATGAGATAGTTCAGGATGAACTTTGAAATCTACTTCCTAGTTATGTATGTCATGGGTATGGCTTCCACCCACTTAGTAAAGTACTCAATTGCAGTTATGATGAATTTGTGGCTATTAGATGAGGTGGGTGTGATTTTCCCAATGAGATCTAGTCCCCACTGTGAAAAGGGCCATGGTGTTAAGATAGGATGAAGCTCTTGAGCTAGAGCATGGATGAGGTCCCCATGCTTCTGACATTGTAGACACTTTCTGACATAATCATGTGCTTCTCTTTCCATTCTGGGCCAATAATACCCCATCCTCCATAGTTTCTAAGCTATGGTCATTCAACTTGAGTGTGAACCACATATGCCATTGTGAACTTCAGTTAGAGCGGTTAATGCCTCCTCAGTGTTTAGGTAGCATAGTAGGGTTCCTTATATGCTCCTACGATATAGGGTATCACCTAGCATGAAAAATCCGGATGCCTTTTTGACAAAGGTTAATTTTAGGTTTGATGGTAGGTCGGTGGGCATGACTCCTATAGGAAGGTATGTGTAAATGTCGTGGTACCAAGGATCATTAGGACAAAAAATTTTGCCCACGAATTCTGATTTTGGTACCTCGAATGCAGGCACAAGAAGCTGCTCTATCAGGAATTCATATTTTTGAACATTGTTGGGGATGTCCAATAGGGACCCAATTGTTTCCATGGCATCTGCTACTCTGTTGTTGGCTCTAGGTATTTGTTCAAATGTAATTGTTACCCATTTTTCACCTACGGGCTCAGTCAAGAAGGGTCTATATTTTGAAGTGATTCATGGAGGCCAAATGGAGGAACATTTGCAACAAGGGATAAATCATACATCTGATGCTAAGTCACAAGGAAGCCTGTTGGAAGTATGCCTCAGTCGGATCAGGCATAAAAATCATCAAAGAAGAAATTCGTTGAGACCCTCCTGTTGTCTTGCTGACTAGCAGTGGTTCTATTCATTTGAAGTATACTGGTCGGCCAAACTTTTCAATCGCCATGAGTTTTTATATCTCTCTCTGACCGAAGAGGTCCCTCTGATAGTTGTTCACAAGGTTAGCGTCAGGGAGAATGGTTTAAAATTACTGTGACCTCTAGCCGACAGATGGAGCTCTCGGTGAAAAGTTTTTCCTTTGGCATAAGGTCCCGCCGAAGGATGGAGGTCTCACCGAAATAGACAACATCAGGGAAAGATTTAAGTTTGACATGAGGTCCCAGCGACCGAGTGATGTCTCACCGAAAGGATGGTGCCTTCGGTATAAGGTTGTGGTCTCAGGGAGATGTCCTACCGACATGGGGAAGTCTCAGCGTAGTGTTTTGAGCTCAGTGAAAGGTCTCACCTAAGAAGTAGGGTCTTGCCGAAATGAAATGAGCTCAAGGAGCTCGACATGATGTCTCGCTGACATGTTTTTTTTCCTTCGGTGTAATGTGTTGAGCTCGATATGATGTCCTGCCAAGTGCGATTGTCTTGGTGATGAAAGGGAATATTGCTATAACTTTGGCTGCCCGTCGTGATGTCTAGCTAACCTGATGGTGTCTCCCTGAAGGATGAAGGGCTCAATATGAGGTCTTGCCAAGAGAATAGAGTCTCGTTGATAGATATGTGGCTACGGTAGGACTCATCGCTAAGAGTTTGCATTTGATATGAAGTCTTTCCGATAGTGGTAAGCTATGCAGATCACTGCTACAGAACATAATCACATAGGGGAGACACGACCAGTGTCTCACTGACATGCTATTATGTATGAATGACTTTGACCCCTTGGGAATCCTACGTGGAGCGTGTTCAACCAATCAGAGGGATCTAAAGGCAAACCAGTGGTCGTTTGACTGATTGACTACCTCTGTGAAGAAGATCAATAGAATGTGTGCAACATAGGTTGGCTTGGTGACGCAATGATGTTTGGATCTAATAGGGGGAGGTCAGATGCTACTTCTCGAAGAAGGTCAAATTACGCAAGGGTCTAGAAAAAGAGGAGTGTAGAGAGGCCATGAGTTACAAGGACATCTGGGATGTAGGCTGGTAAACGAGGTTCGAGGGCAGACACGGAGGCTAGAAGATAGTGTGATGGTTACAAAAGATCTAAAAACCATTCTTGGAGTGATCTTTCACCGACATGGACATGGGAGATGCACATTGAATGCATTAAATCTATTCCAAAAGATATGAGGGCCAACATATTCAGCAACCTGATATTTTTGTAATCCCTAGGGCAGGGGCCGACACTCTTTTGTATATATGGCATTTTTGCCTCTTTGTAAGAGAGTTCTTTTTATGCTTTTTTGTTCAAAGTTTGTGACTTTTGCAGTCCTTTCTCAGATTAGAAAAATTTTGTAACTCATTTGGAGCATGATATATAGAATATACCTTGGTTACCATTGATGGTTCAATTTTCCTTTTGGTTCTTGCAAAATATTGTGCATTTTCAGGTGATTGATCAAGCTACTTTGTGAAATATTTCTTTTTCCTTATAGCTTTGTCTCATGTTAGCATGCCTTTCTTTGAAAAATTAGTATTATGTAGGTTACAAATTGTGTTTACTGAATTGCACATGAGCTTTTAATTTGTGATAAATTGCTTTTCCTTCTTAAAAGTGTGTGCATGTCAAACCTGTTTGTGAAATACTTATGCATAATCTACAAAAACTTGTTGTGTAGTCCCATATCCATCATAAGTATTCAAGTGTAACCTAAGTGTCTCATTGCTCTTGTCAATTTGGTGCATCACCATAGGGTTTAATTTTAATTTTAAAGCATTCTCCTTCTCCCTTTTCCTTTCAAAATGAGTAGTTTTAGGTGATGACAACATAAGAAGCTAGCCTTCTCCAGAGGTTCTTTTCCATTTTTAGGTGACCCACAACCTGGAAAAGTTCCCATGTTTCTCTGAAGCATTAAGTTCTGCAACTTGATAAGGGTGCAATTTCAGTGGATAATAGTAATTTCGATGAAGGATTCTTTGAGAGTCTTCACCAATTTTTTGTATGGAGTGAGCTTGTCATCCTTGGTCTGGTATTCATTGTTGAATTGATTTATGATCAATTGGGAGTGTCCATACACTTTGAGAGCTATGATGTTCTGCTGCACTGCTATTCTGAGACCTATGGACAAAGCCTCATATTCCGCAATGTTATTGGTGCACGAAAATGCCATTTGTAGGACCTTGGTATGCAATCCCCTTGTGGCGTGATAAAGAAAACACCAGCTCCTTATCCATGTTGTGTGTATGAGCCATCGAAGTATAGTTTCTAGTGGTTAGCTATGTTGAGATTGAAAATGGATTCATCTGGAAACTTTGAGACAAGAGGGTTCTCAGATTAGATTGGTGCTTCTGCTAGTGGGTCTACGATGACTTGGCCCTTGATTGCTTTCCTCTCCACATATTCGATGTTATATTTTGATAATATCATCACCCATTTTTCCATTCTTCCTGTGAGCATTGCCTTTGATAGTAGATACTTGAGAGGATCAATTTTGGCGATGAGTTTTATTTTATGTGCCAACATGTAATGTCTGAATTTTTGTAATGCAAACACTACTATGGGGCATGCTTTCTTGATGAATGAATAGTTTAGCTCATGACCAACCATTGTCCTACTGATGTAATAGATAGCCCTTTCCATTCCATTTTCGTCATGCTGAGCTAGAAGAGCTCCAAGGGCTGCTGCTATTGCTGACACATATAAGATCAATGGTTTCTTTGGGATGGGTGGCATTAAGACTGGTGGTGTTAGTAGATATTCTTTGATTTTTTTAAATGCCTCTTCACACTTGGTATCCCATTTGTACACTACTCCCTTGTGGAGTAGGTGAGAATATGGGTTTTGTTTGTCCACCAGTTGTGCTATGAATCTACAAATGGATTGGAGTCTGCCTTGTAGACCTCTTAGTTGCTTTAATGTTTTTGGTGCCTCCATCTCTAGGATTGCTTTTACTTTTGCTAGTCCACCTCAATGCCCCTCATTGACACTATATATCCTAAGAGCTTTCCTGATTGTATGCCGAAGAAACACTTTTTTGGGTTTATTCTGACCTTGTACTCCTCTAGTCTGTCAAATATGGGACTTATGATTGCTATGTGATCTTTTCTCTTTCTGGACTTAGCTAGAATGTCGTCAACATAGTCTTCGATGATTTTTTGAATCATTTCATGGAATATCAATGTCATAGCCCTTTGATATGTTTCTCTTGCGTTCTTTAAGCAAAATGGCATCATGTTCCAACACTATGTCCCCCATGGACAAGTGAAAGTTGTTTTATGTTGGTCCTCTTTAACTATCATGATTTTATTGTATCCTGAGAATCCATCCATTAGCGACAACATTTCATGTGTTGCTTTCATGTCTACTATCATATCAATGTTGGGAAGCGGGAAGTCATCCTTTGGACATGCCTTGTTCAAGTCCCTAAAGTCTGTGCAGATTCTGATGTTCCCATTGGGTTTTGAAATAGGTACCAAGTTTGACACCCATTCTGGATAATCGATTGGTTGGATGAACCCTGCATCTAATAGCTTTTTTAGCTCCATTTTGACTAACAAAGCAATCCAAGGATGCATTTTTTGAAGCTTTTGTTTGACAGGCTTTGCTTTTGGATACACTGCTAAGTGATGAACCACAATCTCTGGATCAAGCCTTGGCATGTCAGCACAACTCCATGTGAAGTTTATTTTTCTTTCTCTTAGAAATGCTGCTAGGAGCTCTTGCTCTTTTGATAATAGTGATTCCATATAGAATGTGATATATAGGGTCTCCTCTATTCCTAGGTTGACCAGATTACATTTTTCTGCCAAGACTATTGACTTTTCCTGATGAATAGCTCTTAAAGGAAGATTGAATCCCCCATCCTCAGGCACCTCAGAGAGCTTTTCACCGTTGGATGCATCCTTTATTTTTAATTTTTTCTTGTCAGAGAGTGCCACAGTGTGGTTTTCACTCAAGGACTTGGATATTATTCTTAATTTCTCACTTTTGTGACTGAAGGATTCAATCGTTTCCCCATAATAGGCATGTGTGTCCAACTCCATTATAAACCCTGTTTTGTGATCCCCATCTGGAATGTTATCCCGTAATCCCATGAATTCTGAGAGTGCCTCATTTTTTTCAAATGTATCAAAAACTGGTGGTCCTCGTTGGTTGTAGTCGATGATTTGGGGATATACTAGGTAGATCTCATGATTTTGGTGGTCTATTTCAAAAGATAGGGTGCTAATCATGCAAAGAGTGGTATCCTCAAATATCCTAGGTAAGTTAGTTAGGTGATCCTCATCATCACTACTACTACAAACGTTAGTTATATAAAATGTAAATTCATCTATGACTCTACCTGTAGAGACTGGTAATCGTAGTTCTACTGGGGTTGGCTGAGGAGGATTGTTAACCGTTCCAACTAGAGGACTTCAACCACGTATGGTTATAGTTGGAGGGGTACATCCAAGGCCAATATTTGTCATCGGTTGCGTCTCTAGCATGATAGGTATATAAGCCCATTGTCGTTTCTCCCAAGTCTTTGATTTCTGTCATAGCCCATTGCGAGCATCATTTGTAGACCCTTGCTTCTATCATCCATTGGTAAATTAGCTGCTGGTCTCTCATCTTGGTATAGCATATGGGATGGATCTTCCTCAATAACTTCTCAACCAAGATCCCCCTACCTTGTGAAGGTGGGATAGTCTTTAGGAGACGTTTGGGATGTGGAGGCTTCATTTATTTGTGGACGTCTGTGATCTAGGAGATTGTGGTAACTCTCCTACCATAAACGTATTTTTAGGGATCGTGTAGTTTCCCAAACCGTTATCTTGGATGATGACCTTAATGTCAGAGATGGTGGGAATGGCGGGAGTGATGGGTGTCTCTGTCGTAGAAGTGAATGCGAGAGTTGTAGGATCAATGTAAGGAGTCGATGGACCCTCATCATTTTTTGGTACTTGGGGGATTTTGTAATACTTTGCTTCAAGGGTTTTGCAATAGGAGAAGGGTTCAGGATCTCTGTGGATGGTAACTTCTTGTCCCTCATGTGTGAATTTCACACATTAATGAAAAGTTGATGCTACTGCCTTCATTGTATGAAGCCATGGTCATCCCAAAAGGATGTTATATGGCAAGTGAAGGTCCAAGACCTAACAAGTGGTTTCCATGAGAGCTGGCCCTACTTGAATAGGGAGTTTGATCATGCCTTGGGACACTCTCTCTTGATCATCATCTGCTCTTATTGTGATACCCTTTCCTTTGTCAATAGAATCCTCTAGGATTTTCAATTGTTTGATGAGGTTGAGAGAACAAATATTCAAACCCGCACCTCTATCCACCAAGACCCTTTTGAATTTTCTCTTGTGTACTATGACTTCTAAGTGAAGCACATGGTTGTGAGATGGTTGAGTGGGGAAATCCTGGTCAGAGAATGTGAGAAGATTTGGCGTAATGATATTTCTGACCATAGCTTGGAATTGCTCTGCATCAAGATCTGCGGGGACAGTGGATGAAGCCAATGCTTCCTCAAGGATTTTACTATGGGTAGATGATATTTTTAGCAACTCCATGATGGAGATTTGTGTTGGAATTCTCTTGAGTTGATCTAGGCAATTGTAGCCATTAGGGACAGATCTAGATGTAGGGACTTTGTTTTGCTGGGATGATCCTACAATGGTGACTTTTCCGCCTCTTGTGGTGACTCCACAATCGGCATGGGCACCTTTGATGGTGATGACTATGCAATATTCATCTAGGGAGGTGACGACTGTTTCATGCACATGGTTTACATTTGAGTGGGTTCCTTTCCCTTTATCATTGTTATTCCCTTTATTGCCATGATTTGGCATTGGATTCGTATATATCTTAAGATCCTGATTTCTTGTAGGTTGTTCCACGTTTATAATTCTTTTATTGATGAGATCTTGAATGATGTTTTTCAATCTCATGCAACTATTTGTGGTATGGCCTTTGATTTTATGGAATTTTCAAAGTTGATTCTCATTATACCAAGGATGTTTCACATCCGGTTCTTGGTAATTCTCAAAGGTAGGAGCCTTGATGAGTTTTTCGTCTATCAACTTCTTCATTATGTCTTCAAGTGGTTCCCCCAAAGTGGTATATTTTCACTTGGGATAACTCTTGCGTTGGGGTGGTACTCTTTGATCATTGAGATTATTGATTGTTGGATTGTTGTTTGGTTGGTGTGTTGTGTGATGATTGTTTTAGTGTTGGATTTGGATTTGTGGTGCAAGTGTATTTTGGCGAGGGGCACTAATGACCACCTTGGCATCGACAACACCATCATTAGTAATTTTTTTTTCCTTTCCCACGTGCGAGGTTTATCATTGTAATTGGATGGTGGGCGGTTGTTTTGTTGTTTGGGGTATGAGGTTGATCCCACGGGTTGAGTCATAAGGGCTCTTCCGATACTAAGCGCCTTGGGGATCAACTGATCATATGTGGTGATGCCCAGAACCTTGAGATGAAATGCCAAGAGGCCGTCAAGGTTGGCGATGATGATGCAAACTTGTTGCTCTTCTGGCATGGTCCATTTGCTCCGATTGGTCTTGGATCACCATTGTTGTAGGAATGAAGCGAAAGATTCACCCTTTCCTTGTTTCAGAGCTGAGAGTTCTTCTAGACTAGCATCCATTGCAATGTTGCATGCATAGTTTTTTATGAATGTGTCTATAATTTATTGAAATGTTCTAATGCCTAAAGGTAGGAAAGAAAACCATTCCATAGCTTGGCCAACCAAACTCCTAGGAAATAGCCGCATCAGATAAGTATCATCGTATGCGACTTCCATGCAATGAACCTAGAATCCCCTGATGTGATCTTCAGGGTTTCCTGTCCCATGATATTTGTCAAATTTGGGGATCTCAAATCCCTTGGGGAATGGTTTCATCACTAGCCTCCTGTCAAATGGATACGGACACAAGTTGCTTCGTGTCTTCATTGTTCGCCCTGATTGAAGATCGAGCACTTGTTGTGAGAGCAACTGGATTTGTGTCGTCACATCATTTTGCGGATCAAGGGGTCGGATAAAAGTTTTTTGGGATGTTTCAATCGTGGGTTGGATGGGTGGGTTGGTCGGTGTGTTGTTTGATGGTATGTGTATGTTCTTCCGAGCTAGGTAGGCTTCCACCTGCTTTTGTATGAACAATGCCTGTTGTTGATCTTGTTGTTGCTGCGCTAAGATTTGTGCTTGTTGTTGTGCTTGTTGTTGTTCCAACAATGCTTGTTGTTGTGTTTGATGTTGTTCCAACAACACTTATTGTTGGGCTGCCAATTTGGCTGATTCTTGCTGCTCTTGATATTGCTTTATTGCTTGCTGATATGCTTACAATTGCACTGCTTGTCTTTGTGCAAGAAGTTGTGCTTGATATTGGGCTTGTTGTGCCTGATATTGAGCTTGCACTTGTGTTGCTTATGCTTGTGTTGATTTTTGTTGCAATAGAAGTTGTGCTTGATATTGGGCTTGTTGTGCCTGATATTAAGCTTGCACTTGTGTTGCTTATGCTTGTGTTGATTTTTGTTGCAATAGAAGTTGTGCTTGAGTGTCATTTTTTACTTTCAATGCTTGCATGACTTGTTGTTGTTGTTGCAATAAAGCTTGGGCTTGCATGGCTTGTTATGCTTGTAATGCGGCTTGTGCAGCTTAGGCAGCTTGAGCAGCTTGCTGAGTAGCTAGTTGTATGGACTTTTGTTTATGCAATTGTTGGAATCCCCTTTGAAAAGTAGCTTGCAATGCCACATTGTATTGACTTGATGTGGTGGAAGTTGGTGGTGGTGGTGGATTTAGAATGGCGTTTTTGGTAGTGGTGAGCGATGATGTCGTGTTGATGATTTGAGTGGTGGATGGTGTTGTTGATGTGGTGGTTTGAGTGATAAGTGGCACTGTTGATGTGATTGGCCCTTGAGAGACCATGATTTGCGATGTTAGGGGGGTGTTTGATGATGTTGCAATTTCTTGTGTAGTTGTCATCTGTTGTTACAATACTGATGACAAATGTTGAGCATTTGGCATAATGCTTTGATTGATATTTGGGATGTTGGTTTGATCAATACTTGGTAAGGGGGGAAGCCCTAAGCCAAGGAGTGGTGTGGATGATGATGGAAAAAGTGGAAGTGGTGGAAATGTAAGGGGTGTGAGTCCTTGCAAAAATGTTGTGGTGTCAAAAATTCCCCCTGGTCCGAACATGTCTCCTTCCTCTTGCGAACTTGTGAGAAGAGGAGTTTGAGGTGTTGCACGGAAAAATGATGATGATGGATCATGATGGAAAGTGAGAGGAACATTCTTATGTAATGTGTTTTCAAGTATGTTTTGTTCCAATGTGGCATTTGCATCTATTTTTTGATTATTAACAAGGGGGTGTGCTTGAATAGCATTGACAAATGCATTTCCCTTATTAACATTGGGTTGGGTTGGAGCAAAAGATGTCATGATTTGTGGAATTTTTTGAGTGATATTTTGGGATGGGGGTGTGGATGAGATGGGAATGGTGGATGAGATGGGAGGAAAATATGTCTCCACTATGGTACTTACGTCAAAATCCGAAGGTAGTTTGGCCCCTTGTTTTGCTAATTCAAGCATGTATAACAAACGGTTAAGCCTCATCATGATGTTAATGATTTTATGGTTTTCCAGATTTTGAAGCATTTCAGTCAATTCATCATGAGAAATTCCAAAGGTAAGATCCTCTCCTTGGTTTTCCTCTTGCGGATTTTGGGATGATGAGATGGTCAAAGGATTGCTTGATTCGGCAGGATTCATTTCAAAATTTGTTTGGCTAAGATCACTTGAAGCGGGTGTTTCTTTGTTGGCTTCCATGCTCTTCTTGTATTGAGATCTAGTTTGAAACATAAAATGAGGATCAATTTTCAAGAATAGGAGAGATGAATCTCTTGATTCTTTGGATTGATCTTTACTTTATGTCCAAAGTAGAAAATTTTAGGATATCTTAAGGATCAAGAGGTGTGATATGATGATAGTGCAAGGGATGGATGATGTGAATGTTTTGGTCTTTTGATAAATCTTGAATAAGATGTACTAGGATTTTGGGACTTTCAGATATGTTTCAGATTTTTTGATTTTGATTTTGATTTCTTTTGATTTTGAACAAAAAGACCCTAAGATGTTGGATGATGATGTAAGGGATAGATTTTTTCAACGAAGGATAATTTGAATATGTGTGGGGAGAAGGATCCATCTACCCACACCTATTCAAACAAGATGATAGTTTCACTAAGCATATGAAGAGGGATTCATCCACATATACTAAGCTAAACAAGATGATTTTTATACTTTTGAATACATTTATGCAAAAGGATGTATCTACACATACCTAGCCAAAGGTGATTTTGATAATGTTTTCAAGGATTTAGTCTCAATGATTTTGATGATTTTTGATTTTTCCAAAAAGCCTAGCACTAAGGACGATTTCAAGATTTTCCAAAAGGTGATTGTGAGATGATGTTTGTTTAGATGTTTGAAGGATGGATGAAAAAGATTTTGATTTTCTTTTGATCCTAAGATGAACCTAAAAAAGACACTTTGTTTGCCTAGACCTAGGTATTGAAGAACATGCAAATGCTTCCTAGAGACCTTTATAAACAAAGAATGATTCAATTTGGACATACATTTTCGGATTTCCAACCAATGATTTCTTGCTTTGGGTTTTGGAATTTTTGAGAATCGTGAGTCTTCAACACACATGAAAGTTCATTTTGCTTATCTTTGCTTAATGGATTTATTTTACCAAAAACACTTTCTTTGATTAAGTTTTCAAACTAAGATGTCCAATGTCTTAATTTCTTCAAACCCCACAAGATATGTCATGTGGAAATTCAATGAACTTAAGGCAAGGGTTTTCCTATTGTTTACTTAAGTAGACAAATCGAGATGTAATCCAATGTTTAGAAACCTCTAAGGATGTAAATCCCAAGGGAAAGCAATAACATATGGATTGAGTCCATTGTATTTGTCTCCAAAAGGGTTTGAAATTTGGATGATGATGTTAGGTGTTTGTTTTCAAGATGTTTTTGATTAAGCAATGCATTTTGTAATCCAAGAATAAGTAAAACCCTATGGATGTGTAAGACAATATTTGTTGGATTCCCACTTGGACAAGTCCAGCTATGCTTATCTTTAGTGAATGGTTAGATGCTTGACCCACTGGCTCCCCTCCACTACTCATTAATATCAATCGGGGTAGCCAAGCATCAACACCCATGAAACTCCCATAGCACGCTTTCCATTTCTACTAAAAGACCATAAAAGTGTGGGGTGGCTTCAGAACGACCGTTCTTGCACCAACAAATGGATTAAAGGATTTTGTAAAATTCTAGCACATGGGTTTTAATAAGGACTTTCCATTCATGGAGATTGACCCATACGACAAGAGTCCCCTTTCAGATCCATCTTGTTAGAATCAACCTCATGATATTGGTGTTTACTCCAATACCCACATTTATATCCCGGTTGGAAATACTCTTGGCTTTAGAGTGTTACCAATTGATTCGTTCCCTAGGGTAAGTACTGTTTCCCCAAGGCAGGCCGTCTAGGATAAACAAAAGCGAATAAAGAACAATTTTTGTTGGAAACAAAGAGAGAATATACACAACAATGCTCCCACTCACACTCGCACAAGATTTTGTTCAATTTTAAAACCCAAATCGAAGTGTGGAGGTGATTTCTTTGTCTCAACCTAAAATCATGAATAAATCCTTTTGATTCTCAAGATCGCTATAAAGCATGAGAGAAGTGCATACGTCCTTTTTCAATGAGGTTAGTTCAAGTAAGCCTTCACAAAAAAAAAGTTGCACTTGTTCTTTTTAAATCCCCAAAGAAAAATGTGAGTTCCTTTTAAGCACCAAAAGACAAATGATAGACATTTTGTTCAATTTTTACCCAAAGAAACAAACTCTAGTATATTGTGATCCTAATGTTCGTTTTAGCCTTTTGCAAGAAATGAAAAGATTCTTTTTAAACCTGAATGAAGTTAGTGTCCTAAGAAAGAAAAGATAACAATTTCTTGGAGAAGTGTTAAGAAAACACTAAAGTGTTCAAAAACACTTTGATTTGATGAATCATCCTCTTCATGCTTCTCCTTTCTTTGCTTTCGATTTCTAACCTACAAGGGAGAAAACCAGTCAGATTCTAGAAAATTTAGAGATTAAAAAGCAAAAAACAGAAGAAAAATTGATCATTAATCAAAAAGCACGTGCTAAAATTAATTTTCCACTTTTTAATCCCTTCCAGAGGCGCAACTCGTGACTACATCACAGTTTGATTTCCAAGCAGTGCCCTTACATCACTGCTTACCAGTTAGCGTCGCTCTGTGTTAGGATAGTGAGCTCAATCGCGTCGCAGTTTGTTTTTTTTTTTAAGTTTCTGCAAGTCAACCAGTCAAGCGGTGGAGTTTATAATTCAATTTTTTTGGCGGGTCGAGTCCAATGTCGTACTTTGAGTTTCCCGCGGTGCTATATAGCGATGCTGAAGAGACAATGGTGCCAAAACAACGACGTTGAGCTTCCAACATTGGAATTTTCCTGTGTATGAACAAAAACAAGAAAATTTTAAGAAAATAAGATAAAGAATGATATCCAACCCTCCTAGCGCCAAATGTGCGAACCCTAGTCCTAGTACCTGCAAAACAACAAGAATAAACAAGTTAAACAAGAGATTGCAAGCTAAAACAAGGATTCCCCATAAATCCATTTACAACTTCAAATTAGGAAATAAAACAACAAAGAACACAATGAAACAAAGAAATATAGATTCAATCCTAATTTAAATGTGCAAACTCATGATCCCATGGGGGAATTGGTGCCAATTTGATGTGAAAATTGGCCCTTTCCCAATTCCTAAGATGCAAGCTTGATATGTTGATGGAGATTGATCCACTTTGATGGTGAAGAATGAGAGCTCCAAGCCAAAATCTGCAAAAAACCTAGCTAAGAACTCAAGATTTATGGATGGAAATGACTAAATATTTTAGCATAGTAACTTTGCAAAATTTGTGGATGATCAAATGAGGATATGAGCCCTTTATTTATAGAATACCAAGATGGATGAATGTCCAAATTTGAGAAATATGGGACTAACATTAATCCAATGGTATGATGCCACATGTCAATCTATGAATGGATAGAGGATGTGCAAGATTCAAGGATTGTGCTAATAAATGCATATTTTTGAATTTCAAATGTGTTGAAATGACTTGCAAGAGGGAAGGGAAATTGCAATAAATTCCACTTGGCTCAAGACAAAGGACATGTAAGATGAAATTATTGCCTTGTTGGATGTACATGTTGGCTTGGAATTTTTGAATTCAAATTTGGAGAATATTCCAAAAGATGCCTTGTGAAGAAAATGGAGATTTAATAAATGAATTAAATCTATTTTCATGTGCAACTTGCAAAATCTAGAGAATGGGACATGATAAGAGATTAAATTAATCAAGGGTTAATTAATTTAATAGGAGAGGTTAGATGATGTGACCTGTTTGACTTAAGTTTATGGATTTATTTAAATCAAATAAGAGAGGAATATGATAAGAGATTAATTAAATAAGGATTTTGATTGTATTTAATTAAAAGAGATGGTGTTAGGTTAAATCAAATAAGGTTTTAATTTATTTAATTTAATGGATAGAATTTAGAGATTTAATCAAATAAATTTAATTATTTAATTAAATAGGGATAATTAGATCAGATGGATTGATTTAATTAACAAAAGAGGTGACTTAATTAGATAAAATGATTTATTTAATTAAGATAAGGAAATTGATGAATTTAATCAGATAAGGGGATTTGATTAAATGGTTAGACCGAGGGATGATTCAGGAAGAAGCCATGTTAGTAGTCAGGATCAAGTGCACAATGTCAATCGGTATATTTTACATTTCTACAGTAAGAATAATACTGATGATGTTCTTTATGTGGAAGGTTTGAAGCATAATATTTTAAGTGTCAGAAAGATGGTTGATAAGGGTTACAATCTTTAGTTCAAGGATGGAAAGTGTAGAATATTGGGGTGTTCCAAAAATGTAATTGCATCAGGTACAAAAACAAGAGGTAATATCTTTCATTTGAATGTTGCCAGTAAAAGTAGTTTGATTGCTTGAGTTAATGAAAGTTGGTTGTGTCATAGAAGAATGTGTCATGTAAACTTTGACAATATTATTAAGATAAGTTCTACTTAGGCAATGGGAGATCTTCCTAAGTTGATGAAACCTACTTATGCCATATGCAAGGAATGCAAATTGGGGAAACAAACTAGAATTTCATTTTAGAGGAAACAACATAATTCAAATGAATTATTGGAGCTTGTGCATACTGATTTGTGTGGTCCTTCTAGAGTCAGAAGTTTACAAGGTTACAGGTATTTCATGTTGCTTATTGATGATTATTCAAGAATGATGTGGGCTACTTTCTTAAGGGAGAAACTTGAAGCTCCGGAGAAGTTCAAGATCTTTAAGGCTATGGTTGAGACAAATAGTGGCCTAAAGATTAAATGTCTGAGATCAGATAGAGGTGGTGAATTCACTTCTTGTGAATTTAATTCTTTTTTGTGAAATACATGGGATAAAGAGACAATTATCTGCCCCACGGACCCCTTAGCAAAATGAAGTTGTGGAAAGGAAAAACATGACAATTCAAGATGCTACTAAAACTATGACACTGGAAGGAAATGCTCCTCATATCTATTGGAGAGAAGATATGAGTACTGTTGTTTACATCCTCAATCGGATCCAAGTCAAAGGTGATACTGGTAAGACCCCTTTTGAGCTATGGACTAGTCATAAGCCTACTGTTAAATATTTCAAAATATTTGGGAGTAAATTTTATATCAAAAGAGATGAAGATATAGGAAAGTTTGATGCTAGGAGTGATTAAGGAATCCATTTGGGTTACTCTACTAAAATCAAGGCCTATCAGTGCTACAATAAGAGATTGAAGAAAATGGTTGAAAGTGCAAATGTTAAGGTTGATGAAGACATAGCTAAACCATCCAAAACCTATGGATATGATTCTGATGATCAAAATGAAAGTACAAACAAAGGAAAGAAACTTCAAACTTCAAATCAAGTTCAAATCATTTTGGTGAATCAAGAAGATCAAGAGGAAGAAGAAAAAAATGAAAGTGTAGAAGAGAGATCATAAGAGCCTGAAATTCAAGAACATCCCAAGACTTCAGAGTATGTAAGATTGAATCATTCAAAAGATCAAATCATTAGTGATAAGAATAAAGGTGTCCAAACTAGGAGAAAGATTGCAGAAGAATACTGTTTGATTTCAAAGACCGAGCCTACTAATGTGAATGAAGAAGGTAAAGGTGAGCATTGGGTTGAAGCAATGGAAAAAGAACTACAACAAATTGAGAAGAATGATACTTGGATTCTTGTTCCTAGACCTAAGGATAAAAATATCATTGGAACTAAATGGGTATTTAGAAACAAACTGAATGAGCAAGGTGAAGTGGTTAGAAACAAAGAAATATTGGTGTGTAAGGTATATTCTCAAATGGAAGGAATTGAATTTGAAGAGATCTTTGCTCCTGTTGCTAGAATTGAAGCTGTGAGATTTTTTCTTGCTTATGTTGCTTACAAAGACTACAAGGTTTATCGGATGGATGTCAAGTCAACATTTCTAAATGGTGAACTGGAAGAAGAAGTGTATGTTGAACAACCTGATGGATTTCAGTTGACTGATCAGGGAGATATGGTTTGTCAATTGAAGAAAGCACTGTATGGACTTAAGAAAGCCCCTAGAGCTTGGTATGCCAGATTGGACAAGTATTTTTTGAAGCTTGGATTTAACAAAGGTACTACTGATAGTAATTTGTATTTCAAGAATGATAATAAAGATTTGATTTTGGAAGTCTTTATTGATGATATCATTTTTTGGAGGAGATGATAGTTTGTGCATGAAGTTTGCCAATGAGATGTAGAGTGAGTTTGAGATGTCAATGATTGGAGAGATGAAATTATTTTTGGGATTGCAAATTACTCAGTTAGACAAATGGATATTTATATCTCAGTAAAAGTATGTGAAAGAATTGTTGAAGAAATTTGGTATGGAAGATTCAAAGCCAGTTGGTACACCCATGGCGACCAGATGTAAGTTGAGAACAAATGATGATTCTCTAAATGAAAATTAGACTAGATACAGATCAATGATTGGTGGATTGTTGTATTTAACTCAAACTAGACCAGATATCATGAATGTTGTATGTATTGTTGCAAGATTTCAAGCTAATCCTAAAGAATCTCATGTGATTGATATGAAGAGGATTTTCAAATACTTGAAGGGGACAATTGATTTTGGCCTGTGGTATCCTAAAGATAATGATCTTACTTTGAGTTCCTTTACTAATACTAATTGGGCTAGTGATGTGAATGACATAAAAAGTACTAGTGGTGGTGCATTTTTCTTGGGAAAGAAGCTGATTTCATGGTCAAGTAAAAAGTAGAATGCCATTTCTTTATCTACTGTAGAGGCCAAATACATTGTTGCTGCTAACAATTATACTTAAGTATTGTGGATGAAGTAGATGTTGAAGGATATCAGAGTTGTGTATGATGAGCCTATTGCTATATTCTATGATAATTCAAGTGCTATTAACATTTCTAAGAATCTGGTGCTGCATTCAAAGACCAAACATATATCTATCAAGTTTCATTTTTTGATAGAGAAGGTGAGTGAAAAGGAAGTCAAATTGGAGTAGTAGATATCTTTACAAAATCATTGCCTAAGGATACTTTTGAGTATCTCAGAGGGAAGTTAGGGGTGATTACCCCTCCTAATCAGAACTAAGATGCATTGTTTTGCATCAATCCATTATTTTCACAGTCATATCTTGATCCAGATTGATGTTGTGGTGGCTGCTACTCAGGGGGGTAGTCAGATGTTTAGATGTTCAGATATGTGGCTCAGAGCTTAGAGATATTTTTCATTGATGTCAAAGTGGGAGAAAAGTAATGTGAAATTTTTTTTGGGGGAGAAGAACCTTGTGAGGAGAAGAGTTATGTGACAAGAGTTAGAACCTAAGGGGAAGTAAGTGTAGTTGCTTTGATGGTGTTTTTCACATCAGGTGTTTCCATCAATGCCAAAGGGGGATATTGTTGGATGTTGTGGTTGTGTTGTTGATATGTGGTTTTCATTGGTGTCAACACTATTAGCACTAATGCATTTGAAGCTGTATATGTCAAGGATATTGAGAAAATTGTAATGAAATGAGTTGCAAGTTGTTAGTGGTGAAGCGAAATTCAATCTGTTGGTGATTTCATTACATTGATTATCAAAGGTTGTAGACTAAAGGGTTTCTTGTGAAGTATATATAGTTTATCCACGTTGAGTTTCAAAAGATTCATGTGAAGATTTGATCAAGTTATGAAGATTTGTAAATTTTGATAGTCTTTCTATTACTTTTGTTTGTGTTCCTGAATGAAGATGATGTGATTTTAGTTAGTTCAGTTGTTGTAGATGCTTCTCTGGTGATTAATGATGTTTTTGGATGTTTCTCAATCATGCTCTATCTATGTTGCATGTTTTCATTGATTTTTGTGCTCATGATCTAAGATTTTCTCTTGCATGTTCATGCTTTTCATGTTCTTGGCCGACAAGGTGTTTGTAGCATGTTGTGGATCTTTGAGGAATAATTTTTGAAGGTGGTTCATGTTCGAAGATGTTATTTTGGGTCTTCACTATGATGTGTCCAACCTTGGTTGATTCACATTAATAATTGTTATTGATTTGGGCCGATAGTTTGTTACCATTTTATTATTCTGTTGAAGCCGACATGTAGCAATTAAGTTTCTTGTTGCAAATATATATATAAAATTGATTGTTTATTTCATTTGAAGTATGCCAAATGTGTGTGTGTGTGTGCAAATAATGTTCTAAATAATTCGAAGGCAAAGTAGAGTGTGAAGAAGAGTGTGAAGAAGAGTGAAGAAAAGTGAAGTGTTCATGTGCTTAATTAGAATTGTGATCAAGCATTAGCATATGCTATTTTATTAGTTCAAATCCCTGTGGATGTAATCTGAATCTTTCTATAAGGTAGTGTGTCTTCCTTTGGGCGGTAATCCTTTTGTAATTGAGTAGTGAGCTCTAGGAAGTTTTCTTGAATGCATGTGCATTCCCCATTCATATTTCTCTACACTTTTAACATGGTATAATCTTGTGGACTGACCTCCACCATGGTTTTTCCCTTAATAGGGTTTCCATGTAAAAAAATATTGGTGTTATGTGTGTTTCTGATGTGTTGATGATTTATAATTTCATTGTAAATAATAATATCTGAGAATAATGTTAATAAAGTTAATAAGTTGTGAATTTATGTGACAACTGATTCACCCCCTCTCTTAGTTGTCTACCCTTGTGTTTCCAACACATGTATGTAAATTGCAATTATCTATGTTCAAGAAAATAATATTTAAACTTCATAAAATAAAAAGGTATATCAAATTTAGGTAATAAATTTATCAAATACAAAAATTTCATGTGTGATGCCTTACTTGAGAGTTATTGGTCAATCCACACTAGAGTTTCAACAAAAATTCCTATACTAGAGGTGAGGAGGGGTCCATTTTTTGGAACTAAATGTGAACTTAAATAAGTGCATGCAAAGTAACATTATTTAATTGTGCCATTAAGAGGGTTTAATGCAATTTAAAGGAATTTGTGACATGGTCTAATTCTGAGGTGAAGATAGAAAATATGCTTAGATCAAGAGAAGAAAGGTGCATAAAATGATTGATGTATTGTTGGCCTTACCATTGCACCAAAAGATTGACCTGTCAATGCTCGATACAAGCTTTATTTAAGATCCACAAGAGGTGGTTAAACCATTTGAAAAACCCAAGTGTCACGCTGGACTACGCCTACCATAGGAAGAGGAGACCAAGGGTCACACCTTATAACAATCCCCCCAGCGCAAGCGCGGGGTTTGAACTTGTGACCAGCTCGATACCAATTGTTGGCCTTGCCCTTGCACCAAAATATCGACTTGTCAATGTCTAATACAAGCTTCAATTAAGATCCACATGAGGCAATTAGACCATGTCAAAAACCCAAGCGCTACACTGGACTACGCCTACCATAGGAAGAGGAGACCAAGGGTCACACCTTGCAACATGTATATAATACAAAATTGTGTCTTGAGAGTGAAATGTATATGATAGATAAAGAGAGCATAAGTGTTAAATATAAAAATGATAATATATAATATAGACACCCCTTAAGTATTTACAAATGACTTGAAGAAATCTTAATATAGAAAGTAAAAGAGAGTATATAAAACATAACAAACATGACTAATGAAGGTGTTTAAAATGAAAGGGTCCATCAACATATAAATTATAGATGAAGTAGCAAGGAGGATCACACCAAAGATGACATAAATAGAAGGATAAAGTAGAACTTTAATACAATACACGAATGATTTACCCATAGATTATAATCAAACCATGCCATATCCTAAAAAAACAATTTAAGTAGTGTCTCTAATGATAAATATTTGAAGTGCTAGTATTCAAATAAGAATTAAGAATCTCTTGAGAATGAATCCTATGGAGAGAAGCTCTTATTTATTAAGTATCAAAATATTGGAATAGGTACCCAAAACTCTATTAAAAAGATCTTGTATTTTATTAGTTAAATAGGAGGAAGAAATATAAGTTTTATGTTGATGAATGACTTTCTCTAATGCATCCTTTCTATAAATGTAGAAAAAAATGTAGGATGACCAAGTGTGTAACAAAAGCTTTAAAAAGAGTCACTTGATTTCTTCTTCATCTTGGAATAAAACTTGAACTAGATTTTGAAGGTTAAGGGTTACTAGTTTTGTGATTGAAATTATTATTGTTAATTCTAGGTGCCTTATTCTCTATTGATTAACTGATGGGGGTATGTGCAAGATCATCATGGAAAAAATAGGCCCTTAAGTGGTGAAAAATTCAGAAAAATCATAGTTAGGAAACGTGACGTAAAAATTTGAATAAGTTATCTATATTATTTAAAAAATGTGTAAGAATAGAATCTATAGACAATTGAATTTAGTTTCTAAACTACTAGGTTTATTTAAAAAAAAATCTATTTGGTGAAAAATTTAAATTTCAATGCAATAGTACTTAAATTTTAGGGTAAAAATAAGAAGTAGGTGTCCGTCTGACCACCCTAACCACAATAAAATGATAATATTTTTTATAAGATTTTAGATATAAGTAGAAGACTCATGTCCTGATGTGATGCATATTTTTTTGTAATTTTTTTCCAAGTAAATAATTAATTATGAATTTTTTATTACAAATTTTTAAAAATATAAAAACTCGTATGTCTGACCACCTTAACTTGGTCAAAACTTCATGAAATTCATTTTTTTTAATCCTATACTATGCGAAGCATAGAATGTGACACATGTTTTGGATTAAAAAAATGTGATACTATTTGAAAGCTATAGATGTTTTTCAATCAACCTATCAATTAGGACTTTAGTCATAATTCAAATAGAAAATGAACAATAATCATTTATTAAATTCAAACTAAAGCATAATTTATATTGGTGGAAAGTTGAGAATCTCCTTTAAAAACACTTTTCATTTCATGAATTTTGGGTAAAAAAAAAAGTCATCAGCCACATACCCATGGATGCCATTTGGTCAGTAGGTAAATAAATAGGGATTGACTTGGGAGTATCTAGGGATGGGATATGTCTCCAATGAAAAATATTATAATATTTGATTAGATCTATTGTACATATTAGACTCAGTTTCCAATATGGGTGGTGCAGCTTTGATTTTGAAACAAGATTGTCTTGTGGTATGAACATGTACTATTTTTTGGTTTAATAGGTAAGAGGAATCAACAAGTTATAAGACAATAAATAATTTTAATATGGATCTACAAGTGTTTGTATTCCCAAGTAACATGATAAGTTAAAAGAAAAGAGAGATGAATATATGTCACAAACAAAAAGGGTAAAGAAAAAATCCTTTTCTATTTGTATGAAAAGTTAAGGAATAAAAACTAATTTGGAAAGAAACTATTGATCTTTATGTTTCCTATGCTTTATTTCATCTTATCATTTCATCCTTGATAAGGCCATGTATTTATAACCTATGCATGCATTTGCAACATAGAGGGCATTGCTTTTCCTAGAAAATGTAACTGGCATAGAGGAATTGACTTGACTAAAGCACAAACAACACACTTAACCAACCATATATAAATCTGAAAATGAAACCTAAAGGGTTACCAATGACAAGATCCATGAAATAAAACTGCCAAATTGGACGAGGTTACTAATAGCAACATGAAATTTGTCCACTAGAGACAAGGATGAGAAGCTTGAAATGCAAGATGAATTAAGAAAATTAGTGGTTGCTTGTTTGCATATGTTGACCTATGTTTTCCATACCCAGTTAGCCTTGGATTGAGTTTTAAGGTGTGAATGTCCTTGTAGTCCCATGTGTCATGAATGAGGAGCTCAAAATCATTCATATGATTCTTGAGTTGATTCTTAGTAGATGTCATATGTAATACCCCTCCTATTTGCTTATGGTTATGGATAGTGTGTTTTGCTTTGATAGACCTTGATACCTTGTTATTGTTTTATGATAGTTGACATTGGAGTGATGATGGTGTTATATTTTGATGAGATGATACGGTATGTGGATACTTATTGTTTTATGTTATGCTTTTGATTAGCTTAGTTGTTTATTGAGTTGATATTATTATATATGCTCATATGTTGATTATTGATGTTTTATTTCGCCAGTCTTGATGTGACTATTTTGGTGAAGAGGATGGGATTGCATCACTCACTTGCGAGCACTCTATAATTCTGCTATTTCTCTTCACGGTATGATTGTTATGATTTGTATACATGTAGGACATTCATTTTGATTGTAGGATTGTAGGTACATGACATTGGCTCCACCTTGATCCATAGGTCTGAGCGTGTCCATTTTCCCAATGATATTGTTGATTGGGAGATAGTAACGAGGTTTTTCCTAGTCTAACCACAAACCTAGTCATAGTGTGTCGTTAGTCTATGTCCGGTATGTTTGGTTGTCATGTCAATGTTTTCTTTGTCAATTGTTATTTATTTATGCAAGGTTTATTTTATGAAAATTAATGTTAAATTGGTGTTTTAATGATTTTAGTATTTAATTATTAATTTTAAATAAAATTGTTAGAAGATTGTATTTAATTTAATTAATTAAATTTAATTATTTTGTAAAGTAAATTAATCTTTATGATTAAATTTATTTTATAAGGTAATTAGAATAATTAGATTAAATATATTTTAGATATTATTATGTAGAATTGATTTTTAAATTGCAAATAGAAGATAGTATTAAATTGTGGAATTTTAAATTATTAAAATAACAAAAATTCTTTGTAATTATCAAAAAGGGAAAATATCTAAAAGTTAGTTAAAAGATATTTTAGAATAGCCATGTGTGTGAGTAAAATTTATTGAAAATTCTTGTTGAGAAAATTATTTTGAAAGAGAATATTTTCCATAACTGTGGAAAGGCAAGAAGTCACTTCACAGAATAGGAAGAAAGAGTAAATTGGCTAAAAAATTGTTTTTGGGGGTTTTTGGTTAAAAAATTTGGAAGAGGTTCTCAGGAATATTTCTGGTTCAGTATTTTGCATTTTTCTAGAAGTGGAGATTTTGGAAAGGGCTTTGGAAATTGAACTCTGAAGGTGAAGCTTTGCTCCAACCTCCAATTCTTCAAGCTTTAGAAAAACATGTTCCTTTGCTATTTATTTATTTATTTTGTTGATTTGAAAAGATTGCCTGAAGAAGAAAATTTGATTAAAGCTTCTGTAGAAAAATATGTTGAAAGCTTCTTTATAGAAAAAATTGTTGAAAACATTTCTGTAGAAAACTTTATAGTAAAATCAGAGAGCCTCATAGAAAGTTATTGTTAAACAATGAGAAATTTCAAAAGAAAACAATAGAAAACTTCTGTAGGTTTGCAAATGAAATTCTCTAGTTAAACTAAGGAAATTGGAAACCTCTCTGAAATATTCTAAATACTTCCTATAGAAAATTATTATTTTGTTTTGTTTTCCCCAATTTATTTTATTTGTCTGGAAAAATGAAAATCTCTATAGGATTGGTTTGAGATTCTCTGTGATGGAAATTGAAATCCTCTGTCAAAATTGTGAAATTGAAAATCTCTATGAAAATTTTCTAAATACTTCTATAGAAGCTTTATGAAAATATTTTACTGACTGTAGAATTTATTGATGAATTGATATATATATATATATTTTGTGATATATATATATTATTAAATTATCTGTAGAGTTTCTTTTGAAAAGATCTATATAAAAAAATATAGTTGGAAGTAAGTCATACAGTGATTTATTTAAAATCGCAGAATTTTTTAAAATAAATATTTTTTTAAAATAAAGATTTTTAAGTTGAATGTATTTGGGAAGGGTAGGGGCTACTCCCACAATCGCCCCCATAAGGGAAGCTACTGTGGAGGTAGCCAACACTGCCTTCACAGGCAATTCCCAACTGTCTACACAGTCGCGACCCCATGGGGTCGATTGTGCAAAGCAACCATCACTGCCAATGTTATAAGGCAGCCAAGGCAACCATTGAAACTTTCGTCCTCTCCTTAATTAAATGTAATTTGATTTTATAATATATATTTTCTTTAATATATTATATATATATATTATATTTCATGGTTATTGTAAATTAATTTAAAACAATTAAATAATATATTTAATTATATATCTATTTAATTGGATATATTGTTATTACAAATGCATACAAATGCATAAGTGGTTACTTTTAAATGAAATGATTTTAATAGGAAAATTGATATATATATATATATATATTTTAGTCAAAAGTGGTAAGCCACTTATAATTTTATTTATAATATTTTTATTTACATATTGCTGGTTTAGGCAGACATATTGGCGGGAAAGAGCCAACAAGAAAACCCCCAGTCATAGTCCGAGTAACAGTTTTTACAATTCAACATATAGACCAGAATGGTCATTTAGAATTTTACAAAACATTAATTCCTTCTCGATATGACTGAACTAGATAAATGATTGTGACAGTACATTCGACCATTCCCCTTTGATGCCCAAAATACCCTATCAGAATATACAAACTATGTATATATCACTATCCCTTAATACAAAAAATTAGTCCATTACACATATAATGCTTTAACATGAGCTCTGCTAAAAAGATGCAGATTTGCTTCCAGCTCTTTGAAAACCATTAACCAAACTTTCTTTTGTGTCCACATGCTTTCCTTTATGTTGATGATCATAAGATGGCACTATTTTGTTAATGTCAAGTACATAACAGTAACAAAACTTCCTTTTAGCAGCTTGTGAAGTGGCTGGAAGTTGCAAATTGTGAATACAAATATGGCTTCTCAAAAAAGAAATTGCATGAAATTTTCTTTTGAAATTATCAATCTCCTCCATAGAAATAGCTGACCTATATTTGTTGAGAACTTGATATAGGTGCATTGAAGTATCATGGATTGTGGATAATAACATGCCTTGAAAAATCTCTGCATACCTCTTCTTGTGGAACAAGTGGTGCCATGGAAATAAACCATCTATCAAACCATCTCCCAATGTGAAATCATACTGCTGAACACTATTTAGCAGAGCATCATTTTCCAAATATGTACTAGAAACAAACTTGTTAGCGATAATCCTCAAAACATCAAAATTTTGGACTAGGTCCAATATATTTGATAAGAAAATGGAGAGAAAATTAGTAGGAAAAATTAACCTTTGTAGCTCCATGTGTAAAATATCCTCCCCAATGATAACCTTGATGCAATTTAAAATAGATTTGCACATAACTTTGAATACCTTTTGCAACTCCTCCTTGTCAATGCTAGCCAAGAAGGGTTCCTCCCAAGATTTTTCCTTAACGGTAACTCTGTAATTGTGAACTTTAAACTCTAATAATTCCATACTTTCCAAGCCGCCATAACGATAAGAATTGAAAAACAAGAATTGCATGAAGCAAATGCACAAAGTAAATAGTTTATAGCCAATTTTCATGTTCGCATGATGTAAGCATTAGAAAATAGACCTAGTAAGGATAGCACGGGTGAAGGATATCCAAGGATACATTTCAACTTTCAAATTTCCATATTATAATGCCAACATTGTACCATCAATGCCGCCAATAAAATGGCTTTAAGAAAAATCTACATCCTTCAAAATTAGTAGAAAATTTTAGCAATGCTTCAAACTACGATATACTTACTAGATGTCCAATGCTCCACAACATTTGTACATTTTGGCTTAGTTTGCATAGTAGTTCGATAGAGATGCCCTGACTGAATGCAATCTTTCTTGTCAAAAGCGTATATAAGTATAGCAAGTGCCTTAGAAAGCCACAACAACTGAAACCACACATGCCATCATATGGCTTGAATAAATGAATCAACACAAAATCCTACAAGCTTATCACAAAAATCATTAGTAGTACCAATCTGATAGAATTTGCATAGAATTTTGAAAGAGATGCCCTGCCCAAATGCAAACTTTCTTGTCAAATGTGTATATAAAAACAATAATTATCTTAGAATGCCACGACATCTGATGCTACACATGCCATCATATAGAAATCCTACAAGCTTAGTACCAAGATCATCAAAATGATGATGCAATAACATGACGACCAATATGATGAAAGCTAATCAAAAGAAACATTTCATTAAGCCCAAGCTTGCTATAATTTTAGATGCCTTGCTTATCTTGATTAATTAGTTCAATCAAATTTAGGAATGACTTTATGTCTATGGGAACATTCGAGTCCTTTAAATAATTTTGTTCACTTCTCATCACTGCTAAATAATCAACTTTATTACCTTCATGGTATGTATGTGTAATTATTGACCTTTCTAATTTATCAATTAAGAACCATACTTTTTTAAGCACATATTGAAGATTCTAGTTTTGAATTCTCCTCACCCTGAGCACATTAATGATAATCAGAGAATCCCCTTCTATATGCAGATATGAGAAGCCCCCATGAATTTCCAATTCCATACCATGTAGTAATGCTTGTGCTTTAGTGTAATTATTTGTGGCATTAGACAAGTAAAAAGAATACGTTGCTAGCACTTCCTTGGCCTCATTTCTGAAACATACTCCCGCACTTGAAAGACCTGGATTACCTTTAGAGGCTCCATCAAATTTCAATTTCATGAAACCCTTTTGTGGAGGGAGCCAAGAAACTAAGGCTCTATTTAATTTTGAAATATCCTTTTAAAAAAGACTACCATCAAATGGTAGTTTAATTATTTTCCAATTTTTTAGTATTAAGGTGTCCCAATTTGTAAATGAAGAATTTATAAATTTATCCCTTTGGACACAAGATTTAACTCCCTTTGAAATAGCTTTCTAAATTTTTAACAATAGCACTTCTATCGATGATTTTCTTTTCCTGAAGACCCTCATATTTCATTCCCACCAAATATTCCAGATCAAAAGAACAAGAATGATGGTCCATATGCATGCAAAAAAGAGGATTTAAATATAACCGGTCATGCTTGGAATAGGTCCCATAATATGTTTGGAAAAAGGAAATAAATTTGAAGTCTGCTTTGGATAAAATTCCAATATTGATTAGCTACTACACATCGAACAAACAAATAGTCAACTGTTTTAGGTTCCAAATCACATAAGGGACACTTGAAGCCCTTGGGTCAACAATTCTCAATTTAACTAGACGATCACTTGTTAAAATTATTTTTTGTAAAGTAAGCCATGCAAAACTACCAACCTTTGGAAGGACTTTATTGTTCCAACATAAATTGTAAGCATGCTGAGGTTCAACTAAGAAATTTGATTTTGCTAAGACTGCATAACCTTCTTTAACTGAATATGAGCCAACTTTCGATGTTGACAACATTATTCTGTCATATTTTGAAGATAAATAAACTATTTTATCTTTCACTGAATTATTAAATAATGTTGCATGCTGATTATTTAACAATGAAATTGGTGGTGATTTCCAAGTTACCTTTCCTGATATTGGATTTGAGGACTGAACATAATCTAACAAGTTTTCACCCTAGGCTTGGGACAAAATTTCTTGTCTCATGCAATTCCTGGTTAAAGTCCAAAGGAGGCTTTCCTAACCATGAATCTTTCCAAAATTTGACACTTCTCCCATCGTTTACTTCCCAAGAAGAATGATCTTTTATAAGATTTCTGCTATTTATAATAAAATTCTAAATTGTTGAACCCTTTGGAGGGTCAGCCACTGTAAAAATTATAAGTGGGTTGGTACTATCCAAGTATTTTTCTTGCAAAATTTTCACCCATTTAGCCTCCAAACTTGTGTATATCTTCCATGCAAGTTTTTCCCCAAAAGTTTTATTTCTCCATTTGAGATTATGAACCTTTGCCCCACCTTGTCTTTTTCCTTTTGCCAAACCTTCTATGGAAATTAATGGGATCTTTTTCTTTTCTTCAATATTTCCTTTCCATAAGAAGGTTCTTATTATCTTTTCCATTTCCAAAATAACATAGGCAGGGGCTTTAAGAACTAATAAGAAACAATTAGCGATAGATGATAAGATTGATTTTATCAGAAGAATTCTACCAACTAACAATAACCATCTGGATTTCCATGCAAGAATTCTAGATTTTAATCTATCTGTGAGCTTATTCCAATAGAAAGCTTTATTTGATCCTATAAAAAAGGGAATACCTAGGTATGAAGAAGGTAATTTTTCCTCTTGAAAGCCTAATAACCCAACAATTTTCCTTTTCAAATCTTCAAGTGTATTGAAAATATAAACTTTAGATTTAGCTGAGCATTTATCTTCTGATCATAAATTACTGAATATTTGTCCAATACTTCTTTAACCTGTTGCGCTTCCTTTACTGAAGATTTATTAAACAATAAAATATCATTCATGAAAAGATTATAAGTTACTGAGATTAAAGAATTTGGGATTTTTACACCTTTCCATTGATTTTGATTATGCCTGAATGTAATAATTTTGCTTAATGCCTCAACCATAATTATGAATAGGAATGGTGAGAGAAGATCACACCGTTGAACACCTTTAGTAGAACTAAAAAACCCCATTGAACTCCCATTTATTATTATAGAGAATTTGGCCCCAGAAAGACATGATCTTACCCATCTCCTCCATTGTGAAGAAAAACCAAATTTTAATGGGAACAAATTCAGAAACTCCCAATTTACTTTATCATAAGCCTAAATCATGTCTAATTTAACAATGAATGTTGGAAGTCTTGATGTGGTTATTGAATGTAAGAATTCATGTGCTATTATTTCCCCTTCATGAGTCTCTCTTCCAGGTAAAAATACTCCTTGTTTAGGAGAAACAATTTTAGGAATGAGAGATTGTAGTCTCAAATAGATTGCTTTTGTGAAAATTTTATACATAGTATTACACAAAGAAATGGGCCTAAATTCTGCAAATGTTTCAGGCTCCTTGAATTTGGGAATTATAGCTATGTTGGTGACATTAAATTGTTTTAGTATAAACCCCATTCTTCTTGACTCTTCCAATGCCCATAGCAATTCAAAATATATAAAGTCCCAAAATTTCTAAAAAAATAAAGTTGTATAACCATCTGGGCCTGGAGCTTTCTCTGGTGGTAATGAGAAAACCACATCTTTTAACTCATTTAAATTAAAAGGCCTCATCAAATGGACATTATCTTCATTGGAAATTAGATGATGAATTGTGGCATGGAGATCTTATTCATCTTTTTCAACATTGGTTTTATTGGCCTCAAAATTTTATGGAGCTGAAAGAAGTTTTGAGAAGAATTTAATACCTTCATCATTAATATATTTTTCCTTTGTTAGCTAGTTACCTGAAGATATCTCCTGAATAGAATGGATTGCATTAGATGCTTTCTTAATCTAAGCATAAGCATGAAATAACTTTGTATTATGATCTCCTTGTTGTAACCACAATTCTCTAGATTTTTGTCTCCAATAAGACTCTTCCCTTGCACATAGTTCTGCCCATTCTGCCTGAAGAGATCTTTATTTTTCATACAAGTCTGTATCTAGCCCATTTTTTATATTGCTTTCATGTATGCTAGAAAAATCTTTAAATACTAAATCTTTTTGTTGAAATATATTCTTAAAAATATGCTTATTCCATGTCTTTATTTGATGCTTTATATGTACCAGTTTTTTGTATAATTGGAACATTTTAGATCCCTCTTCATAAGGTGATTTCTCCCACCATTTCTTTAATAAGTCTATAAAATAGGGATCCTCGAACCACATACTCTCAAATTTAAAAGAATATTTTACCCTTGAACTAGATATCCCTGATATTGATAAAGATATTGCATAATGATAAGACTTAGGGTATGGAAAAATGGCAGAATTTAGCTTGTGTGATGAGGTAAACCAATTGGAAGAGACCGAAAATATATCTAACATCTCAACTATTTGCAAAAAACCCTTCCTTTTGTTAGTCCAAGTAAATTTTCCAGATTCAGGATGAATATCCCTAAAAGCATTTGCTAGAATGAAATGACTAAAATTAGTCATAACCCTAGTTGGAGGAAGAATACCACCACTTTTTTCCTCCAGTGATGTTATTGCATTGAAATCTCCTACAATAATAATTTTATCATTATGAATTGCATCAATATTTTTGGATATTTCATCGCATAGATTCTTCTTGTCTCTTGTGGAAGTAGGTCCATACACATTTATAAGGAAAAAATGAAGATCAAATTTTGTAACTTCCACTAGCTGCCAAGATGGTTGATTTTTATGAGGTTTAACTTGGACTAACTTGGGGTTTCATAATACTATTAGCCCTCCCAAAGCTCCTTGAGCAGGAAAATGTGAAGATTCCCAATTTTTCCATTTAGATATTGAAGACTCAAACAAATCTTGTGCAGTTTTCATTTCCTAAAGTAAAAATATATGTGCTCCACAAGCATTTATCAAGTGCTTGATGTGATCATGCTTGTCAGGGGCATTAATGCCCCTGACATTCCATGATGAAATCTTCATTGAACCCGAGGAGAGCAACACACTCTCCTCAAACATTTATTTGACAAAGATTCATAAATTGTCAACTATGTTCCTGATTTAATCTATTCTTGCATTTTGACAAGATTTGATTTTCTACCTCTCTTCCCAGGGGTTTTCTTCACTTGTGAGTTTAAAGGAGATTGCGACAACATTAGTTCCTAAATTTCATTTTCCTTCAATAATACTAAAGCTTGAGAATTGACCTGAGAGTACTGGAAATCTATTTCTTTGTCACTAAGATCAACAAAATCTGATTTTGACCTTTTGTTAAATTTAGAAAGCTCTCTAATATATTTTCCCCAAAGGCCCTCATCTACTGCTATTTCATCAAAAAGATTAGAGCCTACTGAAAAAAATATTTTTTTAGCTAAGAGTTGAAGCTCGATATCTGAAAGATAAGATGAATTAACTATTTGAAGATGATTTTCCTCATGAGTAGAAGGAGCCTTTTCCACATCAACTATGTCCTTAGCCGACCAAGAGGAAAATTATTCTTTTGTGCCTTGAAACATTAGTTTTATAGCTATCTTAGAAGCTTGATATTTTGAGTAAAAATTTTCCTGGGGGGAATATAAATTCAAAGAGAGAGTGGTGAAAATTTTCATTAGATTCCACATATTCTTTGGAATTAATACATTTACTACTATAATAGCCTTTTTATGAGGTAAAGTGTGCATTTTTTTGCAGCTCAGAAATGTCCTTTGATCTTTTCCTTTTATGAGGATAATGAAAAAAATGAGAGCATTCAAAATGATTAACATTTTTATCTCTTTGTTCTTGACCACATACTTTTCCATTTGTGCAATCATTTCTTCTTTTAGCATTTTTTAAATGTGAAGATTGGAGAGAAGAATTTATCAATGGACATTGATCTTGACAATGCCCCTCTATATGGCAGTTGAGACAAACAGACTGAGTAGATTCAAATAATATTCTCTGAAACAATTTTCCAAATACATAGGACAACATTATTTGCTAAGGAAATTGTTTATCTGCATCCATGAGAATGCATGTCCTAATAGGATTTGAAGGGTCTCTAAAGAAATATTTATCATGCATGAGAAAAATACCCATTTGATTGGCTATTAATTCAATTAACCTCAATTCTCTGTATTCTAATGGAAGAGAAGGCATCTGAAACAGAAGGGAACATATTTGAAAGATGCATAGTTAGGTTTAAAATTTGGGAGCCAGGGTTGGATGCTCAATCCCGCCCCTTTATAGGACCATGATTTTATTCCAAACACAGAATCCCTATTTTCTTACTATCAAAGATAACAACAAAAATATCCTTATTTGAGTCCAAATAGAGAACCTGCTCTACACCAACCCAATCCTCATACACTAATTCCATTAGCTCATTTAAAGAAAGGGTAAGATTCCAAAACTTACAGATTATTTCCTTATCACAGAGATCTTGGATCTGGGGTCAAAGCATGTCCTCTGAAAATACAATGTTAATGACATTATCTTCCTTTGCATGCAAAGGCTCTGTATTCTGATGGGTGGTAGGGGTAATAACTGCTTCTTTTTGTATTGGCTGTTTAGGCTTCCATTGCTTCATTGGCTGGTTTTTCTTAGAACCCTTCCTATTCTTTCTTTTTTATTGTTTCTTTTTTGTTGGCTTTTTCCATTGGACCTGTGGCTTGTTACCATTTTTGACCCTTTGTTCTTGCGACACCTCCAACGATGTAACCTGTTGATTTTTCCAGATGTGAGATTGTCCATTTTCTTGTTGCCCCCTATTCTTACCATGTGGTTCAAAAACTCTACCAGTATTCGAGAACCCATTTGGATTACCTTGTTCCTTATTATTGCCATGTAATGATTTTGACCCATCATTTGGAATAGGTTGATTGTGTACATTTCTTTGGCCTTTTCCTCTGTGATTTCTGGGAAAGGGTTCCTGTTTATCATGCCTTTGAAGATGATCTTTATCCTTTTCAACATACTCATACCTTTTATCATTTTCTCCATGCAAGAGAGGAGAGCTTTAAGAAATCTTTGGATTGAAGGAAGTGCCATTAATATGGTATCTATTTGTAGAAGATCTAAAATATGCCTGAGCTTTCTCAGATAGATTGTCTAGATAAGAAAACTTTTTTTGGTTGTTTTCTAGTCCTCCATTCCTCTGATTTCTGCAAAACACCTCTGTCATCTTCATAGAGATCAAATATGGGTTGCTTCCCATGCATAAGTCACTTGGAATGGTAGGGTTTCCAGTTAGGCCGTGAAAACCTATGACGACCAACATTATTATTTCCCACATTAATTTTCCTTGCATGTTGCTGAGAATAGTGTGTGGACCTGTGGTGGAGGGAGGGCCTGCTGTCAGGACAACAAATTTGATGCAGGTCCCTGTCATGTAGTCACTTTTCCCTCTGTGAATTCTAAAAATTTTGACCATTAGGTTGCCATGCTCGAGCCATAGTTTTTTAGGAAATAATGTGTAATTGTGAATTTATAGTAAAAAAATTTAGTTTTAATTCCTTTATTTTTGTGAATGGAATTATATTTAAATTGATTAATTTCATGCAAAGTGATATTGATTTGATTGGATTTAGGGAATCTGAATATTAGATTATTTAATTGTTTGAATTTTTTTATAGTTGTGTTCTTTTCTGTTTAGGTTTATGGGAAATTTGAGTTAATTGAGTTAGAATGTCTTCTATATGTAACTCCTTTGTGAGGTGGTTGTTATTTGTGTTATGGATTGGCCTTTTGAATTTTCCTGGGTAGTGCATGTGTTTCTTAATCAACTGAACACTTGATTACTATGTATGGGATGTGTGATTTAGTTTGAACACCTGGTTACTACGAATGGTTTGAGTTGACCTGTGGAGTATGGTCAATATTTGTTATTGGTTTATGTGCACCTTGTCTACCCATGGTTAGTGGATTATTTCCTTATGTTGTTAGTAGGGGAGTGGCTCTTCATGAGGGATGACACACAAAGTGGTCCTAGGGCAACTCGTGAGAGAGTTTAGTTAACTCAATGATAACTAAATTAATGTATTAGGGGAAATGGGTAGTCTAAAACATTTAACTGGATAATTATGCCTCACTCATGGACTCAAGGGCTAATTCAAACTTGGGATGAGATGAGAAGGCATGGAATGGAAAGATTGTTATCTTGTCTTCATGAAAGATAATCGATTCTGCATTGGATTGCATGTGGGGCCGGGTTTCGTGAGAGGCTACCAAGGTAACCCAAGATGGGGGCCAGAGCCTAGGATCTTGTTTCGCTAGGGTAACCCATGAAATTTTTTTATGACACTCCTCCTATGACAATAGTTTATTGGTTCATTTAAAGTACTTGATTCTTTTAGTTCTGGAAGCAATGTAACCATTATGTTAAGTTTGTACTTGTATAGTTTTTTTTATGGTTTTTCCTGTGTCTAGGGATTGTAGGTTATGTCTAGGGAACCTTTTTACTATCTCCTAGCCATGGGGGGTGGGCCTACGAGTACCACTTGGTTGGGTGGAACAATCACCTTACACTGTTGGGTTTCCAATTCTTGTTCATGATGGCGAGTACTTCCTGATTGGAGAGCTCATGTGTACTAGTGGATATGTTCTTTCTCTTATGTCTGATTTGTATCTATTGGGTACCTTGTTTATTTATCACTTCTCAATTGTGTTAGAGGAGAATTCTTGTAACTTGTAATTGTAACTCTTATGTATGATCTACCTTATTTGGAAATGAGTATTGTAATTATTATATTGAATGCAATGTAAGAATGAATCATTATCAAGTACATATATCTCATGCACATGATGTATTTAATGTTATTGAATGTATGATCATAAATTATGAGTTTAATTTATATGCTATGGTTAAATAACTTTGGTAAAGTGGAATTCAAATGTAATACCTTGTCACATATCTTAGAGTTTGTATGCACTAGTGTTGTTCATATCACATGTTAATATTACATTTAACAAAAAAAAATACTACACTTCCATTGTGTTTTCAACATTCTTTAAGGTTACGTGGCCCGAGGCATTACATCATAGGTACCTTATTTGAAATATCAACCATAGGAATGCTAACTTGACAATATGTGCCCCTCAAATTGGTTTCTACAAAGTATCCAAATATAATTGGAGGTGAGAAGAAATTATGCACATGATGAAAAATATGAAAGAACATAATTAGTGGACCAACATGTGCAAGAAGAAATTAATGGATATAATAATTATATTCTTGAAGAATGTAATGTATATATAATATTATAAGAATATACTCTATATATATCAATGAATATCAAGAAAAGGTTTGCTCGAATTGTAAAATAATCATAAAAAGGTGGCCCTAAATGCTATATAAATTTATATATATATATATATATATATATATATATATATATATATATATATATATATATATATATATATATATATATATATATACATAATGAACTAGTTATTGTGCCAAGTAACATTATAATTGTGTCATTAAGGAGGTTTCATGCAATGGAAAGGAATGAAACCTAAAATCTATACAAGGTTGGATATCTCCAACATTCTATCCAAGTTTACACATGTGTCAAGCTTTGAGGATGAATATTTTTATGAAGGAAGCAAGTGAATATTATGCCTTGTTCTTATTCATTATCATAGGTGAAATTAGAAGTGATAATCTTGAAGGGCGCAATGCCAACTTAAGCATCTTATTTTTGATATGCTATTTTTTTTTAATGTGGATCATAAATAGATAAGGAAAAACCTAGTTAATAGCTTTAAAATCAATGCATTTATGTTTAAGGTATAAGTGGCGGATCTTATGCATATGGGGATTGGTTGTTTTAGTATTGAGGTAGATTCCTATAATGATAGCCAAAATGGGACTCATTTGGAATTTCACTAGATTTTTAGGTAATTTATTAAGTGTTCTAAAACTACCGAATGTAAAAGAGAACATATTCTTGTTGGATTGCAACTAGAACTCCTTTTAATCATTGATTCACTTACACTATTTACTAAGTAAGAGGAATCACCAAATTATAAGACAATAAATACTTTCAACATGAGAACAAGTGTGTATATTCCCTTAACATGTGATAAGTTAAGAAAATAGATATGAATATAGGTCACAAATAAAAAGAGTATAGAAAGAATCCTTTTCTATTTGTATGAAAAGGTAAGGAATATAAACTAATTCAAGGAAATAAATTATCAATCTAAATAAGGATATAAATCTATTTGTTTTATAAATTTAACTAAGGTAGAGGAATGATTGATTCATTCTAATGAAACAAAGTATTATTATCTATCAAAATAGATGTGATATGGTATATATTTCCTTCCACGTGTTCTCGTGCTATTAGAAAATGTTATCAAGAACATTGATTTTTGTTTAATAGGTTCAATTAATTGAACAATAAAAAGAATGTATGTATTGAAGCAGATAAACATAAAAATTATATATATTTTGATAGAGACCCATATATAATAGATTTTTATGTTATTTAGAAATTATTGTACCTTAGGTGCTTACATGCACATCCTTGTTACTCTTCTCTAGGGTGTTACTAAAAATATTAGTTCATTTTTTTCATGGTCATTATAAAGCAATGTTTATGGATTGATACATAAGGTTATTATGGAGCATTACATGAACTATAAGGATATCACCAATTTAATATGATATTTTGTATTTCAACGACAACACACAATAAACCATAATGATTAATTTTTAGGATCAATTCATATTATTCAACTATGATCAATGGACTAGAAGGAGAAAACAAATTTTCTTTAAATTGTATCTTACGCACAAAAGTATCTCTATGTGCATGTACATATGAGAATTTTGAAACATATAAAAATCATTTTGGCATGAACCAAAGGTAGGGGAATCTTCAATTCCTAGAATCAATAAATACTTTGTGCTAATTTTATAGTTACATTATTGTAAATACATTGTAATTATATTTCTGGATCTAGTTTTATATAGGACCGTATAGGAATGGCAGACTATAACTCCTATATTTTTTATTGTTTATATGAATATTATTTTTAATAATTTTGTATCTTGTATTATACAAGAGTATATAAGCCCCGCTTGCTTCATAACTCTTGTATATTTATTGTATATATAATATATTTAAAAAATAATAATGATTTTTTTTTGAATTATAATTTATATTTAAAGGATCCACTAAATAGTTCCTCTGTCCTATTTGGATTTGCATGTTTTGTATACTTTTTTACCAGAGCATTTGCAACTAAAATGTATAATAAAATCTCACACTAATTCAGGTGTTAATGGGCATCCACACTCTACTGCAAAATTTATTTCATGATCTAAGCTACAAGATTCTAACAAAGGTTTTGGCATTTTTAGTATCACATCTATAGATTGCATTTAGAATGCAATTTTTTGTAATTTTGTAAAAATAATTATTCTTACGTGTTAGGGCGTTTCAGGAGATCATATTTTTGGTGAAATTTTGTCAAACATAGGTTTTGAATCATGGAAACACAAGGCTACATTCTAGCACGAAAAGAGTTGTAATGCATTCTTTTTTGTTTATTTTGTGTGCCCTCTATCTAATATGACACTCCTTTCTTAAGTGTTTATGTTGGAACCATTCTAAGTTTTGTTTGAAATAATTTAAAATATATAGTGAATTCCATGATTGAAAGATATGCACAAAATGGATTTTTTGAAAAGGGTTTCAAAGTTCTCAAGCAAATGCAATTCATTTTGAGACATGTATGCAAAATGTGGTAGAATTAACCAACCTGGAAGTCACACTAGAGGGTGATGCATTGGAGGAAGTCACTCAGGGTGGTGAGTTTGACATCAAAGCCTAGTGTTTGCCCAAGAGGTTCAAAGATTGCAACTGCAATACAACACAAATGAAAATGACAGTAAAAGCCGACAACCATTTTCACAATGTTTTATTAAAAAGAGCTCTAATTCAGGGGTTTGAGTGAACCCCCTTTGCTCGAACCCCATTTTTTTAATAAAAAAAAATCTACATTTATTGGTTCTAGCGAACTAGGGGGTTCGCTTGGACTGGGAGGTTTTCTCAAACACCATTTAGGGTTTTCTCGAATCCATTAGTTTGAGTGAACCCCTTAAAGTTTTTCAAACACCAAAAATGCATTTTTTCTTCCTCAATAAAATTGTAGAGTAGTTTTGTGTCCCTACCCTGGAGGCTACCTCTCAGGGGGAGTAAGTAGTGCTTTGCTGGTTATTGTAGTTAGGGGGAGTTAGTGTTGGTGTAGGTTGGTGTTGTCCTTTATCAATTGTGTTAAAGGATATGTGCAATGGTTGCTACTTGTTAAAGTTTGTTATGTGCTCCTAAGGGGGAGTATGTAGAGTAATAAAGAGAGAAAGTATGTATGTCAAAGAGAGAAAGAGATGCAAATATGTTTCCCTTTGCCATTGATGTCAAAGGGGGAGAGAAAAATAATGTGAAAAATTTTAGTTGTAAAAGGGGGAGAGAGTAATGTGAAAAAGGAGAGTATGATGTAAGGGGGAGAAAGAAAGAGAAAGTTGGTGTGGAGTAGTATGTTAATGATCAAAGTTGTTATGTTTGTTGTTGATGGTTTCTCACATCATGTGTTGTCATCAATGACAAAGGGAAATATTGTTGCAAGTATGAGTAGTTGGTGTTGTCATTGATTTCAACAAGCTTATGTTTGTGTTGTCATTAATGCCAACCGGTGATGCTTTGATTATTTGCATTATCTTTTCATTAGTAAGTATTATTTGTGCCAATCTCTAGTATTTCCTTGATAAGATTATATCGATATGTATAGTCGAGTTGCAATTAGTTTGGTGATGATGAGGAAGTGGTGAAGATGATGAGAATTTTTTAATGGTGCTTGGTTTCCAAGTTCTTTTGAGAAAATTTGAATAAAAGAGAAAACATTGTGTTGTAGAGGTGTTCTAGTATACAAAGTGTTGTTTTGGTTTTTCTTCACATTTCTTGTATGTTGAAGATCTACTTGTGTAGTTTAGATATATTGGTCAGAGGTGTTAATAGGCGTTTTATCCAAAATTTATTGGTCCGGATCTTTATACAAAAGGATTTGTGTTCACCAATGTGTGAACTGTGTTGGAGTGGTGTTTGGGAGAAATCATTTTGTTTAGCATTTCTCTGTAGTTTGGTTTTTGATCTTGCAATTCTAAAAGTGTGTCGATAATGATCATATCTACCTTCAGTTAAATTTTTTCATGGTTTGGTGCTTTGGAAGTTGATTTCTTGAGTTATAGTGTATGGAAGGTTGTCTGAGTGTATTGGATGTGTACATTTTTCAAGTGAAATTTGTTGGATTTCAAAGTGTCTATAGAATATTCTATCTATTGTATTTAACTATTGTGTGTGGTCTGCGAGTCATCTCTAGATTTGAGGAAGTGTGTACTTAAATGTTAATGGTGTTTACATAGGTTCGACCAACCTTGGATGTTTACACTAATTGTGAATTTTTTTGATGATTGTGGAAGTATGACATGGCATGCATGACTGTATTTAGGTTTGAGTGAAGGTGTGATGTGGTCTGCCTTCATTCCTTTCCACTACGGGAATTCTTAGAGTCAACCTAATTTGAACTTGCATGGTTGAGGTACATAGCCAAACTTGGAGAAAGTTTTCAAGGTTGAAGATGGTATAAATAAGTGTTGAGTTGATGAAGAATTGTGTTGTAAAGTGTGTGATGTGAATTACAGAGTTGTGAAGTGTAGTGTGAGCTTAATGAGTTAGATTACTAGAAGCAATGAGTAGAAGGTGTTAGAGAGGCTAGAAATGTGTTGGTGATGCCATGGTGGGTCTTTCTATTGCATTGGGATGGATTTCTCATTGTAACATTCTTTTTTCTTCTTTCCTATAATCTAGCAATGAGCCTTTGGTAGCAATCCTTTCTTTTACGCAGTGAGCCTTCCGATAATGAGCCTATTATATTCAGTGTTGCAATTAGTTTATATTGCGAGCTAATCCTCATTGTGGTTTTTTCCTTCTTGATTTCCACATAAATCTGGTGTTCTATTGTGCATGGTGTTGTGTTTCAATCTCTTTTATTCACTTTCATTCTTAATCAATATAAAAGATTAAAGGTTAACTAATTTATTATGAATTTGAATGTTTATGAGGGTTTTGGATGTTTTAATATACAACTCATTCACCCCCTCTCAGTTTTCTTGTGTTCATTCAACAACCACACTAATATAACTTAAATTTTTATCTAGGGAAGAATAATAAAAAGAGAACAATAGGAAAAATTTGTATTTTGAATCAAAAGTAGTTTAGTAGAATGCATTTGAATTTGAGTGCTTAAGTGGATGTGATAGTATGAAAGAATACGAGGAACTAGCATGTTTGACACAAAATTTGGAGAAGAATAGGGTGCATATGTTATAAGAAACTATTCACTAGTAATTATGAGAAGGTCTACAAGGAAATAAAGAGAACTTGATAGGTATAGTCCACCATACTTTCATTATTAATTTTCTTTAACTTGTAGTAATAGTGAACCATGTTTTTCGAAAGATCTTACTTTCAAAGAGAAGTCTTGGAATAATTTCTTTGAAGATGATATGTTCACATTGAATAAGTGTAAGACTTGAGACTTGATAGAATTCATTGAGGATATAAAATCTATTAGTTGTAAGTGGTTGTTCAAGAATAAGTTTCGAGAATATGGATCGCTTGATGAATACAAGGTGTAGTTGGTGGCAATGTGATCTTTATAGGCATCTAGAGGGAGTTGACTTTAGTAAGATTTTTTCTTTGATAACTAAATTGAGCTCTATTAGGATGTTTTTATCCATAACTATGACATATGATTTAGAGGTAGAGTAGATAGATGTGAAGAAAAAATTATTGTATGGTGACTTAGAGGAGGAAATATACATAGAATATATTGAAAAATACAAGGTGAAATATTAAGAGAAATTGATTTACTTAAGTTAAGAGTTTATTGTATGGATTAAGGTAGTTCCCACAAATTTCAAACCAAATTTTTCATTAATATTGCTACTATTAGGTTTTTATAGAAGTGATATTGATCAATACATGTATTACAAATAGGTAAATGACTACATTCTAGTTATTATTTTATATGTTGCTGATATGCTAACAACTTGAAATAGTAATACATTAATGAAGGAATTAATAGTAAATTGTCTAATAAGTTTAACATGGAATAAGGTTAGTGATAATAGATTTCTACAATCCAAGAAAGTTGCTAAGAATTTCTGGATTCGATTGTATTTTGAATTTTTGCATCAACATTTCGGATCACACTCCGTGATCCATCATCGAGATAGAAGAGAGAATAAGGAGTAGAATTACCAATAGGAAACTATGGCTAAACCATAGGAAGTATGATGAAACTATTTTATGGATGTTGGAAATCCAAGAAAAAAAATTGGTAAGTACACCCCTAATAGTTGGCTTCAAAATGAGTTTGTAACAATGTCTTGATTCTAGAGAGGACTTCAAGGACATGAGGAATATTTAATATGTTAGTCTGATAGGAATTCTCATGTATTCAATGGTCTACACAAAAATTTGCTTGAGAAATTTGAGTTGTATGTAGGTTAATGACAAAGACAACTAAGGATCAAACATAGGTGAAAAGATCATTTAGGTACTTGAAGGGAACTTTGGATTAATATTTGATTTATCATGGCTCTAATAATGTAGGAATAGTGTTGAATATAGGGATTGGTATATTTTAATTGGGCAAGAGATATTTGTAAGAAAATGTTGATATGCGGTTTGCTTTTTTTTTTTTTAGTGAAGCTGTTAGTTGGATGAGTGAGTAGTAATAAAACGTTGCACTATCCACAACTAAAGTAGAATAAATAACCATAACACATGATTGTAATGAAGTAATGTGTTTAAAGAGGTTATTGGTGAGAATATTATTTTTAAGAGTTAGGGTATGTGCAGGATCATGATGGGCCAAAAAGTGGCAATATTATGGGTACTTGTAGGGTATGTGGCTGACGACTTCTTTTTATCCAAAATTGATGAAACGAAAAGGGTTTTTAGAGGATATTTTCAGCTTTCCACCAATATAAATTATGCTTTAATTTGAATTTAATAAATAATTATTATTTATTTTCTATTAGAATTACGACTAAAGTCCTGATCGATAGGCTGATTGAAAAACATCTATAACTTTCAAACGGTATCACATTTTTTGAATCTGAAACATAAGTCACATTCTATGCTTCACATACTATAGGATTAAAAAAGAAAAATTAAATTTCATGAAGTTTTGACCAAGTTAAGGTGGTCGGACATCACGATTTTATATTTTAAAAAGTTGTAATAAAAATTCATAATTAATTATTTAATTGGAAAAAATTTACAAATATTTTTTACATCACATCCAAAAATGAGTCCTCTACTTAAATATAAAATCTTATAAAAAATAATTATCATTTTATTATGGTTAGGGTGGTTAGACAGACACCTACTTCTTATTTTTTCCTTGAAATTTAAGTACTACTGCATTGAAATTTCAAATTTTCACCAAATAGATTTTATTTATTTTTAAATAAACCTAGTAGTTTAGAAATTACATTCAATTTTCTACAGATTCTATTCTTACATATTTTTGAAATAATATCAATAACTTATTCAAATTTTTACGTCAAGTTGCCTAACACTAATTTTTCTAAAATTTTTGCCACTTAAGGGCCTGTTTTTTCCATGATGATCCTGCACATACCCATTATACAATGGTGAAGTGTAATTCACATGGTGTAATTTTTCATGCAATAAATCTTATTTACCATTCTAGTACCAATAAAATTTATGTATAATATCATTTTTTATAAAGGAGGTGATTGAGACTAGAAAAATTTAGATAGAAAATATTGACACTAAGATTTTTTTTTTGATTCATTAATGAAACTTGTAAGTACTCCTAATTTCTTAAGGTATATAGGTGAGATCTACTTGGACCATTCCCAAACACAAGGTTAACTTCTTGAGTTGTATACTACACTCTTGTATGATAAATATCAAGTGTGAAAATGTTGAGACTTGGGTGATACTCACCTAGAAAAAATTCTTAAAATTAGACTTCATCTATAGAATATAAATTAGTGAGATGTGGTGATTTTAAAATGTTGTGGTATAATATATATGTTTCTTTACATGTGGTGATGTTAAAGTAATAACTTTAATCCATTTCAAGAATCTAACTCCTAATTGCATGTATAAATCAATGTTGCTATAAGCATAAATTGTAATTCATAAGAACTTGCGAAAAAGATAGAGTTCATGTAGCACAAATCAAGAGTAGCATAATATTTTATAAGATGACAAAAGGTACCAAAAGTAGTTAGAAGTGATGTAATATAATTTATGTGTTTTATTACAAGTTTGGAGCTAGTGGTGGTGGCTATAGCATTAAGTGGGAAAATATTAATTTATAGTGTTTGATAATGGCTACACATACACATTGGTTATTCACATAGAGACATCATGTTTAGTGATGTATGTGGGATATGTTGATGTGAAAATATGGTTAATTTTATAGGGTAAAAACACAAATTTGTGTCACACTTTATAAAGGAAACGACCATCATTAATCCAACTTTTAAACTTAAATCCCTAAAAAGTGGCATATATGTTTAGAATTTTGAAATGATGTAATCTAGTAGAATATGTATTTTTAGTATATTTTATGTTTGTATTTTAAAAAAAAATTAAAAAATTATTTTAAACTATTTTTTAATAAATTAACACTATATTTTGGTTGCTGATAAAATGCTAAACAATGAAGCTGCATGAGACGTCAAAATTTTAATAGCAATTTTTCTTTTTTCTTTCAATTTTTTTGTGTGTATTTTATAACTTGAAACTTTAGTGCATGGATTTTTTTTTCTAATTTTGATAAATATATATTTTTAAATAAATTTTAAAATGTGCATGAATCAAAAAATAGTTGTTTCCATTAGACGTCAACTTTCATATTAAATATTTATCTAAAATGGAAAAAAATTATACCATCTTGAAATAGATTCTCTTATCTAGTGTATCATATTTTTCTCATTTTTTAAAATTAGTTTTAGTAGTTTTCCTTGGCATGGTAATCATCCTAATATTTTGTGCTAATAACTTACTTTTAGTAAAAATAAAAAATAAAATATAAATAATAATTAAAAGTTATTAAAATAAATATATTTTTGAAAACTGCACTTATGGATCTACAAAAGGGTATTTTTATATTTAAAAAAATGTTATTTACATTAGTAGAAGTTATTGAAACTTCAAGTTTTTCAAATAATTTTTTTTTGGGTAACTTGGACTCAAAGTGGTGCTCCATATATTTTTAGCCAACAATTTTAGTTGAGAAAGTCGTGGAAGTATCTAACTTAGCTAGAATGAATCTTACTAGATCATATGTTTGACCATAATTTATTTTTAGTTAGAAATACTTAAATTAATTTATGTTGATAAGTTGGATGAAAGTGTGACATAACTTTCTGCTTTTACGCTATAGTTGTATGACTATTAGTATTCTACATGTTGGTTGGATATTTTTATGGTTGTGATTCTAGATTTACATCTATATGTATCATCTGGTGTGAATGTATGAAGGTTGGAAAAATAAAAAAATATTAGTTCTTGATATTTACATTGTTGGTGTGAGGCACTAGAGCAATTGTAGAAGAGTATGTTGTAGATTATAATTCTATAAAGCACTTATTGTATTAAATACTCAATTATAAACATTATAACTATGAATATATTTTAGTTGTGGGTTTTCTCTTGTAAGGGTTCCATAGAAAAATATTTAAGTCTTGCTTCCATTTTTTTTTTAACGTTAGATAAATTTTGCAAATAGTGTTGACTATTTTTGAGTCATGTGATCTTAAGTTTATTTATCCCAATCTATTAGTCAACTCCAATAGGGAAGTAAATACCTAATAAATAACACTAAGGCTAAAAGAAAAGAACATGAGATATAAAACTAATAGAAATCTCTAAGGCCTTAAGGTCTTGTATTGTTTTTAGATCACTATATTTTAGTTACCTATCCTAGTTTTGTTATCATCTTGGTCTTCTAGGAAGCAAATAACATCTATCCTTTACAAAGCCTTTTGTTTATATTTCTTAAACTTGTCGATCCCTCCTAGAAGGCTAAAACCTACAAATTTAGCTCACCATTATCTATAATGCATTTGTGAGGGGAATCATACCTCAACTCACCTTTCTAATGAAAAATTGTGAGGGGGGGAAATGATGAGGAACTATAGCATGTAGAATGGTGGAAAATATGTAGCATGTTGAATGGCGAGACATTTTGTAATGTGATGTGTGGGTTTTGATTCTAGGCCTTGACCCCATTTTGGGTCTTGGCCGACTTGTTAATCTTCTAAGAGGGTAGCATATAAAATTAGGGAAATTTGTAATTATATTCATCCATGTAATGTTATATATCTTATGGGGACTTGTGCTCAAGAAATATTTTGTGGATAAAATCCCATAGGAGACTATGATTAATGGACAAAACCCCATTGGTCACTAGAATCAAAGGAAAAAAACCTTTTGGTTATTTGAAAGAATTCTCACCTAGGGAGTGCATTAGAGGTTCAAGGAATTGTAGGAAAGTTCAGTTCTTCTATTGAGCATTGTTGTTGCAGAATTATAATTTTTGTTTGCTGTTATAGCCATCATAACAACTCCATTTACTATGGAAATCATAATTATATCCATATATGGGTGGTGGGATTTTTTGGGTCATTGAACAAGATTATCTATGTTATTGTGCTATTTGAGTATGATTAATTGGTGTTGTTATGATTCAAATCTAATTATGTTTCAATTTTGTTATCTTTATTACATTTACTGAAAAGGGACATGACATGGATATCATCTTCATATTGTTGATAATAAGGATCATATGTTCTAGTTCAATTGCCTCTTTTTAGGAGGTTGAAACTCATTTTTTAGCCCTGATTGATGTGGTTAAATGTAGGAATAGCAATATGAAAAAAGTTAGAGAGGGTTATCATTTGATTTGGTTGACATCTTTCCTTTGAAGTTCCCCTACAAAATCCACACCTTGCTAGAATGTGAGAAGGTTGCGAGTACTATTAGACGAAATATTAAATGTATCATTTAGAATGCCGGGAGTGTTGATGGTGCTCAAGGTGGAGGTGGAGATGTTGTTGCTATAGGTGAAACACAATTGATATTGATAAACTAAAATGACTTTAAATATGTTTTTATATGCTAGTTAATATTGTTGTTGTAAAATATTATTACCCAATTTTTAAATAGTATCAATCAAATGATCTATAAATCCCTTGTTATAGGGTTGAATCTCTTTTTTTCTACTCTTAAGCTCTCCTAATTAAAGATTTGACATTTAAAAATTAATACTTATATTTTGAAATTTAAAATATTGAGAATAGACCCCTTATCCCACATTTACAAATTTAAAAAAAAAAACTTATTTATGATTGATCACTGTGTGTGATCCTCTTCCTAATGATGGATCACTCTGTGTGATCCGAAATGTCATACAAAATTTTACACAGTTGAATATTAAAAAGCTTCCTCTTCCTGTTGATGGATCACTATGTGTGATCCAAAACATCAAACAAAAATTTACATAGTTGAATCCAAAAGCTTTACATTATAACTTATTTATGATTATTTTGTTGCCTATATGTATTTAAAAATACGAAGAGAATACCAATTTGGAGATATTTTACTTAAAAATTATTTTATTTTACTTTGGAACTATTTTATTTACTACATACATGAACACATAAATTTATTCTATATGCATTGTTTCTATTTTGTATGTAACTTTGAGAAACACCACTCATTATTTTGATAAATCTAACTTTAAAATCCATTAATTTACTTTCAATAAAGTTATAAACATACCAATATAACTTTATACTAAAACATATACTCTCACATTCCAATATAAACATATAAACATGTTTCACAAAACTTAATCCACATGATTTTAAATAATAATATTTATAAATTAAATTATTTAAAGAAACTGAAAATATCAATCTAAGTATAGCTAAAACAAATTTATCATTAATAACTAATTATTTATTTTTTAAAATAAACAAATTATAATTATATAATTAAAACAGGTACAAACCACTAAATCAGGATTAAAAAACAGGAGCACTTATTTACGTGCAGAGATACAAAGGTCATAGAAGACACCCATTTACAGCATAGTCTTACGTATGACTCAAGATTTTCATTACTATTACAACAAAGCCGATTGACAAGACTGAAACACAAATAACCTATTCAACTGATAAACACAGTTATACCACCAAGCAAACGAGCGAAAACAGTAATTTATGGTTTCTTGTGAACACCATAAAATTTGGTTATGGCATTGATAGCAACCAGAGCATACACGGTGATTATCACAATCACAAATAAGAAGAAAAGACATAGCTGACCTGACCAACCGGCAATTCGATGGTTATCTGGGTTCTCCTCTGATTTCAATTGCTCTTCCTTGATCATTTTGTGATAGATAATACAAAAGAGCACAACTAAAATTGAGGAGAAAACCAACAAGCAGATCATCAGAACTAACAAACTGAAGAGGCTCTGACGCCAAGTGAAATAGAGCCCAAAAAATGTGACAGATATACCAAAGACTGTGAATACGCAAGTGAGATATTTCCACTTGTCCTTTGCAAGCTCTCTTATCTGCACATCAGATTGAGAGGCTACTTCACCCTCAACACCAGAAGCCACTCTGTTCACATCGGCATTCGCCTCGCTTGGAGGCAGAGCACGTCCTGCTTCGAGTTCGATATCGCCACCATTAATATTTTGTCCGGGGTTATCAGACACTGAGAACAACAATCTAGGGATAACAGGTATCATATACTGAAGATATAGTTGTTGAAAATATTGCAGAAAAGTTGGATACAGATTACCAAAGAAGAGTACCATTGTATTCTTATCAGGCCCAATCTGAAACCGTTGAGGTGAACGCTTAAGCACATACAGAGTTTCTCCAACAATATAATGCAGACGAATGGTATGAATCCAATTTCTCTTGGCGGAAGCCTGAGGAAGGGAGAGGCTTTGTGAAGATAAATAAGCAGAGGCGCCGAAAATCACAGGAAAGTCCTAGTGGGGCAATAACGCAGTATGAAGGATAAAAGCGTGGTAGGGTGCGCTACATCCTACGGGCAGGATTTTTGTGCCATATAGTCATTCTCAGGATGTGGAGGGTCCAGGCAGAACATACAAGGTCGATAACCAAATCGCAATCGTGGAATTGACGGTATGCGGAATCGAAGTATGTTTAAATTGAATTTAAACATGTATGCGGATTCCGCATATATCCTATAGAAGTATGTTTACATGGTGGAATTGACGGTATGCGGAATCGAAGTATGTTTAAATTGAATTTAAACATGTATGCGGATTCCGCATATATCTTAAAGAAGTATGTTTAAGAAGTATGTTTACATGGTGGGATTGACGGTATGCGGAATCGAAGTATGTTTAAATTGAATTTAAACATGTATGCGGATTCCGCATATATATTAAAGAAGTATGTTTACATGGTGGATTCCGCATATATATTAAAGAAGTATGTTTACATGGTGGAATTGACGGTATGCGGAATCGAAGTATGTTTAAATTGAATTTAAACATGTATGCGGATTCCGCATATATCTTAAAAGTGTATCGACACTTTTAAGATATATGCGGAATCCGCATACATGTTTAAATTCAATTTAAACATACTTCGATTCCGCATACCGTCAATTCCACCATGGATGTACCGCATCCTACCACATTTTTTATCCTTCCACGTTTTTGTCCTTTACACTGCGTTGTTGCCCGCCACATGGGGTCAATTCTTCGTATGACTTTCGTATTATTTTTTCACCCATTGCTTACGTGGCTTCGGGTGATAGTCTTTCAAATTGAACAGCTTAAAGAGTCTCCACCCTCCCATACATTCTTTTATCTTTCCTTGTGTTAATAAAGTGAATTGGAAGGGATCGGGGCCTCTTTTTTCTTTTTTTTTCTACAGTAATTTAGATTTAATGAAATGATCATAGTTAATTAGTAGCTGGTTATGTATACAACTTTTTAATTATAATATAAATAATTAGAGAAATATTAGGTGATTTTTTTTTTTTTAAAGCTTAATGTCGTTATTAATGGATTGGATTATTGTGATAAATGGGGTAAACACAAACTCTGTGAAAAGAGTTGACTTTTAGGTGTAAGATTTTATTTTATTTTCTCCAAACTTTGTTGTATAATGTGAACTAGTCCTAGAGTAGGGTAAGTCACACAATCTAGTTCTTTGCAGCCAAATGATTTAGAAGGTGGGGTGGAATAAAGTACACTTTAAGAAATGATCTCTTGGAAAATATATAGAGACCTTGACAAATCAACTGCAATGAAGTATTGTATTCTATATTATTTTTTTATATTCAATATTTAAATTTAGACAAGATGGTTATATTTTTTGGTTGTACCATTTTTTGTAATTTAATGACTAATTTTTTTATATAAATATTTAAATTTTGTGTAAACTTTCTATCAAGATAAAATTTGTAAACAAATATGTTTATATGTATAGAAAAAAAAAAAAAACAACCCTTCATAAACTAGGAAAATTAGGGCCAAACATTTAATATATAAGAGTGTGATATGTATCTATCTTAAGGAATTAAAATTTCTAATTTGAGGTGATTTTATGTTGGGATCAAGGAATATCTATAAAATATGATTGAATTAGACAAATCTAAAGAACCTGAAAACAACCAAATGTAGTAGATAAAAATGTGGGAAATAGCCAAATGGAAACATATAGCCACTAGAAATTTACTCGATGAGAAGAATACATAGTGGTGATTGCAAAACATAAAATTATTGATTCAAGGTAGCAGTCAATTCATATGTCAAATAGATCGAATCATGTATCACACCAAGTCATTATGGACTTATGTGCAATGTGAAGGCATAAAAGTTAGGGTATGTACTTTTAACACTTATATTATGTATCCAATTTTGTATGAATGTGAATTGTACATGAACCATGCACTCTAAAGTAAATATGTAGTAAAAGTAAACAAGCATTGATGAAAGGCTACCCCACCCAACGCTACAAGCATTGATGAAAGGCTACACCACCATTTTGGTTTCTGAAGATTCCTCCATTTTCATCCTCAACTCGAGCTCCGAAGCGTAAAAAATTAGACTTTTTTTGTGTGTCAGGAGGGGGATGAGGGGCAAGGGGGGCTCGAGCAAACCCAAAGGGGTTTGCTCGAACCAGGGTTTGGCCGAACCCTAGTTCGAATGAGCCCCTTCACGGGGGTTCGTTCGAACCCCTTTGCCATGTATTTGTTTTTGGATTTTGGCGGCCAAAATTTAAAGTGGTTCACTCGGACCCTAGTTCAAACGAACCCCTAATGGGTTCGGTCAAACTAGTAGGTTCATATGAACCCCCAAAATCACTTTTTTACTTTGGGGTCATTTTTTGTGAGTTTTCCTTCCTCACTTGAATTGTAAACCACTATTGTGGCTTCACCCCACAATAGTGTGCATCATTCCACCATGAAGGTTTAACTCTTGGTTCCCAATCTCTTTCCTCTAGTAATGGTATAACCTTGGCTACAAGAAGCTCCTTTAATGTTGATTCGAGTGACTGTCCAAAGGTGTAAATCTTCTTTGATTTGATGACATTCGATATGGCGGTGGTTTAGATTCAACATTGTTTGAATTGTTATTTTGATTGGTGCGTTGATTGGTATTTTGGTTGTTGTTTTGATTGGTGTTGGTGGCAGCTACTATCAAATTAAATACTGGTTTTGCATTTTGTGTTTCAATTGCACCATCATTGTTACTAGCATTTTTATTTCTTTGCCAAAACTTTGGTTTATCACTGCTATTATAATGATTGGAAGAATTTGCTGAGTTGTTTCCCTCATTGTAAATTTTCAATACTCCTCTCTTGACCAAAGCTTCTTCGATTTCGATTCCATTTTCAATCAATTTCTCAAAGGTAGGTGGACATTGCAATTCAATCCTATAGCTCATCTCATCATTTAGATTGTCAATAAATATTTCCATCTTTTCCTTTTCAGGTATGGGACGGGCATATCTTGCAAACAACCTTCTCCATCTTTGTAAAAATATAAGGAATGATTCACCCTTTTTCTATTTTTTTTTACAAAGGCCCTTCACGGTTAACTCATGTTGGATGGTGTAGGAGTATTGGGTGATGAATTTATTAACCAGCTCTTCAAAGGTTTTAATTCTTGGTGAAAGTTTGGAGAACCATTCCATGCATTTCCCCCTAGGCAGTGTGGAAAAAATCTCATCAAGTAAGTCTCTTCGTGTGCAAATTCAAGGCTCATGGTTCAAAATTCCCTCACATGATCTATTGGATCTATTTTACCATTGTATTTATCATACTTTGGGAATTCACAATGTTTAGGAAAATGAATCATATTAATAGTTTGATCAAAAGGATATGGGCAGTTGCCTTGTATCGAGTATCTTTTTGTGGTTCCTCTTTGCATGTCTTGAATATGTTGTTGGATATTTTGCATTTGATGAGTTAATACAACCATTGGATCCATGTTTGGTGGATTGGTTTTAGTATTTTTAAGAGGCGCTTTCAATTTATTAACATTAGAGTCATGTGGAAGTTTGGTAATTTGATTAGCCAGCATTAGAAAGTAATTTTCCCCATCTTTTTCAAAAATATTTTCTAGGAACTTGTGGAAATTTGGATCTTGTTGAGCATGTTGAATGTCTTCCTCAGGTATTTCATCACCTTCAGATTGGTGGAGTTTATGGAATGAATTTTCTTCACCTTCAACCATGGTGTTTTAAGTTTCAAGTTCTTTTTCTTTGAGTTTCTACTTTTGTGATCCTGTTTGAATGGGTGCATACAAGTGTTATAATTTGACTAAACTTTGATCTTTGTGTGGAGGAGGTTCCAAGGATAATAACCAATTCAAATAGAATGACAAATTCTAATGATAATACTAAGTCAAATTTGATTATTAAACATTTTTTCGTGATGAAGGATGACATATCCTAATGATGAAACTTAGCTTAATAGTCAGAGGTGTGATGGATGTTTAGGCACTTTAAGGTGTTAGATCTTAGTTTGGTTTGAAGAATTTCACTTATAAAGACTAGTTTCAACAAGTTTAAGACACTGGTGTGATTGAGGAATGATTATGTTCTAACAAAGATCCTTAGTTCTGGTTCAAACAGTCAGACAAATGTTGAAAATAGCTCTTTGGATTTGAATTTATTGAATGCGCTAAAAATGGCATATATGCACTAGAATAGAGACCAGATGTGCTAGATTGTCCCCTAGATGTGCCAAAAAATGGAATTTATGCACTAAAAGATGGACTCAATGCGCTAAAGAATGTACTAGATGTGTTGGAAGGTGGACTCAATGTGTTGGAAAATGACTCATATGTGCTAGAAAATGGGTTAAATGTGCTAAGTAAATCCAGTGATGTGCTAGAATACCCCTAGATGTGATTTCAACTTAATTTTATGTTGGACTGTCAGGTAAATGCACTAAAAGGGTTTGTAAATGTGCTATAAAATGGAACGAATGCACCGTAAAGTAACCAAGATGTGCTAGAAAATGGATTGAATGAGCTAGAAAATGAATCAGATGCACTAGAATGTACCCTAGATGTGCTAGAAAATGCCTGAGATGTGCTACAAGACAAACCAAATGTGTTGTACAATGACTTAGATGCATTAGAAAAAGTAATGTATGTGCCAAAATAGGGAATGCATGTGCTAATCTGGAAGTGTTCAGTGTTTTTGACAGTCTATCTAGTTATTTTTCTTTTAGATCAGTGAATCTGAATGCTTCCAGGATATAATCTTCTATATAATGAATTTTGCTTGGTTTCCTTGTTTGTGAATTATGTGAATTAAGTGTTTTAAATGGATGATTCCTTGAATAATGACTTCAAACACAACAACAAGTTGTAAAATAGTTGTTTCTAGCCTAGGAACTAAACATTTAGTGTGTATTCAAGAATCTAGTCTAATTCCTTTGATTTCCATAGGTATAGCACAAGAGAAAATAGTTCAAGCACTTTTCTAATGTCAAGGGTCACTTAAAATACCACAACCCACATCTTAGAACTATGTCAACTCACACAACTGTGTCACCCCCTAGAGGGTGCACATGTCTTTTCCTTTCCCATGTCTTAACCAAATTTGAATCCTCCACTTTTGGCTAGTGAACCCTAATAGTTACATGGTGATTATCTTGGGGGAAAATTCTTCCCTCCCCTTGCATTGTGATATTAGAAGTGTTTGGAGATTGACTCAGTTGGCTTCTACACTAAGGTTTGTAGTAAGGGTTTCCGTTTGGTGTGACAATAGATAAATGACCTCAGGAGACCTCCCAACCTTTAGAACAAAGGCTTTGGGGATGGTTATCTTGCACACTACCATCAAATTGCAGGTTTCCCCAATTTTTCTTTTTGATTATAGTGGGCTAGAAAACTTGGCTTTAGTTGTTCCCACTTAGGTTGTTCCCATAGGGTGAGTACTTTTTCCCACTATGAAAAGCCTTCTAAAGGTGCTATCAAAACATAAAATAGTGAGTCTGGCATTTTGGTCACCTAGTGTAGGGGAGAGCATAGGCCTATCACTTTACATGCATAGTAGACAAGGGGTTCATTAACCTTCTAATTAACTAGGTTCCTAATTTAATAAAAAGAAAGCATTAAAATAACTCTAGCCCCTACAAACATCATTAGTATTTTGATATAATTGTCTTTGAATAGTGTATTAAGTCCCTGCAACATAGAAAATATTGATTAGTTCTCAAAATTTTGAATTTTTGCAAAGTAAATTAGATATGCTAAAACACAACTCATAAACGCTAAAAGATCACATAGATGCACTAAAAGAACTATTGAATGCACTAGAAGAACTACCGAATGCCCTAAAATATCAACCAAATGCACTAAAAGACCCCCTAAATGTGCTACAATTCGATCTGCATACATTGAAAGATGATTTGGATAGATGCACCATAATAGGAACTAGATTCACTAAAATATGTTTCGTATGTGCCAAAAGAAATCACAAATGCGCTACATAAGAGTTCATGTCCAAATCTATAAAAAAAATTTCCAGAAAACATCAATAAAAGGGGCTCGAGCCCACGGTGGGCACCAAAATGTATCGTGTGAATTGTGTAAAGATAGTAAATGAATAATAAAACCACACAATCAATGAAATGTATTATATTAGAGAATTGAATCACAAAACTAATTGAATTGAAACACATCAAATTCCCTAAAATTGTTCCATTGTTTTGTATCTTCAGGGATTCATTAAATCATATTGGATTTCAAATTTGTGTATGCATTATGACTACTAGAATGGCAACCTGAGGAACAAAATGTTGAAATATGCCACAAATATATTCCTACATGATGATAAACTATATGATTGATGCCATGATATTATGCTGTAAATGATAATGTATATGATGCTAAAGACTATGATGCAAAAATGTTGTATAAAAACTACTATGATAATGGAAATGTAGCTAATAAGTAAGCCATGATTCTAAGCTATTTTTCTTCTACAATGGTAATTACTAAAAGCTCAAATTCTCTAATGCTCAAACACTAAATGCTCTCTTGAAAATTCTACAGATTAAGTTTACTCAAAGATGGGATATGAAATGCTAGAGAATGATGTTGTATTTATAAGTTTTCCAAGGCATATTGTGATGTGGCAGCAACCAACGATTAGGATTTTGGATAGAAAGATCGAGGGTGGAGGATGAAGAAGTTAGAGGGAAACATGGAGATGGCTCCCTTTAAAAGAGCACTTTGCCAAGTGTTAGAGAGAATAAATGAAATGGAAGATCCAAGTGTCTAAGGTTGTTTCAAAATTTGTTGAGGATAATCCCAATTTAAATATTAAGGATATTTAAATTCATGAGACATTTGATGAGGTGACAAGAGGAAAAGTTGTAGACATGTGACTAAATTCAAATTTGGAATTATTCAAATTTAGTAAAAAGATATTAATTAAATAAAAAAAACTATTTGAATTTGTTTATTTAATTAAGATTAGAGGAATATGATTTAATATAGAAGAATTAGAAAATAAGAACTATATAAATAAATTTATAATTTATTTATAAGTAGATGAAATAAGATGTTTATTAATTAAATACCTTGTATTTAATTAATTAATTATCCCGACCGATTTTAGGTGTATACAATAAGAATTAAGAATCTCTCAAGAGAATGAATCCTATGGAGAGAAGATCTTATTTTTCAAGTATCAAACTCTTGGAAGAGACACCCAAAACTCTATTAAAAAGATCTTGTATTTTATTAGTTAAATAGGAGGAAGAAATATAATTTTTATGTTGACGAATGAATTTATCTAATGCATCCATTCTGTAAATGTACACCAAAATGTAGGATGACCAAGTGTTTAACAAAAGCTTTAAAAAGAGTCACTTGATTTCTTCTTCATCTTGGAAAAAAACTTGAACTAGACTTTGAAGGTTAAGGGTTACTAGTTTTGTGATTAAAATTATTATTGTTAATTCTAGGTGCCTTATTCTCTATTGATTAACCTATGGATGCCATTTGGTATTTAGGTAAATAAATAGGGATTGAATTGGGAGTATCCAGGGTTGGGCTATGTCTCCAATGAAAAATATTATAATAGTTGATTAGATTTGTTGTACATATTAGACTCAGTTTCCAATATGGGTGGTGTAGATTTGATTTTGAAACAAAATTTTCTTGTGGTATGCACATGTACTATTTTTGGGTTTACTAGGTAAGAGGAATGACCAAGCTATAAGACAATATATACTTTCAATATGGACCTACAAGTGTTTGTATTCCCAAGTAACATGATAAGTTAAAAGAAAAGAGAGATGACTATAGGTCACAAATAAAAAGCGTATAGAAAAAATCCTTTTCTATTTTTATGATTTAAGTTAAGAAATAAAAACTAATTTGGAAAGAAACTATTGATTTTTATGTTTCCTATACTTTATTTCATCTTATCATTTCATCCTTGATAAGGTTATGTCTTTCTAACCTATGCATGCATTTTGCAACATAGAGGGCATTCCTTGTCTTAGAAAATGTAATTGGCATAGAGTAATTGACTTGACTAAAGAAAAAACAACACACTTAACCAACCATATATAAATCTAAAATGCAACCTAAAGGGTTACTAATGACAATATCCATGAAATAAAACTACCAAATTTGATGAGGTTACTAATAGGAACATCAAATTTGACAACTATATATATATATATCGATGAGTATCAAGAAAAGGTTTGCTTGAAGTGTAAAATAATCATAAAAAGGTGGCCCTAAATGCTATATAAATATCCTATATATACACATTAAACTAGTTATTGTGCCAAGTAGTCTCATTAGAGTGATGGTTTTAAGCGAGAAAGGGAGCATGGTTTTTTTTGAAAATTCTTGATGGTGAGAGTGATGGTGGTGATGATTTTAAGGATGAAGAAAGGTTTTCCTGGTTCTTTGTTGGTATCTCCCCTATAAGGAGGCTTTGTTTGCTTTAGCTGGGTGGTGTGACGCCTTCTTGTGCCTAGCTCCCTTCTCGGGTTTCAGTGCGCTTGGTGGGTACGGTGGTGGGGGACGTCTTTTGTACCTTTTTATTTGCTCTAGTTGGGATGTATAGCTCTGCCTCCTCTTCTCTTGTTGGTTGCGGTTTTGTACCTTTCTTGGGCTTGCTTGGATACCACTTCTTGTTCTTGCATTTCTGCTCTGTTGTGGATTTGTCTCTGCTCTTCGTGGTGCAAATGTTGTTCATTGTTGTGCTTGTAGATGGTTTAGAGATTGTAGGTTAGACTGTGGTTGGTCTCCCCTTATTGTATTGATGTTTGTGGCTCTCTCGTGAGCCTATTTCATTGCCTTGTGCTAGAGGTTTAAGTTGTTGTGTTCAACTCTTATGTTTGGTGGTTGTGTACGAGAGTGCTTGTTTTCTCCTATTGTTATTTTTTCCCTTATACTTTCTTTGGTGGTTTAGATTGTGTTTTGTTGTGCTTGTTGGTGCTTCATGGCGATGGGTCCTCTTGGAGTGGGGGTCTTGGTGGTGGTTTGGAGATCTACTCTTTGTTGGAGTTGGGGGTCTATTTTTCTCCCTTGCTTGAGTTTTGTTGGGGAATATTTGATGGTGTTTCTGGGGTTTTGACATCTTCCTCTGCTTGTTATATATGTTGGGGGTTTTCTTGTAAGATGCTTTGGTGGTTTAGAAGGCCCTACACTATTTCACTGCAGTGGGATTTGTACCTTAGGTGGACTTCCCAGTCGGTGGGAGGGGTTTTTTTGGTGCTTATGGTTGGTTGGGGGAGGAAGCTAGTGCTTTTCTCTCTCTCTAGTTCTTGCAACTGTGGTGTGGCCTAGATAATTCACACATGTCAAGCTTTGAGGATAAATATTTTTATGAAGGAAGGAATTGAATATTATGCCTTATTCTTATTCATTATCATAGGTGAAATTAGAAGTGATAATCGTGAAGGGCGTAAGACCAACTTAAGCATCTTATTTTTGATATGTTATTTTTCTTAATGTGGATCATAAATAGATAAGGAAGAACCTAGTTAATAAATTTAAAATCAATGCATTGATGTTTAAGGTATAAGTGGTGGATCTTATGCATATGGGGATTGGTTGTTTTAGTATTGAGGTAGATTCCTATAATGATAGCCAAAATGGGAATCATTTGGAATTTCACTAGATTTTTACATAATTTATTAAGTGTTCTAAAACTACCAAATATAAAAGAGAACATTTTCTTGTTGGGTTGCAACTAGAACTCCTTTTAATCATTGATTCACTTACACTATTTACTAGGTAAGAGGAATCACCAAGGTATAAGACAATAAATACTTTCAACATGAGTACAAGTGTGTGTATTCCCTTAACATGTGATAAGTTAAGAAAAGACAGATGAATATAGGTCACAAATAAAAAGAGTATAGAAAAAATCCTTTTCTGTTTGTATGAAAATGTAAGGAATATAAATTAATTCAAGGAAAGAAACTATTGATCTAAATAATGCTATAAATATACTTGTTTTATAATTTTAACTAAGGTAGAGGAATGATTGATTCATTTGAATGAACCAAAGTATTATTATCTATCAAAATAGATGTGATATGGTATAGATTTCCTTCCATGTGTTCTCGTGTTATTAGAAAATGTTATCAAGAACAATGGTTTTTATTTAATAGGTTCAATCAATTGAACAATAATAAGAATGTATGTATTGAAGCACATAAACTTAAAAACTATATATATTTTGATAGAGACCCATACAATAGATTTTTATGTTAGTTAAAAATTCTTGTACCTTATGTTCTTACATGCACATCCTTATTATTCTTCTCTAGGGTGTTACTAAAAAAATTAATTCATTTTTTTCATGGTCATTATAAAGCAATGTTTATGGATTGGTACATAAGGTTGTTATGGAGCATTATATCAACTCTAAGGATATAACCAAGTCAATATGATCTTTTGTATTTCAATGACAACACATAATAAACCATAATGATTATTTTTTAGGATCAATTCATATTATGAAACCATGATCAATGGACTAGAAGGAGAAAACAAAGTTGCTCTAAATTGTATCTTACCCACAAAAGTATCTCTATGTCCATGTATATATGAGAATTGAAACATATAAAAATCATCTATGGCATGAACCAAAGGTAGGGGAATCTTCAATTCCTAGAATCAGTAAGTACTTTGTGCTAATTTTATTGTTACATTGTTGTAAATACATTATAATTATATTTGTGAATCTAGTTTTTTATAGGATCGTATAGGCCTGACAAACTATAACTCCTTTATCTTTTATTGTTTATATGAATATTATTTTTAATAATTTTTTATCTTGTATTATACAGGAGTATATAAGCCCCGCAGACTTCATAAATCATGTATATTTATTGTATATATAATATATTTAAAAAATAATAATGAAAAAGATAATTTTTGAATTATAATTTATATTTAAAGAATCCACTAAATAGTTCCCCTGTCCTATTTGGATTTGCACGTTTTGTATACATTTTTACCAGAGCATTTTGGAACTAAAACATCTAAAAAATATCAGACTAATTCAAGTGTTAATGGGCATCCACACTCTACCACAAAATTTATTTCATGATCTAAGCTACAAGATTCTGACAAAGGTTTTGGAATTTTTAGTATCACATATGTAGATTGCATTTGGAAGAAAATTTTCTATAATTTTGTAAAAATAACTCTTCTTACGTGTTAAGGAATTCCAGGAGATCATATTTTTAGGGAAATTTTGTCTTGAATGCAGGTCTTGAATCATGGAAACATAAGGTTACATTCTAGCGCGACAAGGGTTGTAATGCATTATTATTTTGTGTACCCTCTATCAAATATGACAATCCTTTCTTAAGTGTTTATGTTGGAACCATTCTAAGTTTTGTTTGACATTACTGAAAATATATAGTGAATTCCATGATTGAAAGATATGCACAAAATGGATCTGTTGAAAGGGGTTTAGAAGCTTTTAAGCAAATGCCATTCATTTTGAGACATGCATGCAAAATGTGGAATAATTAACCAACCTGGAAGTCGCATTGGAGAGTGATGCATTGGAGGAAGTCACTCAAGGTGGTGATTTCATCAAAGCTCAATGTTTTCCTAAGAGGTTTGGAGGTTCGCCACTGCAATACAATGCCCATGAAAATGGTACTCGAAACTGATAGTTATTTCATAATATTTTATTCAAAAAATTCCTAATTTAGGGGTTCGAGTTAACCCCCTTTCGCTCGAACCCAATTTTTTTATTAAAAAGAATTCTATGTGTATTGGTTCGCTCAAACACTGTATAGTGTTCACTCAAATCCTTTAGTTCGAGTGAACCCCTTAAAGTTGTTTAAACACCAAAAATGCATTTTTTTCTTCCTCAATAAAATTGTAGACAAGTTTTGTGGCCCTACCCTGGAGGCTACCTCTCAGGGGTATTAAGTAGTGCTTTGTTGGTTACTCTAATTAGGGGGAGTTAGTGTTGGTGTAGGTTTTTGTTGTCCTTTGTCAATTGTGTTAAAGGATATGTGCAATGGTTTCTAGTTGGTAAAGTTTGTTGTGTGCTCCTAAAGGGGAGTATGTAGAGTAATAAAGAGAGAAAGTGTGTATGTCAAAGAGAGAAAGAGATGCAAATATGTTGCCCTCTTCCATTGATGTCAAAGGGGGAGAGAAAAATAATGTGAAAAATTTTCGTTGTAAAATAGGGAGAGAGTAATGTGAAAAAGGAGAGTATGATGTAAGGGGGAGAAAGAAAGAGAAAGTTGGTATGGAGCAGTATGTTAATGATCAAAGTTGTTATGCTTGTTGTTGATGGTTTCTGACATCATGTGTTTTCATCAATGACAAAGAAAAATATTGTTGCAAGTATGAGTAGTTGGTGTTGTCATTGATGTCAACAAGCTTATGTTTGTGTTGTCATTAATGTCAACTAGTGATGCTTTGATTAGTTGCATTATGTTTTCATTAGTAAGTATTACTCATGCCAATATCTAGTGTTTCCTTGATAAGATTCTATGGATGTATAGTTGAGTTGCAATTATTTTGGTGATGATGAGGAAGTGGTAAAGATGATTTTTTTTTAATGGTGCTTGGTTTCCAAGTTCTTTTGAGAAAATTTGGATAAAAGAGAAAACATTGTGTTGTAGAGGTGTTCTAGTATACAAAGTGTTGTTTTTGTTTTTCTTCAAATTTCTTGTATGTTGAAGATATGCTTGTGTGGTTTAGATATATCGGTCAAAGGTGTTAATAGGTGCTTTATCCAAAATGTATTGGTCTGGATCATTGTAAAAAATGAGTTGTGTTCACCAGTGTGTGAATTGTGTTGGAGTGGTGTCTGGGAGAAATGGTTTTGTTTAGCATTTCTCTATAGTTTGGTTTCTAATCTTGCAATTCTAAAAGTGTGTTGATAATGATCA